>CM019167.2:71820917-72165846 GCA_009739505.2 Apolygus lucorum | reverse complement strand
GTTCATTATTGAAGATATAAACCAAAATGGAGTTGAGTAGAACGTTGTCTATTTCCACGAAAATTATGAGTTACAAGTTAATCGATTTCGACGGTTAGTCATCATCAGTAACAAACAATAACTTGTTATTGTTAGTTATTGTTTTTTTACTGACAATGAACTAACCGTCGAAATCGATTTAACTTGTAACTCATTATTTTCGTGGGAATCGACAACGTTCTACTCAACTATGTTTTTATTAAAATGGTTTTCCACATCTCGTCGCAAGTGATTCTATTCGTAGGAATCTACAAGGTATTTGCAACAAAAAACGTCTCTCTCGCTTTTTGTTTTAAACCCCTTGTTTTTTAAATCTAAAGATTTTGCTTCCAATTCTACCAAGGTAGCAGAAGCATTGTTTTCACTATTCAAGGTTTAAAAAAAACCGTTCTCCAAAATCAAAATTTTTACACGCGTTTTACGTAAGACCTTCCTGAACAGTATTGGTTTCATGCTTGTGTTGTCTGTCTATCATGAATTCCTTTGTAACGGGCATAACTATACGAAATTATCGACCGATTTCGATGCAATTTTCAGGGATTGTGTGGGCTAGCATGTAGGTGGTTCCCTATGAAAATCATTACCCCCAGATTGATAGAAGCGACTGCGCCTGCGAAAACGTGAATTCCTTGTAACAGCCATAACTCTACTTTTTCATTTTCATCCGAATTTGTTGAATTTCTCAGGCAGCTTTCTAACTGTTTATACTTTTTCTTTTTTATAATTTTAATTGGAAGAGTAAATAACTAACACACTGTATACTTAATCGTATACATGTAAATCAATTTGGTCAACGGCTCAATCGATTTTCAACTGATTTGGTAGATTTAGTACATAGTGCACTATTGTGCTCAAATTTTAAACAGTAGACTCATTCTAATGGCAATTTTTGCGAAATCTGAATTGAGTTGGAAGTCAATTTTTGCCCTTGTATTGTGAGTGAAACCTATCCTGAATCTATAACTTTTAAACAGCTCATCCAAAATGTATTAAATTCGTTAAGCTTTTACTTTATGAAGCTGGGAAGGGGTAGCTTGCATTAGAATATATTGAGCAACGTGCAACTGAAAGCAATTGTACTCAACTTCTAATTACTAGTTATATCAATTAGTCCATTGTAGGTTCATGTAGTATGCCCAACGAAGGAGAAACAACAGTTCATTTAAAAAGATTTTCGCAGCGTGCACCACTATTGACGACAAGATTAAGTTTGATGAGTACTTCAGCACGACAGTTATTCAGTGATTGAGTTCATTTCGTTCAGTTCCCAGAATTCTATGCCCTTGGACCTTTTCACACCCCAATACACCGCGTTAATAAAATAAATTACACCTTTCAGCTGTCACCAATATCGAGGTACACAGTGTCTTCCGCAAGGATAGCACGAAAACATGACTCAGAGGCAGAGGTGTGGAAAATCAGTAAACACTGGGAAGTTAATGAATACCTCTCATTTCCATTTTAGTTATTTTATTGCCAAATCATGCATGAACTTGACCTTTATGAGGTACTAATGGGAAACAGAGGGTCGGTCGTTTAAACCAAATAACGTGGATTTCGTTATTTTATTTCAGTCCAGCAGTTTCTTAAAGAAACCACTTCTGAAAGGACGAAACCACCGGACTTTTCCAATCTCAACTATTCCTGCTTTAATTTTCAATTATTCCAGTTTATTACTTTAAATAATGAACCTTTGAAAACGACCAAGAAACAATTGTAGTACCATGGACCAATTTTGATGAAATTTGGTATATAAGAGCTCCATTTGGGTTTTGGTTGTGCCCCGAAGCTTTTGGATGATGTCAGTCACTTCTAAGTGTTGAAAAATAAGGGCTGACATTTCAAAACGCCCCTACCCTCAAACAATTTCGATATAAAGGCATTGTTTTTCATCAATTTAAAATAGTATTGAATTTTTAGAATCGAATGAGACCACCCCGAGCTCTGTAGGTCCAACCGATCAAATTTTAGATGACCACAATGCGATCGTTGCTCGTTTTTTTCGACTTGTACTCAGTTTTGCGTCCTTAGCAACCAGTGTGAAGTGTTTATTTCTTTCAAATTAAACTTGAGTGTGAAGCGAAAGTATGATTGGTAGGTAGTGGCAATGGCAAATGTGTTTTCTTCGCTGGCGAGCGAGTGATCTATAAAGAAAAATAACAAACCATTGTGTGATTGCAGCGTTTTTGGTTTATTATTTTCAATAATGAACCTTTGGAATCGACCAAGAAAAAACAATTTTTAACACCCCCTCAAAATTTGATGGTTTACGTTTCAAGGTACGTAGAATCCAAAAATCGAATAAAAATTTTGCCGTCCGTCCGTTGTACGCCGTACGCGGCACTTTTGCCACTTAGCATTGACCGATTTTGATGAAATTTGGTATGTAGGCTCCTTCTGGGGTCTAGTTGTGCCCCGAAGATTTTGGTTGAGGTAGGTCACTTCTAAGGGTTCCAAAATCAATTTTGAAATTTTGAAAACACGCCCTCCTAACTCAAAAAATTTTGATATAAAGGTATTGTTTTCCCTTCAATTCAATTAAATTAAATTAAATTAATTCTTCAATTTTTATAGAATTAAAGCTGACCGAAATGCGATCGAGGTTTTTATTTATGTTGGATGGTTGGTGGCTTTGCAGACGAGTGATCTATATAGAAAAATAAAAAATAATAAACCATTGTGTAATAATTTGCAGCGTTTTTTTTCTAGGAGTTGATGTTGCTCTTTTTTGCCCTCTATTATAACAAAAAATGTTTAGCTGTGAACAACGAGTAATAACTTGTGAATAATGTAGTAAACCGTTCAACAGAATTTCGTATATCAATAGCACAAGCGTATATTTCAACTACACGTTTCAAAAGAAGATATAATTCGATTAATGTAAGCGTCCAGAGCAGGTATGACTGTACATGATGCTTTTCGAAATGCACCTCAACCTTTGCGATCCGGCCCGCTGAAATAACTACGAGAACTTTCAATTTATTGACAGAACCAATTACGAGAAGAAAAACGTCCAAGAGAATCATCGACACAAAAACAATAATACAAATATTGAATTGGTACCTTGAAATGGCTCGATATTCCACTGAAGGTACTAGAAAAAACGAATTCCAACAACGTACAAACATATAAGCCAACAATAACACTAGATTACAAAATTAGGGGTGGTCTGGCTGCTTGTTCTTCACCACTTTTCTTATGGTATTTGGTGCGCTGAATCCGAATCTGACGTCAGTTTTTTTTTTCCACGTCGGATTTTCAAGATATAGCTAGTTTTACGATTTTTTCTAGTTCTCAATTTTCTTCATTTTTTAGTGAGCACTCATCTTGCTCAAATCTCCTCAAAAAGTACTCAGACTTATAGGAAATTTTATGTAGAATCGAATATGTACTTAGTTTTTAAGTAAAGTTGTGTTAAACCCCCTATTTTCCACAAAACGTATCAAAAAACACCGGTTCTCAACGTTTTTCTTCGGGTTTTCCCTTACACTTTGCCACTTGAAAAAAAGATTAAGGCTAAAAAAATGTTCTCGGGCTTTTACTTTGTAGGGGGGACACCCCAGAGGAGAATGAGACCAATCGCAGCCTCCTAATTCGGATTCTACATAAAATTTCCTATAAGTCTGAGTACTTTTGAGGAGATTTGAGCAAGATGAGTTGCTCACTAAAAATGAAGAAAATTGAGAACTAGAAAAATCGTAAAACTAGCTATATCTTGAAAATCCGACGTGGAAAAAAAAACTGACGTCAGATTCGGATTCAGCGCACCAAATACCATAAGAAAAGTGGTGATGAAAGAACAAGGCAGCCAGACCACCCCTAAATTTTGTAATCTAGTGTAATATTTGCGAAATTGAAGCCTTACACAAGGATCTGGTCACATCATTGCACACCAGATTTAGTTGAAATTAAAAACTTTTGAACTTGGCTTTTTACAGATTCTACATGGGACATTCACGTGCAATTTTGTGACACAGCATTTTGGCGATTATTCAAATCATAAACAGAGGAATCCTGAAGATTCAGGAAAATTTGAAATACCTTCATTTCTCAAACGGCTGGAAACTCATCAGAGTAGGAATCTGCCCTTCTACAATTCATCATGTTGAGTCATCATGAAATATCTTCAAAATCATGTAGATGATCTCGGATTGAAGAACATCACAGCAAAAGGAAAGTTGGTCTGATTTGGTTTTATAATTTTCAATAATGAACCTTTGGAATCGACCAAGAAAAAAAAATTGTTAACACCCCCACAAAATTGATGGTTTACGTTTCAAGGTAGGTAGAATCCAAAAATCGAATAAATGTTGGCCGTCCGTCCGCCGTACGCGTCCACTTTCCCCACTTAGCATTGACCGATTTTGATGAAATTCGGTTACGTAGGCTCGATTTGGGGTCTAGTTGTGCCCCCGAAGATTTTGGTTGATGTAGATCACTTCTAAGGATTGAAAAATAAGGGTTGAAATTTTGAAAACGCCCTAGCTCAAAAAATTTGATATAAAGGTATTGTTTTTTCCTTCAATTTTGAATCGCGCAATCGTGCGCAATTGACACTAACTTCATTTTTTTCAAATGGAACCCCCCTCTTTTTTATTAAAGATTCGGATTCTACGTCAAAATTCATGAAAAATTCATATCCGAATCGATTTGTTTATTATATTATTTATTAGTTTTATTATATTATATTATATTTTATATTATTTAAGTTGCGCAACTCCACAAAAATTAGGTTTTGGAGAACCCTTGGTGTGGCACATGTTTTTTCATCATTTTTTGAAGCTGAATCACAGGGTGCCATCCGTTTCTCAATTTGACTGGAATTTTTCTGAATGGCGGCCAAAAACTCGGTTGTTACTAGTGAAAAAATCGCTCTTTTTAAATCGTTATGAGTTTTTTAGGCAATTTTATTCAGTTCAAGCATGATTGTGCTACCAGTTTTTTATTTTTAACTCCACCGTAGACGGCCCCAAGCCCGTGGTTCAAAAGGAGGTGAGAAAATAAAAAACAAACATTATTTCGACCACAAAACTGACATTTTCGTGAAAGACATACACATATACATAGATTCACGGAACCAAAATTGTTCAGGAAGGCCTAAAACGTAAAACGCAAGTGGAAATTTCGATTTTGGAGAATATTTTTCTTTTCAACCTTGAAAAGTGAAAACAATGCTCCCTACCTTGGTAGACTTGGGAGCGAAAATGGATTTCAAGAGGTGTGAATAAAAAAGTTATAGAACAAAATATGTCCCAAATTAGTTGTGAAGTTTACCTCTGGATTTCTGCTCAGCTCTAGTACAGACATCCTGTATTGTGAATTAGGTACAAAGGGACATTAGGTTTTGGCTCATAACTTCCTTTACAAATGTTGGATATCGATACGAATAACGCAAAATATCTCTTAAACAGTTCTTGGAAAATTCATTCATGTTCGGTTTTTTTCGATTCCCAGAAATTGGGGTTGATGTACTCGTAGATCTTCCGCAAGATTCAAACTACTTTCAAATTCCATTAATAGCCAAATGGCAAGTAAAGTAGAGTTCTGCACACAATCGCTGTCATTAACAAAATAAATGCTCCTATTCTTGATTGAGCTGCACTGGAATGTGAGTGTGGAAGGAAAAGTTGGGTTTGGGAATCGCTTCAGACCCTTCAACGCGATTCTTTATTGTGGGTCAGCTGGTTTCAACGACCTTGTTCCCGTGCGATCAATACATTTTTCAACAATACCTGACCTGTAGCCACCCGGCATGTGACAACATGAGTAACCTCATGAATAAATGAGAATCTAGATGGAAACGTGAAAGTGAGTGAGTTGTAGTGGCACCGTGCACCGGCGTTAAGGTCGAACGGGACCTGGGGGTAGGTTTTCGGGATGGAAAGTCTCACGAGTGTTGAACCTATCAATTTATAAAATCATAAAAATTGTTAAAACTGTTAATGGGTCCCAAGTTAGTAGTAAGTGAAGAGTAAGCATGGTTTGGATCAATACGAGCCGAGACTGCGCCATAAAGGCCTTCACTCCGGCATTCCACGCCCATAGTCATTTGAAACCTCCTGCTCAAAAAAAAGGAACAGAGGAAAAGAATTGCCAGCTTTCCATTGAAAGATTAATTGAACGATCCGTCGTAAGTTGGCACTATTATAGAGTGAGAGAGAGACGAAAAGGGGAAGGGGCTCCTTAGCTGGGGCATAGAATGGGAGAATGCGCGCTGGCGGTGAGGGGTTGCCCCTGGTGATCAGGTGGTGACGTCACTATTCTGATAAGCCCCACCACATGACGTCACCAATAGCATTTCCCCGTTACAAGTCACCTTCAGAAACGACTCAAGGTCGACCCTTGGTTTCTCATATCCGTTTCACACTGACACGAATTTGCCACGATAAGCACAGCTTAATTTCAGTTAATCGTTTCACCCAGAAACACACCAGTATCGGAGCCTTGATGAAGTGTGTAGAGTTTGATATGAAATATTATATCTAATTTACGTATCTAAGTTTCCATCAATCCAAAATGCAAATTCAGCTATGTTTGCCTTGTTTTCTCTCGACTGATCAGGCATTGTGTAATTGCATCAGGCAACTTGAAGCACCACAACACGTCAGGTCTGGGTCGATGGTCAGTTCATGAAATCGTTTTTCTCGTGTGCGGGATGCTGGGCAGGGTAATCATGAAAAGCATCTGCCATGAATGTGGTTTTCGATTGCGACTCAGCCTAATTTCGATTTTAAAATTGTAATCTATGTTTAATTTCGATCTCTATTGATTTCTTAACGTACTGGTACCTTCAGTTCCTCGATCGATGGGATATTTTGGTTTTTATTTTCAATAATAAACCTTTGGAATTGACCGAGAAAAAAATTGTTTAACCCCCCCTCAAAATTTGTTGGTTTACGTTTCAATGAACGTAGAATCCAAAATCGAATAAAAATTCGGCCGTCCATCCGCCGTACGCTGCACTTTCCTCAGTTAGCATTGACCGATTTTGATGAAATTTGGTATGTGGGCTCCCATTTGGGGTCTAGTTGTGCCCGAAGATTTTGGTTAATGTAGGTCACTTCTGAGAGTTGAAAAATAAGGTTTGAAATTTTGAAAACGTCCTAGCTCGAAAAATTTTTATATAAAGGTATTGTTTTTCCATCACATTAAGGTAGTAATGATATTTTTATAATTTTTTGAGACCTATCGGAGCTCTGTAGGACAAACCGTTCGCTCCCTACAAGAATTTAAGAGTTGGACTTACGATATATCGGGAAACACGAGTGTGAATGGCAAAAAAGGCCTAATCTCCGTTCAAAGTTTAGCTGAACGAAATGCGATCGATGTTTTTCTTGTTGGTTAGTGGTAACAATGGCAAAGCCGTATTCTTTGCAGATGAGTGATCTATATAGAAAAATAATAAACCACTGTAGACTATGGTTTCACTTCTCAACACCTCCTGAGTAAGAATAAATCGTTTCTATATCTTTGAACTTCGGAAAAGACGAAGAAACTGTCAGGAAAAGGGGTGTTTTATGCAGAGGTTGGTGGTGAGCGTTTCTAGTCTATGCGCGCATTCCTCATTGTTTCTGCAGGCACCGAGCCAAATTCCTCGCCTGGGTCGGATGATGGACAAGTAATCAAAAAATTAATTTGAAGAAAAAATGCGATTAATTTTGTTTTGTCATAATTATGCGTGGAAGTGACGGAAACCTGCATAAGGCGCTGATTTCAAACGTTTCAGGACACGGCGAAACGCAGGAATGGGCTCCCGCTGCCAACGTGTTAACAGTATCACACAATGCACCAAACGATGGCGTACTACAATGAACAACACACACATCATTTTTGATGAATGGCCGCCTGGATTGTCCAACGTATTTAAATATCTCCCACACATGCCAGAAACTATCATTATATTATTTTCAATAATAAACCTTTAGTATTTACCAAGAAAAAAAATTGCTACCCCTCCCCCCCCCCCCCCTCATCCCTTAAAAAAATTGTTGGTATACTTTTCCAGATAGAATCGAAAATCCGTACGCCGTACGCGTCACTTTCCTTAGTTACCACGGGCCATTTGGCCTCCATTTGGAGTCTAGTTGTGCCCCGAAGATTTTGGTTGATGTGAAATACTTCTAAGTGGTGGCGTCGGTGGTCTAGTGGACGGTGTACCCGACTGCGGTGATAAGATAAGAACCGTCTTGCGGGGATGCGAGTTCGAGTCTGGTCGCTAGCAGGAAGTTTTCTGTCTATTAGACGATCGGCAATCTCTCGTTCCAACCCAGGGCGTTGATGTTTGGGAAGCCATGAGCGAAATCATCAGAACAAATTCTGATCTCTCCTTAGGGAGACAGCTGATGACGTCCGCGACGCCAAGAATGGCAGTCGGACGAAAATTCAACCTGAAATGGTTGCTTACTTTACCTTTTTTTTTACTTCTAAGTGGTGAAAATAAGGGCTGAAATTATCGAAACGCCGTAGCCCATAACCTCTCAATATCAAGGTACTGCTTAATCACCAATTTAAAATAGAATTTAATTTTCAGAATCGAATGAGACCATCCAGAGCTCTGTAGAACAAACCATTCGCTCCATATGAGAACTTAGTCGGTCACTGTTCCGGGTTAGTATTTCACGAAATCGAAGGTGGAAAAAGTTGTACCTAAATTTTAAATTTTAAAGGATTTTAGAAATTCATTAGTTCACGGCTCTAGGGAATTGAAAAACTGAAATATTGCCGCTGGAATCATAAAAAAATAACAATAATTGCCAGAGAAAATGGGAAAAACCGTTAATTCAGTTATGTTTTTCCCATAAAATGTAGCTAAACTTGAAATTTTCGAAGATATTAGAAATTCATTAGTACATGGGCCTTGGGAATTGAAAAACTGAAAGATTTCCGCAGGAATCATCAAGATCGAACGATAAATGCCAGAGAAATGTGGAAAAACATGGGAAAACCCGTTTATTCAATAGTTTTTCCTATTTTGGTTTATTATTTTCAATAATGAACCTTTGGAATCGACCAAGAAAAAAAATTTTTTGAACACCCCTCAAAATTTGTTAGTTTAAATTTCAAGGTATACGTAGAATCCAAAAATAAAAATAAAAATAAAAATTTGGCCGTCCGTCCGCTGTACGCGGCACTTTCCCCACTTAGCATTGACCGATTTTGATGAGATTAGGTATGTAGGCTCCATTTGGGGTCTAGTTGTGCCCCGAAGATTTTGGTTAATGTAGGTCACTTCTAAGGGTTCAAAAATGAATTTTGAAATTTTAAAAACGCCCTAACTCAAAACATTTTTATATAAAGGTATTGTTTTTCCTTTATTTTAAGATAGTATAGATTTTTTATAATTTTTTGAGACCACGCGGAGCCCTGTAGGACAAACCGTTCGCTCACTACGAGAATTTAAGAGTTTTACGCACGATAAATCAGAAACACGAGTGCGAATCGCAAAAGAGGCCTAATCTCCGATCAAATTATAGCTGACCGAAATACGATCGATGTTTTTCTTCATGTTGGATGGTTGGTGGCTTTGCAGACGAGTGATCCATATAGAAACATATTGTTTAGTAATGCATGCATTCCAGGGGACGTCCCATTGGATAAGCATTGGATCAGTTCAGTTTAACCAGTTGTTAAGTGATAAAACTGTTTCACTCGATGTAATTTATTTATTACTTTAGGCAAGAAATAGTGACCCCCCCCCCCCCACCATTATCCACCTTAACATTTCTAGCGGCATGGGAGCCTCGAATCTGAAGAGCGTTTTAAAATCCATGATCTACGATACCCAACATGCGAATTCGAGTTCACCCCCCCCCCCCCCCACCTACACCAAAGGTGCCAGTCTGGCACCAAAGCGGAAATACGTCGTAACATTGAAATTTCATCTGTTAGTTTTAGTAGGCGGTCCGTCGAGGTTCACATCCGTATTCAAGGTGAAACACACAAAAAAAAACACGAAATATGCGGTTTATGGTGTCCTGGCACCATGGTGGCACCACTATTAGTTCCATGGTGGTACAGAGAATAATTCATGAAAATCCGGAGGTTATAATGAGAATTTTTACTCAATTTCAAAGCTTGGGGACAGTTAGTAAGCAGTAAAGGAACCGAAATATTGAAAAAATCGGATATTTTGTGCATATTATCCCCCCCACTCGCCCTCTCCCCTTGCGAATTTTGGTACTTGGGTGAAATTATGTACAACTCGGAAGTTATTTGAGTCAAACAAAAAAAGAAACACGCAAATCGGTTGGAAATTGAGGCCAGGGCAGAGTTTACAAGATTACGCCCGCAAACGCACGTTTTTTAAGCATTAACCCCCCCTTTCCCCCCCTTAAAAAGCAAAATTCAAAATTCCGGCGCCGTAGTGCACAAGTAGATAGTTTTTCGCGCCGAAGAAAAAAAGAACCACGAAAATTGGTTGAGAACTAAGGGCTGTGCAGAGTACACAAGATTATGCCCAAAAACGCACGTTTTTCGAGCATTAACCCCCCCTTTCCCCCCCTTAAAAGGCAAAATTCGAAATTCCGGCGACGTAGTGCACAACTAGATAGTTTTCCGCGACGAACAAAAAAATAACCAGGAAAATCGGTTGAGAACTAAGGCCTGTGCAGAGTACACAAGATTTTGTTACACACACACACACACACACACACATACACACACACACACACACACACACACACACAGACATACACCTATGGTTTTTTTCGCGGATTTGGATTCAGAATGGTCTAAAACGGATTACTGTGTGGTTATTTTTTTTTCTGTTGAGTGTTGTCCTCCTTCACCCCAGATCGATCGCATAAGGACGCCCAAGTCTTACTGTGGGACGTCCTAAAAATAATAAACCATTGTGTGATAATTCGCAGCGTTTTCTTTTTTTTTTTGTAATGATTCTAGCGGCAATAATTCAGTTTTTAAATTCCCTAGAGCCGTGCACTCAAGAATTTCTAAAATCCTTTAACATTTCAAATTTGGGTACAACTATTCAAGTTGTTGCGCCTTCGATTACGTGAAATACTAACCCGGAACGATGAACTAACGGCGACCGACTGAGACAAGTCCAGGTTTGGACATCGCAAGTTTTCGATAAATCAGAAACACGAGTGTGAATCGTAAAAGAGGCCTATTCTCCTTTCAAATGTTAGCTGACCGAAATGCTATCGTTGTTCGTTTTCTTCTACAAATTCTTCAGGAAGGTCAATAATAGTTTTTTTTTTTGATTTGAGTTTTTCTGAAATTAAAAAAAAATAATCAAAATGTGGGAGATGGATGGAATAGCGATTTTGCAATTCAAGGTATAGATACATTATGTACGATTTGTTTTTGCTTGCATGTAGCAGGCTTTTCAGCTAGTAGATGATAAATTCAATGTTATTTGCAAGCCGTTCGTGTGACTCCCGGCGGTGGGTTAATTATGCCATAATAATAATATTGTTGTCAAGAAAACTTCACTTCTGAATACAGTGGGATCTATTATGTGATCGCGTCAGAGTGCTGTTACAGCGTTATTTCTGCTGGTCTGATAGGTAGTCCAATAATAGAGGCCTTTATCTGAGGGAGCGCCTGCAGCCACCTTCTTCGGGAGCCGCTATCACCTGCTCAGTGCTCCCTAGATAAGCCCTCCCGCTGATTTATCATAGCTAATGAAGTTGAGGGGACGTGACGCAAGACTCCCGATAATTCCCCTTCCTACCGCTCCACTCATTCCCGTCCTGGTTCAGAATAGCGTTTCTCTTCAATCGAGCAGTTGGCGTTTTAAAAAACACCGAAACTCCCCTTGACAACAATTCCATCTCAGGTGAGTTGCAGAGCTAGTCACACAGGTGATCACGCAGGTGATTAATCAAAATACCAAAAATTCCATTCATGCAGCATGAGTTAATGAGCGAATTTTCAAAGAAATCTTCATAGCTACAGTTAGGAAAATCTAAATATTAGCTATATGGCAGAGGAGTCAGCCTTGTGGGTGTGGCACATAGCATGAATCGTTGAAAGCATACACGCACGATATTGTTGAGCGATCGTATATTGTTGCAGGGTATCCAGCGACCTGGACAACCGGGCAAACCTGGAATACTCGGGAAATTTTACTCTTTTGGAAAACTCGTGGAATTTAATTGTTGTCCCGAAAAAACCGGGAAAAACCCTGAGCGCCGAACATATTTGTGGGAAGTTCCGGCAGTCTGAGGTAGGAAAGTTTAATTACGGTTTTAGTAGTGTTTTAAAAGCTTTTATCTTTTATTTTTTAGTTTCACCTGTCCCGTTTTCTGTCAGTCTGTCATTAACCTTGGAGTAACCATTTGGAGGCTACTAGGTATGGTAGGGTGGGGTAAGTCCCCGTACTTTCGGATGTTTTCCATTTATAAACACCTACTAGGTCAATATCCCTCAACCAATTCATTGGGATACTAGTTTGGGACCTTGGCTATGATGCCTGACAATATTATTGCTATGTCATCACTATTATGGAAGAACTGAGCGTTTTTTTAAAACTGGGTCCCTGCGTGGCTTTGCCCCACAGGAAGGGGTAAGTCCAACAAGCAGGTCCAAAGTAAGAACAACTTGGACAGAGCTGGCAGGAGTAAGATCGGCCTATAGAATGTCAACTCATTAGGAGGTTTTCCGGGCTTGGGAATCATGATTATCTCTGCGATTTTCCATAGCTGGGGTACATGGCATACCTTGAACACACTATTAAATAGTCATAATTTTTGATTTAAAATAATCATAAATTTTATGATCTTGGTTATTTTGACATCACTTTTCTGGTAGGTACTTCAGGATTTGACCTGTTATCAAGCCCACCTGACCTGGCGCTTTTTTTTATTAATCTCTCTCTGAATTGTTCTTTGGACTTCTTTGATAGTAACCATTTTGATGTTGGTGTCGGGGTCAATTGGCTCGGCCTCCTCGACAGGTCCTTCGTTTGGTGGCGTTTGGATATTTGCAAGGTAGTCAGCAAAGACATTAGCTCTTTCTTGGTAGTTTCTAACCCATTCACCTGTTGTTGGGTTTCGGAGTGGCGGAGCATGGCTGATAGGCCTTTTTAGTTGTCTAGTGGCTTTCCAAAGCGAACAATACGCATCCTTGTGACTTAACAGGGATGTCAGATATTCCTCCATGGTGGCGTCATTTATCTCTTTGACCATCTGTTTTAATTCATTTGCTGTATTGTACCAAGCAGTTTTGTGCACCGGGTTTCTTGTTGACTGCCATTTCTTTCTGGCTTTCCGTTTCCTCTTGACGGCGTCTATAACTTCCCTCGGGTAGTTCAAACCCTTGCACTGTCTCAGTCGGTCGCCATTCGTTTTTATTATTATCGAAATAGAAGAGGCAAAAACGTAAAAAGTTGTACCTAAATTTGAAATTTTAAGGATTTTAGAAATGCATTAGTGTACGGCTCTAGGGAATTGAAAAACTGAAATATTGCCGCCGGAATCATCAAAATCGAACAATAATTGCCAAAGAAAAATGGGAAAACCTACTGAATAAAGGGGTTTTCCATATTTCTCTGGCAATTATGGTTCGATTTTGATGATTCCAGCGGCAATATTTCAGTTTTTCAATTCCCTAGAGCCGTGCAATAATGAATTTCTAAACTCTTCGTACGTATGCATCGCGGGTACTCTATGAGTTCGTAGAGACGAGTAGAACATGAATATTGACTCCTAAAATATTCAAAGCATACCCAGTGCATACAGTATGGTATACTGAAAATCGAAAAAAACAACAATAGCCGTGTGGGTACTCTATGAGTTTGTGGAGACGAGTAGAACATGAATATTGACTCCTAAAATATCCAAAGCATACCCAGTGCATACAGTATGTTGGTATGGTATACTGAAAATCGAACAAAAACAACAATAGCCATGTGGGTACTCCATGAGTTTGTGGAGACGAGTAGAACGTGAATATGGACTCCTAACATCTTCAAATCATACCCGGTGCATACAGTATGTTGGTATGCTATACTAAAAATCGAAAAAACCAAGAATCGTGTAAAAAAAAACCTTTCTAAAAGAAATTGCAACACCATTGTTCCTCTTCTTAACCATACCTCCAACTGAAAGATTTCTTTGAAAATTCGATCATTAATTCATGCTGCATGAATGGACTTTGTTAGTAAGTACCGGATTCAGCTTGTTTTTGAAAAAAGTTTTTTATATATTTTTTTTTCAATTATAGATGTCTACAATTGCCATTGCGCACGCGCAAACATAAATTCCTTGTAACAGCCATAACTTCTTAATTTTCCACGAGAAGAAATTCCATCGAAGAAATTTAAAGAGATTATGCAGATTGGGGTGTATGTCCGAAAATAATCGCCCCCGAACTGATACCTCACTGCACATGCACAAACGTGATTTCCTTGTAACAGCCATAACTTCTACATTTTTGAACTCATTTCGAAAATAAAATTAGGAATTGTGCTGGTTGACGTGTATAAGAGGGTAGTGCAAGGTACTTAGTGTAGGTACAAGGTGTACTTTTGAGATTAGCTACAGTAGCTTTTTTGTAGCTAGTTTGAGGACTCAAAAACATTGAGTGACGAGCTAAACTGTCATAAAATACTGTGTAGAATCCAAATCTGCAATAAAACCCATTAGAAAAATAATTAGATCCGACAAAGTTAGTTTCCTTCTGGAAATTCTTCTGGAGTTTTGCCGTTTGAATTTTTTTCTAGGAGCAATAACGGAATTAGATGGCTGATTCTATCGGTTTTAAACACATTAGCTCAAAAACTGTTGATACAGAGGTATTTTTTTTTTTTTGCATAAATTAAAAACATTATTGACCAGTGATATTTACAGACCAGTGAGAGCTCTGTGGGATCAACAGTTCCCTTCTTGAGAGGACAAAAAATAAAACACAAACACGGGGGTAAATCTCAAATGAATGTTCTGATGGATGCAAAATACTCCTCCCCGTTCAAATAAACGCTGATAAAATGCGATCTTTCTCCGAGTGGAGTTTCATTTGTACTTTCATAGCAACCATGAATCTAATTTCGTTATAATGCGATCTTATCCGAGTGGAGTTTCATGTCATTAGTGCTTTCATAGCAACCATGAATTTAATTTCGTTATAATGCGATCTTATCCGAGTGGAGTTTCATGTCATTAGTGCTTTCATAGCAACCATGAATTTAATTTCGTTATAATGCGATCTTATCCGAGTGGAGTTTCATGTCATTAGTGCTTTCATAGCAACCATGAATCTAATTTCGTTATAATGCGATCTTATCCGAGTGGGGTCTTATGTCATTTGTGCTTTCATAGCAACCATGAATCTAATTTCGTTATAATGCAATCTTTCTTCGAGTGGAGTTTCATGTCATTAGTGCTTTCATAGCAACCATGAATCTAATTTCGTTATAATGCGATCTTATCCGAGTGGAGTTTCATGTCATTTGTGCTTTCATAGCAACCATGAATCTAATTTCGTTATAATGCGATCTTATCCGAGTGGAGTTTCATGTCATTAGTGCTTTCATAGCAACCATGAATCTAATTTCGTTATAATGCAATCTTTCTTCGAGTGGAGTTTCATGTCATTAGTGCTTTCATAGCAACCATGAATCTAATTTCGTTATAATGCGATCTTATCCGAGTGGAGTTTCACGTCATTTATGCTTTCATAGCAACCATGAATCCAATTTCGTTATAATGCGATCTTATCCGAGTGGAGTTTCATGTCATTAGTGCTTTCATAGCAACCATGAATCTAATTTCGTTATAATGCGATCTTATCCGAGTGGAGTTTCATGTCATTTGTGCTTTCATAGCAACCATGAATCTAATTTCGTTATAATGCGATTTCATCCGAGTGGAGTTTCATGTCATTAGTGCTTTCATAGCAACCATGAATCTAATTTCGTTATAATGCGATTTCATCCGAGTGGAGTTTCATGTCATTAGTGCTTTCATAGCAACCATGAATCTAATTTCGTTATAATGCAATCTTTCTCCGAGTGGAGTTTCATGTCATTTGTGCTTTCATAGCAACCAAGAACCAAATTTCGTTATCATGACACCCACAGCTCATCGAATTTGATTGTTTTGTCGGTACCATTAATGGAAAGTTTCATGTGTTTGTAGGGAGATGGAGTGCACTAAAAGAAAGAAGTTGGAATCGATTGGATGTAGTGTAGGCATTATAAACCTGACTGCGATACATTCCAACGAAAAAGAAGAAAAACTCGAATCTTTCGCGTAATTTGCTGGTATTTTCATTTCGCAAGCACATTAATGCTCAAGCTACCCACCCTGGACACTGAGTTCCATCCAATATTACTTTGAAGAGAGACACGGCTTGCAAGCAAATGTTTCACGAAATATTTTCTATCTCTCTCACAAAGAGAGGATTTCACTAACGGATTGAGGTAGTTACACCCTAACCACAGTGTTGGCGTTCCTGCGTTATTCATCCCAAAGGCAACTTTCAAAGGCTGAACTCATCACGTCGTTGCTCCCTTGGAAGGAGCTGGCTGGTCGGATAGCGGATGCTGCGGTGCCGCTTACATCACCACCGTCCTCTTCAAATAACTTGCCGTGTTGCAATATGTTTGGAATAAACATGAACTAACGGAAAGGGGGAGTTTTAACGAATTCTCAAGGAAAAGCAAGCTATTGCAATGGACTCGAAATTTTTAGCATGGACTATTTTGAATTGTTTGTGAAGGATTTCCAAATATAAGTAAGATTTTCACGGATTCCGAACCAGAATGAATTTTATTCCACGTTGCTATGGCAACCTAATAACTGGTAATATAATAATAATCAAGTGAGATCCTACACTTCTCCTCCCTTAGGGCTCACTGTTTTGTTTGCTGACCTCCTAGCTTGGATGTTGTCCACTGCTCTTTCTCTGGCAGATCGGCGTGCTCTCGTGTTCTCGGCTGATCTATATATCGAATAACCGGGCCGAAGTCTATCGGGAGCTATAGGCAACTGTCTTCCCAAAACCTGTACTGGAGGGCACCCAGTTGTCTTTTGAGGATCATTTCGGTAGTCCAAAAGAACTTGCTGACGAGCCAGATCTGCGGGCAGTCCTTCTTGCTCGTAGGCATTATATCGGTGTTGTGGCCACTCCACCGAAAGGCATTCCTTAGGCCTTGTACTAATACATTGACATGATCCGCCTCGACGAATTATGGCTTTCACCTCTCCTGGAATGTACTGCTCTTCTTCCTTCCGCTCTTCTCCTGATGTAGTCTCCTTCTTCATAGCCCTCACAGTAACTTCCTTCGGTAAGTTTAGCTCAAAGGCCACACACCACGGTAACCCAAACAAGGGGACATCACCTTCTTCCAAGATGATAACTGGTAACTCTTTGACATTTACCCCAAGTTTCACAGTTACCTTTGATTTCCCTACAACGTTGAGTCTATTGTTACCGTAGCCAGTAATCACATCAGATGACGGATGTAGTACCTGAGTGGGCAGCTTGATCAGGTTCCACAGTTTCTTGCTGATCGTACTCACACGTGCTCCAGAGTCAAACTCCATACAACAACTGAAACCATTCAGGCCCACGTCAATGGTCGCTCGTGGCACTTTTGATTTCACCGTCCTTACCTCCAAGCCCCCAACTTCTTCTTCTTCCGACATCTCGGACCCCTCTGCATTTGGGCACACTTCTCTCACCTTCTGATCCCGGCTCTCTTGCTTCTTCTTCGGACAGACCCTAGCAAAATGCCCTGTTCTATTGCATCTATAGCAAATAGCCTTGTAGGCGGGACATCCTCGCTCTCCATGGGTCCTCCAGTACCCGCATCCATAACAATTTCTCTGCCGTTTCGTTCGATCATTCACCCTGCGAAGGGATGCACCCTCTTGTTTTACCTCTCCACGCGCCCTCTCCATCGATAAAGCTAGCTCTAACAACACCACGGCCTTTACAACCTGCGATTGCCTTGCAATGACCACCTCTCCATCCGGCCACCGTTGGCGTACTTCTATTTCAAACTCTGGAAACTTTATGCCAACAGCAAATCGGTCCCGGAGACGCTCGTCCAAGTTTTCCCCATATTTGCAGTGCCGAGCTAAGGCCTTAAGTCGATTATAGAACAAAATAAACGACTCACCCTCCGACCTCGTAGCCTTCTCAAATTCGAACCTGGCAGCAAATATGGTCATAGTTGGTTTGAATAGTGTTCTCGTTGCCTTTTTGACTTCCTCGTAGGTTAATTCCTCCCACGACGCTGGATACATCTGGTCCCCAAGTGTCTTGAGGTGTTCCGTCCCTATGTTGGATAGTAGAAGATCCCGCCGAGCTGTTTGATACTCGTTCGACGTCCCCCCGAGTCCTTTCACCCTACAGGTGAGCTCAAAATGTCCGAGATAATCGTCCCATAACATTTCAGAGTTAAATTCCTTAAACGAAAATTTCGCCATCCGGTCTACTAATACCTCATCCGACGTATCCTCTGCTTCCTGTACATCCTGCTGCCTTCGTCTTCTCATTATCCTCTGTCGCCAATGAAGGATTTCCAAATATAAGTAAGATAAAAACTACAAGTCACGGATTCCGAACCAGAATGAATTTTATTCCACGTTGCTATGGCAACCTAATAACTGGTAATATAATAATAAAGTGAGATCCTACAGTTTGTTTCACTGAAATCTGTTTTGGAACATCCTAAACAATTCCTGAAGTTTTTCCAAAAATCATGTGTGATAAATATGTGTTTGTGTGCACTCCGGACGATTACATCATATCATTATTCAAGTGAAAATGCATGATCCCTCAGTAACTGTTCATCAATTCAACGTGTGGCGAAGACACCATCGGTCATTGTACTTAAACATCAAAATAGAATAATGTTATATCCGTTCCCACTTTACATCTCAGACAGCCAAACAGATTCAATCTTCAAGCACCCTTCAAATTTGAGGAGCAGATGACGATGAACTTCATAGCGTACCACCCTCGTTCACAACCACAAAATCCCCAAAAATTCCACGAAATCGGAAGGAAACTGGACATGTTGAGCTTATTAAGGTAAGTTATTTACATTTGCGTGCATAGCGGCTACCATAATTTGATATCATTGGATTTAATAGAGTCCATTTTTGAGCTACTACATCGTCAAAACTTTAAATAAGTACACTAAAATACTGATATTTGTATAAACATTGGTGGCAAAAGGTCTATAATACCTTTAATCAGGAAGGCTATCTCTAGCCACAATTTGTGGACTACTTTAAGAGGTCAAATTTTGATAATTTAAGGTAAAAACGCTGCAAATTATTACACAAAGGTTTATTATTTTAGGTTTAGTATATATCTATAAACATCGATCGCAGTTCGGTCAGCTAACATTTGAGCGGAGATTCGGGCTCTTTTGCGGTTTACACTCGTGTTTCTGATTTATCGTAAGTCCAACCCTTAAATTTTCGTAGGGAACGAACGGTTTGTCCTACAGGGCTCCGCGTGGTCTAAAAAATTCTCTACTATCCTAAATTGAAGGGAAAACCTGACCGAAATGCGATGGATGTTTTTCTTCATGTTGGATGGTTGGTGGCTTTGCAGACGAGTGAATAATATAGAAAAATAATAAACCATTGTGTAATAATTTGCAGCGTTTTTATTCGGTTTTTGGATTTTACGTACCTTGAAAGGTAAACCAACAAATTTTGAGTAGGTGTTAAAAATTTATTTTTCCTTGGTCGATTCCAAAGGTTTATTATTGAAAATAATAAACCAAAATAGCTAAAAACAAAAATCATCTTTTTTAGTGTTTTGGTGAAAATGTTTGTCTCTAAGGATCATATAATGGTGTATGCTGAATCAGAGTTACAATTCCTGTCATAATAGACTCAAAGAAGTTTTCAGTTTTTAGTGTTACAATCCTAGTTGCAACCTGTGTGCACCGCTAAACTAATCACCAGCGATGAAACATCATTTTCCGTGTCTCATTTGGTTAAGTAATAGGCACTTGAATAAGAATTTATCAAGATGTTTTGCATTCACATATTTTTGTATAAATACTAACTTAACTGTATTTCTTTCCGCACCAGTTGGAAAGGCTGGAGAGAAACCTCTTTGTTTCTCCGTGCGATAATAAGCCGTGATACCTGTAAAGTTAATTAGAATAACTACCTACCTCTTCATCCGCCCCCAGATCCACCCGCCTCCTTCAACTTGCGGTCTCACCTCGGTAAAGTGCTCGAGTTTCCACCGCTCGGTTTTAGTGTCTACCAATCCTTCAATATTCTACCTATCTCTTTAATATCTGTTTTTTCTTTCAATTCATAATAATATTATGACTTGATATTATCAAGTTTTTTCAAGGTTTAGGTTATCCATATATTTGTGCTACACAGTGACGAACGCCAAAAACGAAAATTTATTGGTATTATCGCCCAACCTATAAATAGTCAGGAGGGGTTAAATACATTTATTCTCATGAAATGTAAAAGGGTTACCAAATGCAAGATCGTAAGGGTTTGGAAGCAAACTGTATTCACTGACTTAAGTTGACCAAATCGTCATTCTAATTTGAGCTGATCAAATGCAGTCTTTTGGTTCATTGTTTTCTAATAATGATCCAAGGATCGACCAAGAAAAAACGTCTGCCAAGTGGGTGTGGCACATAGCTTCCTCGTATCCATAACCCGATTATATAGATGATCCGATGCATAGTAGTTAATCTCAAAACACCAATCTCTAAGTACCTTTCACTACCCTCATAGGGGACCATCTACACGCTAATCTGGACAGTCCTAGAAAATTTCATCAAATTCGGAAGAAAAATATAAGTGTTATAGCTGTTACAAGGATTTTACGTTTGCGCATGCGCAGAGGCTACTGTAAATTCTAAGGCCTTGATTTTAATTGGGGACCATCTACAACCTAATCCGCAGAATCCCAAGAAAATTTCATCGAAATCGGGTGGAAAATGTGGAAGTTATGACCGTTACAAGGAAATTCACGTTTGCGCATGCGCAGTGGCTACTATCAGTCCGAAGGTGATGATTTTCATAGAGGACCATCTACAACTTAATCCGCATAATCCCTGAAAATTTCATTGAAATCGGATGGAAAATGTAGAAGTTATGGCCGTTACAAGGAAATTCACGTTTGCGCATGCGCAGTGGCTACTATCAGTCCGAAGGTGATGATTTTCATAGGGGACCGTCTACACACCAACCCGCACAATCCCTGAAAATTTCATAGAAATCGGACAATAACTTCGTATAGTTATGCGCGTTACAAGGAATTCATGACAGACAGACAGACAGACAGACAGACAGACAGACACACAGACACGGAACCAAAATTGTTCAGAAAGCTCCAAAACGCAAAACGCGAGTGAAAATTTTGATTTTGGAGAACTTTTTTTTCATCCTTGAAAAGTGAAAACAAAGCTTCCGCTACCTTGGTAGACTCGGAAGCAAAAAAGTGAACTCAAAATTAGTTGGTTCATATTTTAAGGTACGTGGAATCCACAAATCGAATACGAATTTTTCCGTCCGTCCGCCGTACGCGTCTCTTTCCTTAGTTCCTATAGACTGATTTTGATGACGTTTGGTATGTGGGCTCCATTTGGGGTCTAGTTATGCCCGAAGTTTTTGGTTGATTTCAATCAGTTCTAAGGGTTGAAAATAAGGGCTGAAATGTTGAAAATGCTCTAGATGAACAAATTATGATATAAAAGTATTGTTTTTCATAAATTTAAAATAGTATGATATAAAAAAATAGTATGAATTTTTAGAATCGATGAGACCACACAGAGCTCTTTAGAACCAACCGTTCTGTCCCTATGAGAACTTATGGGTTGGATAAATCAGAAGCACGAGTGTGAATAGCGATTCACAATAATGTCTGTTCAAATCGTTGATCGTTTTTTCGAGTTGAACTCAGTGTTACGTCCTCAGCAACTAGTAATCGAATTTCCTAATGAAGGCACCCACAACTGGATTTGAGGGGGAAGCGTTCATTCCAAATAAACTTGATTGTGAAGCGAAAATATGGTTGGTAGGTAGGGACAAAGGCAAGAAAAAGGCTGTGTTCTTTGCAGACGAGTGATCTATATAGAAAAATGATAAATCTTTGTGTAATAATTTGCAGCATTATCAAATCGTTATCGTTTTTTATCGTTTCTTCGGACGAAGTTTCTTATCACCCATTTGTGCTTCATTGGCAATCAAGAACCAAATTTCTTTTGCAAGGCACTCACAACTCTCGGATAACATAATATTGCTGGTAGGTTCCCAGCAAAATAAAATTAAGTTTTACTCCTTGTTTTTATTATAAAATTTAGTCTTTAGAATCGATTGAGATCACCCGAAGCTATGCCGGAGCCAATCGTTTGTCTTCAATAGGACATAAGAGTTGAATGGACAATCATCAGAAATACAAGTGAGTGTCCTTCTGATCGTCATTCGAAGGATTTCCTCGCTAGTATGCGATAGGAGGATGAACATTTTTCATTTTTGGTAATAACAGACATTGCAGGGTGAAGCAAGATGACCAATACTCTGGCGTGAAGCCAATAAAAGCAGGGATACCGCAAGGGAGTGTCTTAGGGCCACTCCTTTATCTTCTGTACAAAAGGGATTTACCCCAACAAAGAAGGTACATCTGTTGCCACCTTTGCAGATGATACAGCTATCCTCTCCGTCGATGATGATATCGAAGCTGCAACTAGTAATCTACAGACGTCAATTACTAAGGTTTCTAAGTGGACCAAGATGTGGAAAATAAAGTTGAACGAATCAAAATCAGTTCACATCAACTTTACAAACCGAAAAATTCCAATCATCGATGTTGAGATCAATTCAAATAAAATACCCCATACCGATGCAGGCCCGGATAGGGCGAAGGATCTGTTTATAAAAAAGCAGTTTATTAGGTTGAGAGAGACGAGAATTCCTTCCTATCAACCAATACATCTTTCTGAATTTCATTTTGATTTCCTCTTTTTTTTCTTTCCTATGTGTTTTCTCCAGTTTAACTTGGAGTCAAGGGTCATACCCAAGTATTTAACACGTCCCTTGCGTGCTTATTTATAAGGAGATCCTTCGTCCTATCTGGACTTATGGGATTAAGTGACGGGGCTGTGCCAAAAAACAAACATAACAAAATCCAAAACTACCAAAATAAAATACTGAGAAGCATAGTGCGTGCACCTTGGAACATGAAGAATTCGAGTACGAACAACGCCTCCACAATCATGAAAACCCAGAAATACTCTACGTTTTGAAGATGAACCCCGGCGAATCAAGCAAAAAAAAAAACACTGGGCGTAGTCCTGTAAAAGTGCAATTATAGCTCAGTGTTGAAGATACTGTTATGAGAAGGGGCTGGGTTTTACTGTAAACGGGCTATCAAGGAGTTTACGGATGATATGTATTATTGCTATTGTATTATAGATGGATTCTATTTTGATATTCAATTGCAATAATAAATCACGCTAGAAAAAACGTTTCGGTATTCCAGTCATTCAGTTGATAAGTTACCAAGCAACCAAGAACCAAATTTCGTTATGAAGAAAACCCACAAATCTCCGATGATAATTTAATTTCAGGTATGTGTTAGTTCCGGTAGTTATAAGAAAACAATTATTATCTACGTACCGTATTGGAGAATCCTTCGATTTCCTCGAGGCCTCCTACAGGCCTCACGTACTCGACTTGCTGGTTACGACGGATTGCTGGTTACCGGCACACTTGACACATCTAAATTCCTTTTGGCAGTACTTGTGTGTATATTTGGAAGCTTGGAACTTTCTGGCACTGTGGCATCAGTACTATAGTCTTCTTTAGGGGTTCAATTTTCAACTTCAAGTCATGATTTGCCTGTTTTCATAATTGCTAGTGCTATTCTAGTCTTATTAATTACCTAGGTAGAAGAAGTTATAATTGGCGTCGTCTTCCATGACGTTGCCGCATTCCACGGTTCTGAAATCACAGGCACTGTTACGAAATTTGTCGAAGCAACAAGCGCTTGTTTACACATACAACTGTCAACTCGCGGAGCTGTTGTCTGGACGGCGTCTGAATCGCGACTCATTACAGTATCGTAACATCGCAACATTGCATTCACAATCATGAACCGATTTTCGAAGAAAATAAAGCTACTGCAATAACTTACGAATTGCACTAATTTAATGTATGTGAGTCGAAATGAAAACTCAGAAAATTCGCCCACAGTAAGACTTGGGCGTCCTTATGCGATCGATCTGGGGTGAAGGAGGACAACACTCAACAGAAAAAAAAATAACCACATACTAATCCGTTTTAGACCATTCCGAATCCAAATTGACGAAAAAAATCATAGGTGAATGTCTGTGTGTGTGTGTGTGTGTGTGTGTGACAAAATCTTGTGTCGTCTGCACAGGCCTTAGTAATCAACCGATTTTCCTGGTTTTTTTCTCTGTTCGACGCGGAAAACTATCTAGTTGTGCACTACGTCGCCGGAATTTCGAATTTTGCATTTTAAGGGGGGGAAGGGGGGTTAAAGCTTTAAAAACGTGTGTTTGCGGGCATAATCTTGTAAACTCTGCCCAGGCCTCAATTTCCAATCAATTTGTGTGTTTCTTTTTTTGTTTGAATCAAATAACTTCCGAGTTGTACATGATTTAACGAGAGTATAAAAATTCGCAAGGGGAGTGGGCGAGTGGGGGGAAAATTTTAATTAAATATCCGATTTTTCAGTATTTCGGTTCCTTTACTGCTTACTAATTGTACCCAAGCTTTGAAATTGAAGAAAAATTCTCATTATACCTCCGGATTTTCATGAATTATTCTCTGTGCCACCATGGAACTTATAGTGGTGCCGCCAAGGTGCCAGGACACCATAAACCGCTTATTTCGTGAGTTTCTTTGTGTTTCACCTTGAATACGGAAATGAATTTCGACGGACTGCCTACTAAAACTAATAGATGAATGTTCAATGTTACAACGTATTTCCGCTTTGGTGCCAGACTGGCACCATTGGTGTTTGTGGGGAGGGGGGGGGTGAACTCGAATTCCCATGTTGAGTATCGTAGATCATGGATTTTAAAATGCTCTTCAGATTCGAGGGTCCCATGCCGCTAAAAATTTTATGGTGGATAATGGCGAGGATCACTATTTCTTGCCTAAAGTAATAAATAAATTAAATCGAGTGAAACAGTTTCATCTCTTACCAACTGGTTAAACTAATCTAATCCTTATCCAATGGGACGTCCCCTGGAATGCATGCATTACTTAACAATATGTTTAAATAAACCATCTGCTCTGTACCATTTTCAGACTACACGACTAATTGCCATTAATAATATTGTCTGAGGTGAATAATCAAATTATCTCGACAGAAAGTACCTTCGTACTACCTGAAATTACATTATTACATAAAAAAAATTACATAATTTATATAGATCTGTGGGTTTTCATCATAACGAAATTTGGTTCTTGGTTGCTTGGTAACTTATCAACTGAATGACATAAATACCAAAACTTTTTTTTTAGCGTGATTTATTATTGCAATTGAATGTTAAAATAGAATCCATCTAGCAATAATACATACAATTCGTACACTCCTTGAGAGCCCGTTTACATTAAAACCCAGCCCCTTCTGATAACAGTATCTTCAACACTGACCTACTTTTACGGCACTACGCCCAGTGTTTTTCTCACTTGAGTCGCCGGGGTTCATCTTCGTTGTCCAAAACGGTACGTAGATAATAACTAAAATAGAAATTGAAAACGTCTGCCAAGTGGGTGTGGCACATAGCTTCCTCGTATCCATAACCCGATTATATAGATGATCCGATGTATAGTGGTTAATCTCAAAACACCAATCTCTAAGTACCTTTCACTACCCTCATAGGGGACCATCTACACGATAATCTGGATAATCCTAGAAAATTTCATCAAATTCGGATGAAAAATGTAAGTGAGTCACTACTCAAGAAATCGAAAAATTTCTCGACATGCCTGGGAATCGAACCCGTTACCTCTTGGTTGGTAGTTTGACTCGCTGCGAATGTACTACGGGGGCCTGACATTAGGCCTTGTAGGATTTGAGATTGTGACGTACGCACGGCTGTTACAAGGATTTTACGTTCGCGCATGTGCATCGGCTACTATCAGTCCGGGGGTGATGATTATCATAGGGGACCATTTACAATCTAATCCGCATAATCCCTGAAAATTTCATGGAAATCGGATGGAAAATGTAGAAGTTATGGCCGTTACAAGGAATTCACGTTTGCGCATGCGCAGTCGCTTCTATCAGTCTTGGGATGATGATTTTCATAGGGGACCGTCTACACACCAACCCGCACAATCCCTGAAAATTTCATCGAAATCGGACAATAAATTCGTATAGTTATGCGCGTTACAAGGAATTCATGACAGACACACAGACACACGGACACACAGACACACAGACACGGAACCAAAATTGTTCAGAAAGGTCTAAAACGCAAAACGCGATTGAAAATTTTGATTTTGGAGAACTTTTTTTTTTCATCCTTGAAAAGTGAAAACAAAGCTTCCGCTACCTTGGTAGACTCGGAAGCAAAAATTCAAGTTACCTCAATTAATATGAGAACTAAAACTAAGAACTCAATTTTCCCGCGACATGTTGCCTCCCTAGAAGTACCTGCACTGAAAAAAGACGAGAGCCTGTGGATGCTTTCTCTCCTGCTCTGCCCACAAATGCGTAATGAAGGTGTCAGATGTTTCGTATATTTTGTGGAAAATGTGCTCGTTGGTATGTAGTCTAGATATTTTCCTGTAGTGCTGAAGTCTGTCCAGTTTGTACTCTTTGTTTCTGCTCTCCTGGGCCTCTTCTGAAAGATAAACTTCGGCCGGTTGAATGAAACAAACGTTCCATGTTCGAGCCCGTATACTCAGCGCCAAGCTGATTAACGTTGAATCTCCTCACTTTATCGTACAAAACGTGGGCATAAAGTCGGAAAATTGCTGAGCCGAACCGGAGGAAAGCGGAGGAATTTTTAAACGCTTCAGAGACACAGTATCAAAGGTAAAATTGGCTTAATTGAAATGTCATTTCCATGAGAAATGTACAAAAACAAAAGCGTTGTGGCGTTTAAATTGCACCCACATATATGATAATCATATCATAAAAGATCACACTTTTTCTAATGAAAGTTTGGGCTCACGAATAAAATTTAAGTCAACGGTTCCCAATCGGTCATTTACCGACATTCCGAAAAGCCCATGATGGAGGTCTCAAAACAAGGTTGTGGACCCAGTCTATTCGGAAAAGCTTATCAAGGCTTATTTCAGCAACTATTCAAGAAACGTAAATCATCGGAGATGGTTCGCAAAACCCGAGTTCACTTTTTAGGGGATTTGCCGCTATGCGGCGCGAGTACGGCGGACGGACGGAAAAAATTGTATTCAATTTTCAGATTCTACGTAACTTGAACGTAAACCATCAAATTTTGGTTAAAATGATGTTTCTCTTGCTTGATTCCAAAGGTTAATTATTGAAAATAATAAACAGGAAAAGAATCTAAAATTTAAGAAGTTATATTGGCTCGTTAGAAGAAATTCACAAATGCCCTTACACAAATAAGTGATTTTATACGAGCATATGATTAAACCTATTTAGACCTTTGGCTGCCCTCCATGGAAATTCACCAAGAAGAGCAACAGGAAAATAATACAAACAACACAGAATAAGATATTCCGGAGTATTGTAGTAAATGCTCCCTGGTACGTCCGGACAAACGTTCTCCATCGTGATCTGTAAGTCCAGAAGGTAGATGAAGTTGTTACAAAACAATCGAGCAACGGACCACCAAAAACGTCTCCACAGGCACATGAATGTCGATTTACTGGCTCTCCAGGAGACATAAGAAGGCTGAAAGGGACCAAACCTCTGGACCTGGGTACAGTTCACTGAAGTGATGTGATTAGTGGAAGTAGGTGATCTATGAACCACAAAACATTTATAAAATAATCCAAGTTGAGTTACTAGATGTGCTTATGTGCAGTTGTAACATTAAAGATTATTTTTTTAAAAGTCGATGCTGTAACAGTATATAGCCATTAGAACAATTGTGGCCAGTGGAGTCGTGAGTTGTGTAATTCCGCTAGATCACAGCCAACAAATCCCAACCACTTGAATGAGCATGCTCACCGATGTGTACCTATAGACTCACTTGGATTTACAAGCCAAGCAAGAGGACATGCTAGTAAAGAATGGAACAAGTAGAATCGGTCAATTTCAATCAACCATATGGTATAGGTAGAGCCAATGTTCCATATTTGAATGGGAAGTGCGAAGAACGTTGTAAGCCAGATTCATTTCTTGCTTAGTGAAATTCCGTTGTGTGCACTTGGAAGCACATGGTAGTGAGCTTCGACTCCGTGGTATGTTGACATGCTACCCTATTCCCATAATATATTGAAAAACGTTGTAAGTTGCTCCAGCGGCACGTTCAAAAGAAGTTCAATAACGATAAGTACCAAGATTTCCCGCGTTCCTGAAAACTTGGCAACGTGGTATACAACGTTTTCCACCTCATCCATCAAAGTATCGTTCTTGGCTAAAACTTCAAGAAGGAATTGAGTGTGTTTACTGACGCTTACTAAAGATTAGAGATAGTTTGTATTTACACACTTACCTACAACGAAGTTCTCTTTCTTATTGCAGGATGTCACTCAAAGGGCTGTAAACAATCAACATTCTGAGTTCATGTTTCGCCTTCTTTCTTGCTGCTTTTCAAACAACCTTCCTCCGATTTCTGCGACAATCTCAGCAGATCAGAGGAAAACAAATCGTTGGGAGCGGTAGTCCGTTAGAGGTTGACGTAGCGAGTTCAATCAAATAAACGTTACCGGCGAGCACCCTTTGAAGGCTAGTCGGCGGGAATCCTACCAGCAGGGAGCCAAATGCCCCGTCGACTACAGTTGATCGATGAAATAAAAAAAAAGAAGCCAACCTTTTTATTCAACGTTTACTAGCACTCTGGCTAAAAAGGTTTCTCGAACGATATACAACCACACCTAAAGCCCCAGGTACTTACTTTTCGAAAGTTTGCCAGTTTCATTTGATAGGTTCTGTAATTATAATTATGTTCTGTAAACATAATTTTCATGAACAAATTTGAACATAATTTTAATAAGGATCCCCATTTAAGGAGACCAGAAGGGTCAATACCCGATTCATCCAAATGATAAAGGATAAGTTGTTTCTCAGCCTCGTAAAAATTTGCGTCCTGTTACAATGTAGGTCAAATTACTTATTTATCGCGTTGATTTTCCTGTTGAATTGGGAATCATACCAATGTTTACAGGACAACTCAACCCTCCCGACGATGAAAACTTGAGTATTTTTTCGAGTCGGGTCGTTGGATACCCCCTTCACTTAGGTAGTGAGGCAATGAGTATCCATAAGCGAATAATCTGATGAATAATCATTAAGACAGCTGATGAGGTTCGCGACACCATTCCGACAAAAATCCAACCTGAAATTTTTGTTTATTTTAATTCCGACCCCTCACATCATCGCCATGAGTCGGAGATGAGCCTCTGAAGATAGGAATGAGAAATGTGAACACGATCAGTAATTCAATAATGAGCGGATTTTCAAAATGATGAAATCTGCTGAGGCCTTACATATCCGTGAAGTTTTAAAGTTCTGAACAAGACGAATCTCGAGCCTCTCCCCTCCCCCCCCCCCCATTCATTTTCGTTTTGCTACCGAGTCTACTTTTGGTTTATTATTTTCAATAATGAACCTTTGGAATCGACCAAGAAAAAAAAAATTTTAACAACCCCTCAAAATTTGATGGTTTACGTTTCAAGGTACGTAGAATCCAAAAATCGAATAAAAATTTGGCCGTCCGTCCGCCGTACGCCGTACGCGGCACTTTTGCCACTTAGCATTGACCGATTTTGATGAAATTTGGTATGTAGGCTCCATTTGGGGTCTAGTTGTGCCCCGAAGCTTTTGGTTGATGTAGGTCACTCCTAAGGGTTCCAAAATCAATTTTGAAATTTTGAAAACGTCCTAACTCAAAAAACTTCGATATAAAGGTATTGTTTTTCCTTCAATTTAAGATTCTATGGAATTTTTAGAATTTTTTGAGACCACGCGGAGCTCTGTAGGACAAACCGTTCGCTCCCTACGAAAATTTAGGGGTTTATATTGAAATATATATATATATAAATCAAAACACGAGTGTGAGTCGCAAAAGAGGCCTAATCTCCGTTCAAATTTTAGCTGACCAAAATGCAATCAATGGTTGGTGATTTTGATTTTTTTTTAATTTTTTAAATTTTTTTTTGATTAAAAAAAAAATTTTTTGATTTTTTTTTTTTCTTTTTTTTCTTTTCTTTCTTCATATTGGATGATTGGTGATTTTGTAGACGAGTGATCTATATAAAAATAATAAACCGTTGTGTAATAATTTGCAGCGTTTTGTTTGTTGTTTTCACCTTTCAAGGTTGAAAAAAAATATTCACCAAAATCAAAATTTCCAATCGAGTTTTACGTTTCAGGCCTTCCTGAACAATTCTGGTTCCGTGTCTGTTAGTCTGTCATGAAATCCTAGTAACGGACAAAGCTTTACGAAATCATTCCGATTTCGATGAAATTTTCAGGGATTGTACCGATTGGGATTCCCTATGAAAATCATCGCCCGCGGACTGATAGTCGCGGACTGGTAGCCACTGCGTATGAAACGTGAATTCGTGAATTCCTTGAAACAACCATAACTTCTACATTTGATGACCATCCGAATTTTATGACATTATTAGGATTCGTGTGGATTGGCGCGTAAATTATGGTTCCCTGTAAGAGTTGGAGGGGAGGCACTCTAATCCCCATGTTGGGTATCGTAGATCATGGATTATAAAATGCTGTTCAAATTCGAGCATCGAAAATAGCTAGAAATGTTATGATGGCTATGGGTGGCAAACATTTCGGAAAAGACGGATATGGCTTAACTCAAAAAGGTTATCACGTTTGTATGGAGCTTCAACGGCACTCATTTTTCTTTAAAACTCGTTAAAATTCACTTTTCACATTTAATTAACATTGATGCTCCTGACAACATGTATAAGGTTGGTGAGGAACATGAATAATTAACACCCATGCGTTTGAATTCCAAGACACCTTTTTATTAAGTTCAAGTAGATGAGAAGGTCACGTGTTAACAAGACAGAGAGAATTCGATGTACATTACTTTCGAAGACAGTGGAGTGTTCCCGCGGAATTCATTAATCGAAAGATGCAGACTAGATCAGATAACTAGCACCTACGCGCCCAATTACTAAACTACTAATTCTTGGACCCTATGAAGTAACGTAGTTAACCTGTAACCTGGGCCCTGTGAAGTAACGTAGTTAGGTACTTCAAAACTAGGGATCTATCATTATTGTGACTCTGTTAGTAGAAGATCTATTCAAGGGCACTAAAGAGCTTAAAGCTGGAATAAATATTCATTTCAGATCCATTTTCTCTGGCATCCCAAGTTATCATGTGCATATTTCCTTTCCTATTTCAATAATTTCGCTTGTTACTTTTGTACTATATTTTTGAGATTGGCATAATCAGCCAAGTTAATGCTTTTACAAAGAATTAGGTCTGATACAAAGAGCTTCATACTACGTTCTCTATTCGTAGGACCTCAGAGTTATGCTTTACCAGCAGATTATTCGGGCTCTTGGTATAATATCATTTTTGAAAACAAGGGACATTTTTTATTTCCCGGCAACATATAATGAATCCTATAAGATTTAATTTTTCATAGATAGTTTCTGGCATAAGGCTTGAAAGACACTGCACTTAAGGCAGACAAACACCTAAAAATCAACAACTTGTTGCCTATGTAAAACAAACATAATTTGAGGTTGTAACTATAAGTTGAGAAAAATAATGAGATTAATCGATGCAAATTAGTCCTTCTGAAACTGCGCTCATCAGCCAGAAAAATATCGTTATCGCGGAATGAAATTGTAGCGTGATATGAGAGACACCACAAATTCATTAATTACTTAGGCACCATTTACGCAAAATGATTATAGCTGAAGATTGAGCTGATCAATTCAATGCTCACAGTAATTGTCGACTAATCGAAAAATCAACGCGGATGATTTTCTACGCCGGTACCCGATGAGTAAATGTAAAAGAAATATCAACAAACAGTCCTAAAATATGATAGGGTTGAGCCAATCAACAGGTAGCTAATATTGAACCAGTTTAGTTTATTGGGTCTATAATAATTCATTCGTGATGAAACGTCACGTGAGGCCTATGTGGAAACGAACTCGTCAATATATTATACTACCACTGCCCATCAGTAAACATAATATTTACTTACCTTTTCAATTCGTGATGATTTCGGGAGCACCGCACATATTGACGCTCTATATTACCACAACTACGCGATCTTGCACCCAAAACATTTCTATCGGGTTTTGTTGAATAATTCCAACTGTCTATTTTGAAACTCATTGGAAGAACCTGGTGCGAAGAGTAAGAGTGAATATCAAGCAAACAAACCCCGCGCACTATGCTCAAAAGTAAGAAAATTGCTCTTTCTAAACTCCAGTTGAAAGGGATGGAATATTATTTCCACCAATTAGGTAACTACTAAACTGAACTTCGGTTGATGATGAAATGAATCGCCATTTAATTAAGTACTTACACTACGGAGACACTAATTATCATTCAAAAATGCCGAGTATCTTCCTGCAGCGTAAGCTTTGTTTCCATATTTATGGGTTTCCGTAATGTGCTAGGGTGAATATTTATTCCCTCTTAGTGGAAATTTCCGCAAAAAGTTGTTTTCTTTTTCCAAATGTAACGGTAAAAATTATTTAAGACCCTCAAAGTAGGTTTTGGGAATTGTAGTTAAAGTCTTACAGTTTGGTGGTCTCGCGGGATTGTGGTGTGAGTATTTCTAGTAAATAATAAAGAGGTAGTTGCAACTGATACCAAGACAAGCTAAATAATATCTTGTCATATAGATAGATATCATCGATATGTTTTCAAATAGATATCACAGTCGTTCAGCGTAAGATGAACAAACATACTAAATGGATACCGAATGCTAGATAAGTTCGTAATAGGTAATAGAAACGGATAATTATACATATATTTTTAAAAACTCACCGACCAGGAGAAGCGAATGCCATACTTGTGCCTCACCTAGAACAAAGATTTAGAGAAAAATCAGAATCTAACATTATTAGGTACTTTTTGTGATTATTAGCATAAGCACGAACTATTCTCGTTCAGCAACCAAATTTTCAGCATTACTGTCAAAAACATACCCTCAACCGCGTTGTAAACTGCCAAACCCGTTGTGTCCTGAGTGCCCCTAGTGGCGATGGATCTGTTGCAGGTTGGGGCTGCACAACTCATACCTGTGTGAGGAAGCCTCCCAGTTGGAGAACATTTTTTACCGATTTTGAAACGTAACTTGTAAGTCTGGAATCATTCCAGGAAGCCGAAAAAGCTTGTGAACTTGACGTTTCCTCGATGCTCCCCGCGGTTCTCGCAACTACCAGAGCGCATAGTAGACATTTTTCGAGTAGTTCAGGTTCAATGTGCTTGTCGGGTTGGGGCAGGTTATTCTGTTGCAGAGCTTGAACCATGGTTAACCACTAAGCTACTGTTACAATTGTGCGCTCACTTCCTGTACTCAACTTACTGATTCTCCATTTATGCACATTAATAATAATAGTACTATCATAACTAATGGAACTAAATCATAAATTTAAACTAGAGTTATAGGCCTCTATGCCTATTAGACACAGCAGGAAAGCTGTATGAGAAGTTGTTGAAGAGAAGGATGCTGACAGCCATTGCTGAAGCTGGAGGCCTGTCACCGAGGCAATTTGGCTTTAGACCTGGCAGATCCACCATTGATGCTGTTAGCAGAGTGGTAGGAATAGCAAAGGGAACTCAGCTGGGGAACCACAAGACCAGGGACATGTGCATGGCAGTTACCCTCGATGTCAGAAATGCTTTCAATTCTGCCAGATGGAAAGACATCTTGGAGGCTTTGATGGTTCAGTTTCATGTTCCATCATACCTCTTACGAGTCCTGCAGAACTACCCAGCTGACCGTTGGCTGACTTATGATACAAAAGAGGGCATCAAAAAGAGAAGAATTACCTCAGGAGCGGCACAAGGTTCAGTCTTGGGAGCAGACCTGTGGAACATCAACTATGATGGGATTCTTCGGGTAGAGATGCCCGAAGGAATTACACTGATTGGCTACGCCGATGACTTGGTGGTGGTGATAAGAGCTCGAAGGATGGAACACCTCCAGTTTAAGCTGAATCAGGCAATGCGCAGAGTGATGGAGTGGATGGAAGCACACACACTGTCACTGGCGATCCAAAAAACGGAAATTGTACTGCTAACCACAGCGAGAATTGAGAGATCTATACCTATGAATGTGGATGGGCAGGAAATCACCACCTCTCCAGCCATTCGCTACCTTGGAGTGATGCTGGACGGGAAACTAAGCTTCTGGAGGCACATCAGTGGAGCAGCAGATAAGGCTGCAGGTATTGTAAATAAGCTGAGCCGACTGATGGCAAATCTAGGGGGCCCATCACCCGCTAAGAGGAGACCCCTTATGCGAACTGCAGAGGCAATTATGCTGTATGGAGCAGAAGTGTGGGCAGACTCCCTTAGGTACCAAAAGTACAGGGCACGTATGGAAGCTGTACAGAGGAGAGGAGCTCTGTGAATCAGTAGTGCATTTAGAACTGTCTCAGGTCCAGCATCACAAGTGATAGCGGGAACTATCCCAATATACCACCAGGCAAAAGGATAAGAATGAGGAAGCCAGAGACAATTACCATAGTAAAGAGGGAAGAGCGGGAGGAGACCATCCGTAGGTGGCAAGCAGACCTTGTCTGTGAAACCCGTGGAAGGTGGACAGCCCTCATAATCGACGATCTAAAGGCTTGGTTGGAGAGAAAACACGGAGAGGTGAACTATTACCTGACTCAATTCCTCTCAGGGCATGGATACTTCCGCTCCTTCTTAGTAAAGATCGGGAAAGCCACTGACCCAGAGTGCAGATACTGTGGGATAGAGGAGGATGATGTCTGCCACACCTTCTTCACATGTCCTCAATGGGAGGGTATGAGGGGGTGTGCGGAGGAGGTCATCGGAACATTGCGTCCACAGACAATCATACATGAGATGATTAACAACAAGTCGAGCTGGGACGCAATGGCAGTATTTGTCACATCAGTCCTCAAAGCAAAAAAGCTGGATGGAAGATGGGAGGAAGAAGATGAGGAATAGAATTGAAGGAGCCCAGAAGTAGGAGCAGCCATTTGGCACAAAAAAAGGGCTCACCCTGAAGTAATACTGTACAAGTGGTCCCGGGGTGAGTCCTAAGCAGAGGGAGTGGGGTTTTAGTTGGTAGCCCCAATTCATGGGGAGTCCAACACTGTTGGGGTGACTTCCCCTTCGCTCTTAAAGAGTTTCCCCACTTCCGTAACAAAAAAAAAACTAGAGTTATCTAATCGCCAACTTTACGGTCAGTTAACCATACTACAGTTAAAGCAAGGATACTGATAAAATCAATTATTCAACTTAATGTTCTAAAAGGCTGGGTGTGCATGGGAATAAGAATACAAATTTTTGTTCAATTTGTTTTTGAAACGAGAAATGCCCCACTTTAATCACCGAATTCGAGAGTATGTAGTGCATGGCAAAATCAAAAACCCTGCTATTCAGGTAAACTTAGGTTGGTAAACTAGGTAGAGTTTGGACTTTCCTAACTGGACAGCCTTTATCCTGAGATTATAGTGAAATTACATACTAAATTTTCTCATATAGTTATAGCAATTTGATTGGAAAATTATTGGAATGCTATAAATTTAATATAATAGGTAGGTATTCCTGCCAACTCTACGTATGCTATTTTTTACCTCACGCTGACCCACTTACAAGAAGTAAGATGTAACACAATATGACATGAAGTTGTACTAGGTACACTTGTTTAACCATCAGAATTTGCTATTCAAATTTATTGGTGCCTCCTGTCTTGAATCACAGTCCTAAAAAATTTCTGTTTCAAGACGTAAGGCGGTAGATTCTGGAAATCTAACTTACTCACCCTCGAGATCTGGTGTACCTAGGTAAAAACCAAGGGAATTTCAGCGCGCTACAAGGTCAATACGAGCCCAAGAAGGACCATAAATCAAGTTCAACTACAATAAGAAGAACAATTATATTGTATAGAACCAAAGGCCATTAATTTCGGAGAAAGAACGCAAACACGACGTTTTTACGAGTTGAAGATCTTACGAGTGATTTTATATTGACAGAAAAAGGTTTATTTTGGTCTGGTAATGCTATACAGGGTGTCACCCTAACTCGAGGTCCAAACTTCAAGGATCGATTCTACAACTAATTTGCAAACTTTTTTGTCACTTGACATTTTTTTTTTAAACGCTTTAAAATTATACTTTTTTCACTTTTAAGATTTTGTTCGTGTTTTCGACCTTGAGCCATTAAAACGGCCATAACTCCCTCAATTTACTGGATAAACTCAAATATGAGTATACCGTTGGAAAGAACGTTAAATTTCCTATCAGTTCATCAGGACACAAAAGCTTTTTAAGCCTTTCGTATAGGTGAATAAATTGGTCAAAGTCAGAAATTTAAAACTTTCTCGAAAATCACCATTTTTCAGGCTGACTCATCTTATGTAATAAACAGCCGTATCGGCGGGCACTCAACGGAAAAAACTTGCCCAGAATCTCAGCTTTCCAACGGTCTATCAATTTTTCTTTTTAAAATTCAAATTAGAAGAGTAAATGAAGTTTGAATGCCCGAAAACATGTGTTTTACAAGTAAATCCAGTGTTTTAAGCGGTTTATGGTCCCCCTCGACCTCAAGATGGCTTGACGATTTTGGTATCATTTCCTATGTAATTTTCTACGCTGAATCAAATAGTGATACTTCCGAATGGTTCCGACTGCTAGAAAGTGGATTTTTTGAAGTAAACCGTCGTTTTTCGTACATAAAATACGCATTATTCTTAAATGTGGTAGTGAGCATGAAGTAACACCTTTGAACTCAACAAAAACTTCAATCAACAAGAAATTCGGTGTTTTTATTGAGTTAAAAGGTGTTACTTCATGCTCACTACCACATTTAAGAATAATGCGTATTTTATGTACGAAAAACGAAGGTTTTCTTAAAAAAATCCACTTTCTAGCAGTCGGAACCATTCAGAAGTATCACTATTTGATTCAGCGTAGAAAATTACATAGGAAATGATACCAAAATCGTCAAGCCATCTTGAGGTCGAGGGGACCATAAACCGCTTAAAACACTGGATTTGCTTGTAAAACACACGTTTTCGGGCATTCAAACTTCATTTACTCTTCTAATTTGAATGTTAAAAAGAAAAATTGATAGACCGTTGGAAAGCTGAGATTTTGGGCAAGTTTTTTCCGTTGAGTGCCCGCCGATACGGCTGTTTATTACATAAGATGAGTCAGCCTGAAAAATGGTGATTTTCGAGAAAGTTTTAAATTTCTGACTTTGACCAATTTATTCACCTATACGAAAGGCTTAAAAAGCTTATGTGTCCTGATGAACTGATAGGAAATTTAACGTTCTTTCCAACGGTATACTCATATTTGAGTTTATCCAGTAAATTGAGGGAGTTATGGCCGTTTTAATGGCTCAAGGTCGAAAACACAAACAAAATCTTAAAAGTGAAAAAAGTATAATTTTAAAGCGTTTAAAAACAAAATGTCGGGAGACAAAAAAGTTTGCAAATTAGTTGTAGAATCGATCCTTGGAGTTTGGTCCTCGAGTTAGGGTGACACCCTGTATACAGGGTGTAAGCCTAACTGGTCTGCCATACGGTACCAGTCGATCCTACAACTAATTTGCAACAAAAAATGTCCTTTGGCAATTTTTTTTTAAACCCTTCGTTTTTGAGTTATTTTAACTTTAAACTTTTTTTTCGTGATTTTGACCTTATGTCATTAAATCGGTCATAACTCCTTTAATTTTCTGTGTAAATTACAATTTGAGGATACCGTTAGAAAGAGCATTAAATTTCCTATCGGATAGATGCCTTAAATTTTTTTTGAGTCAAGGTTTGAGACATGAAAACGTCCTCTAAAAAGAGAATTTTACGTAATTTTGGAAACCTTGCATTTTTTCAATCTCAAATTAAACTACGAGAACCCATACTTTTTCAAGATGCAAGAACAGTGAAAACTGCGCCAGAATTTCAGCTTTCCTACGGTATAATCAAAACATATTCTACAAACAAATTTAGGGGAGAAATTTGTGTTTGAACGCTGAAAAACGTGCATTTTTTTCAACGAAATCAGCGCTCTGGCCTCCTGTTTCGGGAGGCCTCGCGGTCTGCTGCGGCGCCCTTCCCCCCACATCTATCGTCCGACCCCTCAGATCGACTTGGCGGAGCGCCGATTTCGTTGAAAAAATGCACGTTTTTCCGCGTTCAAACCCGAATTTCTCCCCTAAATACGGTTGTAGAATATGTTTTGATTATACCATTGGAAAGCTGAGATTCTGGCGCAGTTTTCACTGTTCTTGCATCTTGAAAAAGTATGGGTTCTCGTAGTTCAATTTGAGATTGAAAGAATGCAAGGTTTCCAAAATTACGTAAAATTCTCTTTTTAGAGGACGTTTTCATGTCTCAAACCTTGACTCAAAAAAAAGTTAAGGCATCTATCCGATAGGAAATTTAATGCTCTTTCCAACGGTATGCTCAAATTGTAATTTACACAGCTAATTAACGGAGTTATGACCGATTTAATGACATAAGGTCAAAATCACGAAAAAAAAGTTTAAAGTTAAAATAACTCGAAAACGAAGGGTTTAAAAAAAAATCGCTAAGGGACTTTTTTTGTTGCAAATTAGTTGTAGAATCGACTGGTACCGTATGGCAGACCAGTTAGGCTTACACCCTGTATAGGGACCACTTGTTGAACGTGAGGGTCACGAATAACTCATTTACAAGACGAGCGATAAGGTAATAAACCCTTGAAACTGCGATCGTCGCAGAATAGCAGAGGAGACTTGACGAGTCATAGAAGAAGCCCTGGGGAGCAGGTGAACTCCCAAGTGAAGGGTTTAGAGAGGTATTAATTATACATCAAAGAAGTCTGGTGGAACCTCGAACTTCGCCAGTAAACGTTCCTTAACAGAAAGAGAAGTTACACCTGTGGGTTTCCTAATTACATTGAAATAGTTTTCGCCACGTATTGGTAAACATTTTCAATAACAGTTTCTCATGTCCGTAATAAATACGCGGAGTCTAAACATTATTTATTCACCTTCCCCTACACACACAGAAGGTGGAAAGGAAAGTACCTACAGTAGACGCATAAAAACCATCATCATGGTCCATACGATATGCGAGATCATTTGATATCTTGCAATGTACTCTTAATACCAAAAAGCCAGTAGAAAATAAGTTGGGTTCGCATTTGCTGATATTGAACTCACCAGTGATAGAAGGAATACTTACAAGTTTCAGAATTTTGAAAACTTAAATTCACGAAGAACTACACAAGTCGAACTTGAAAACACAACTAACTATAATTCTAAGATACAATGTATACAATATTCACTTCATGACGAATACAAGATTAGTTTGGAGGGACAGAACTGTAGATGAAAACGATGCAAATTATATCTAATGCAATAGCGTATCTATCCGCAAAGAGCAAGTTATTTCCATTGATTGATACAGTAATTAAATAATGCAATTTACAAGGAACTGTTCTGTACCCAACCACACAATAGGGATGTCCCAAAAGTATCGATACTTCTTGAAAAAAGCATCGATACATATCGATACTTTTTTCTCTGATATACATCGTACTATCGATACTTTTTTTCCAGTATCGGAGGCGATACTTTTTTATATCTCACATTTTATCTGTTTCCACACCTACGACATGAAGGTACCTACTTAACAGTATCTCTATCTCTACGTAGATTGTTGGGAGACCAACAAACTTCAACAAATTAACCCATTTCCGGCCACTGATGCATATTTGCATCGTCATAATAATGATTTGTTTGAATATTGAAATAGTGGAAGAATTTTATTAATTATTTAAGAATTAAATAATTAATAATTAATTGTTAAGAATCTATCTTCGTGGAAGAATTTTTTCTCGTTCATGCAGTTTCTCAACTGTTCAAAAAAAAAATTTCTTTGACACTCGGGAGCTCAATAAGATTTGGGGAATTTTTCTGGCCGAAAGCGTGATATGGTGGTTCAAATTCGATCCTGGGCGAGTGAGCGTTCTGGGCCATAAGTCGAAACAGATTCCGGTCCATAAATAGATTTTTACATTTTACCTAGATTTTTTTCAGATTTTAAACAATGAAATGGATAAATCATATCGATTTGGAAAACTGAGACCTCTCAAATCCTATAAAATGTTGAAATCATAAAATTTGGAGCATTTTTGCTCTCGATCCATCAGAATGTTAACCCAAACAAGTGCAATACGAAAACAAGTGCCCAAACAAAAACAAGTTTTGTATAACAGAATGAGTGATTTATTGTTTTGTTCATCCTATATTAATTATTATCCTCGTGATGGAGAGATGTCACACTGATGGAGAGAAACATAAACGACAATTTCACCCATTTTTGTGAAAGTATCGAAAAGTATCGATACTTAAAATATCAATACTTTTTGATCGATACTTTTTGATACTTTCTAGATGTATCGATACGATATTATATCGATACTTTTGAAGTATAGGACATCCCTACCACACAATCAGTGAACCTTTATAAATCAATTAGCTAGTATATAGTATAGTATATAGTCGATAAATTCTTTGAAATCGTCAATATTTCAAATGAATGAGAAACATAATACCGTTATGATGAAGTTTACGATCTAGGGTGTTTCGAAAATGTCAACCACACTAATGAAAAGTGACTGAAAATATTCAAAAGCTTCTGGGCACAACTCGATCGCAAATAAAGCTGATTTACCAAATGTGATCAAAATCGGTCCATGGGAACTGGGCGAAGTGAAAGGCGGATTCTACTAACCTTCAAATGTAAACCATCAAATTGCTTCCGAGTCCTACAAGGTGGATGGCCCCCAAAGAAAATCATCACGTCCGGACTGATGGTAGCCACTCCGCGTGTGCAAATGTGAATTTCCTTGTAGCAGCCATAACATCTACATTTCCATCCGATTTCGGATACATTTTCAGGGATTATGCGGATTGGGATGTTGATGGTCCCCTATGAAAATCATCGCCCCCGAACTGATACCAGCCATTGTGCATGCGCAAACTTGAACTTCCTTGTAGCAGTCATATTTTCAATATTTTCTCCCAGAATTTGGTGAAATCTACAGAGATTGTGCGGGTTGACGAGTAGACGGTCCCCTATTAGGTTAGTGCAAGTTACTTGGAGATTGATGTTTTGAGGTTAGCTACGATTCAGAGGATCATTTATAAAACCAGGTGTTGGATGCGAGGAAACTGTGTTACACCTAATTGGCAGCCTGTTTTTCATACTGGATTCTGAAGGTTTATTATTGAAAACAATAAACAAAATGTGAATTGAGGAGGGCAGGATGAGATGGAAATACGGAAGCTCACCTATTATATCCTCGAAGGCGGATATGAGCTATCAGGAGCGGACATGAGCTGAGATAACCAACATGTATCTGAAATCTGGGCCATTGTTTTGTGAAAATGAGTCAAGATAGAGACATGTGAACCTGTGTGAGATACTGATATTTTATGGGAAAATTTAATTTAAAGATATCCATTGCTATGGGAAACGAGCTTTATCGGAACGTACTGTGTAAATTAACTCTTGAACTCTTCTGCCCTTCAGTGTCACTGGAAGTACTTCGAGTTCATCAATTTTGCTTCCGAGTCTACCAAGGTAGCGGAAGCTTTGTTTTCACTTTTCAAGGACGAAAAAAAAAGTTCTCCAAAATCAAAATTTTCACTCGCGTTTTGCGTTTTAGACCTTTCTGAACAATTTTGGTTCCGTGTCTGTCTGTCTGTGTGTCTGTGTGTCCGTGTGTCTGTGTGTCTGTCCGTCTGTCATGAATTCCTTGTAACGCGCATAACTATACGAAGTTATTGTCCGATTTCGATGAAATTTTCAGGGATTGTGCGGGTTGGTGTGTAGACGGTCCCCTATGAAAATCATCATCCTCGAACTGATAGAAGCGACTGCGCATGCGCAAACGTGAATTCCTTGTAACAACCATAACTTCCACATTTTCTACTCGATTTCGATGAAATTCTCAGAGATTATGCGGATTAGCTTGTAGACATTTCCCTATGAAAATCATCACCTTCGGACTGATAGTAGCCACTGCGCATGCGCTAACGTGAATTTCCTTGTAACGGCTATAACTTCCACATTTTCTACTCGATTTCAATGAAATTTTCAGGGATTATGCGGAATAGGTTGTAGATGGTTTCCTATGAAAATCACCACCTTCGGACTGATAGTAGCCGCTGCGCATGCGCAAACGTGAATTCCTTGTAACGGCCATAACTTCCACAATTTCTACTCGATTTCGATGAAATTTTCAGAGATTATGCGGATTAGCTCGTAGACATTTCCCTATGAAAATCATCACCTTCGGACTGATAGTAGCCGCTGCGCATGCGCAAACGTGAATTCCTTGTAACGGCCATAACTTCCACATTTTCTACTCGATTTCGATGAAATTTTCAGAGATTATGCGGATTAGCTTGTAGACATTTTCCTATGAAAATCATCACCTTCGGACTGATAGTAGCCACTGCGCATGCGCTAACGTGAATTTCCTTGTAACGGCTATAACTTCCACATTTTCTACTCGATTTCGATGACATTTTCAGGGATTATGCGGAATAGGTTTTAGATGGTTTCCTATGAAAATCACCACCTTCGGACTGATAGTAGCCGCTGCGCATGCGCAAACGTGAATTTCCTTGTAACGGCCATAACTTCCACATTTTCTACTCGATTTCGATGAAATTTTCAGAGATTATGCGGATTAGCTTGTAGACATTTTCCTATGAAAATCATCACCTTCGGACTGATAGTAGCCACTGCGCATGCGCTAACGTGAATTTCCTTGTAACGGCTATAACTTCCACATTTTCTACTCGATTTCGATGACATTTTCAGGGATTATGCGGAATAGGTTTTAGATGGTTTCCTATGAAAATCACCACCTTCGGACTGATAGTAGCCGCTGCGCATGCGCAAACGTGAATTCCTTGTAATGGCCATAACTTCTACATTTTCCATCCGATTTAAATGAAATTTTCAGAGATTATGCGGATTAGCTTGTAGACATTTTCCTATGAAAATCATCACCTTCGGACTGATAGTAGCCACTGCGCATGCGCTAACGTGAATTTCCTTGTAACGGCTATAACTTCCACATTTTCTACTCGATTTCGATGACATTTTCAGGGATTATGCGGAATAGGTTTTAGATGGTTTCCTATGAAAATCACCACCTTCGGACTGATAGTAGCCGCTGCGCATGCGCAAACGTGAATTTCCTTGTAACGGCCATAACTTCCACATTTTCTACTCGATTTCGATGAAATTTTCAGAGATTATGCGGATTAGCTTGTAGACATTTTCCTATGAAAATCATCACCTTCGGACTGATAGTAGCCACTGCGCATGCGCTAACGTGAATTTCCTTGTAACGGCTATAACTTCCACATTTTCTACTCGATTTCGATGACATTTTCAGGGATTATGCGGAATAGGTTTTAGATGGTTTCCTATGAAAATCACCACCTTCGGACTGATAGTAGCCGCTGCGCATGCGCAAACGTGAATTCCTTGTAACGGCCATAACTTCCACATTTTCTACTCGATTTCGATGAAATTTTCAGGGATTGTGCGGAATAGGTTGTAGATGGTTTCCTATGAAAATCACCACCTTCGGACTGATAGTAGCCGCTGCGCATGCGCAAACGTGAATTCCTTGTAATGGCCATAACTTCTACATTTTCCATCCGATTTAAATGAAATTTTCAAGGATGTTACAGATTATTTTGTTTTGATGTTTTGAGATTAACTACTATGCATCGGATCATCTATACAATCGGGTTATGGATACGAGGAAGCCATGTGCCACACCCACTTGGCAGACGTTTTTTCCGTCCGAGTTGTATTTTCGCCTGGTATTTGATTTGGTAATGGTTGAAAAGTTTCGAAGAGATGTTCAGCAAGAAGATCTGCTTTCTCTATATTACTTCTGGCCCAAGTTTCATCCTCCTATCTTGTTCATAATAGTGGTGCCACCATGGTGCCACGACACCATAAACCGCATATTACATGGTTTTTTTGGGTGTTTCACCTTCTTGAATCAGGATGTGACCTTCTACAGGATGCTTACCGAAACAATTAACTACTAGAAAGTACAACGTTACGACGTAATACTGCTTTGGTGCCAGACTGGCACCATTGGTTGAGGGGAGGGGGGGGGGGGGCTGATCTCGAATTTGGATCTTGGGCATCAAAGATCATGGATTTCAAAATGCTGTTCAAATTCGAGGCTCACTCGCCGCTAGAAATATTATGGTTTATAAGGGTGTGATTGATTGATTGATTATCGGTTTATTTAATCTCGCAAATATTGGTCGACATCGACCATTCTTACTATTAACGAGAGTTACAGTCAATCATAATACAAAAATTTACAAGAAGAGATAAGACGCAAAAAGAATTAAAAACTTAAGATAACCTTCTTTTTTGAAGACAAACTAATCTTGGAAACAATGAGAAACGGAATGTGATTTCACCTTCAACCTTCTTTTTGAGGACAGATCGTCATCCAAGTACAAAAAGAACATGCTTATTCGATTTTTGAGAAATTACTATAGGTACGTCATATACTAAACAAGTGCACTTTCAACCTTTTTTTGAATTGTGCAACTGTATCCGCTTGTTTAATATCAATCGGCAGATTATTGTACAACTTGATTGATTTAAATTGAAATGAATTGTGATATACTGTAGTTCGGTATTTCGGAATTTAAAAAATTTAAATTTGCAAAACGAGTACTTACAGTACGTGACCCAGAGTACAATTTGAACAGATAATCAGGTTTTTTTAATTTAATAATTTTGAACATAGTTGTAAGAATTGAATACTCCTGCAATACCTCAAAAGAGAGTATTTTTAATTTTTTATATTTATCTATGACTTTGTCGTCAAAAGATAAATTCAGTATGAAGCGAATAGAGGAGTTTAGTGTTCTGTGCAGTTTTAAAGAATGTTCATAATTTACATCACTCATTACAGAAGCTTCTTGATAAAGATGTGGTGCAATCAAGGTGTTATATCGTCGCCACCACTTCATAACCGCGAATCTGCAGATTCGTGAAAAACGAGATCAAAGCTTTTTCTGCTTCTCCAGTAGTTGTTTTAACACTGGTGAGGACCCTCAATTGTTATTGTGCTGGCAAAGGTTCGTTTCGTTTCACGTAACTGCTATCAGTTCAAAACCCACCAATTAAAAAAAACGTATATGAACTTTCGCGATTTTAGCGTTGTAAAATAAGAGTAAAAAAAAACGCGAAACTGCACTTTGGCGCGCGCGTCACTTTCTGTTTCCTAGGAAACCTCTACTGCTTCTACAGTTTCGCAAAGAGAAAGAGATCCTTCGATGAGGTGCCACCTTCCCGCCCCTAATGACGATCGGCTCATTTGAATAGCTGCTGCTGATATAGCTCCCGTTGTCTCCGTCATTTTTCCGCTCATAGCCTCATACCGTGTCTCTCCGTGTTCCGTAAAATTTGTAAAACCCATATCATTATTGTTATACGGTCCCCATGAGCGAACGAACGCGAAAAATTCTGTAAACGTGTGCAGCGTCAACACTCTTCAGAGATCACACAGACGAGGATAAAAAAACGCTGCAAATTATTACACAACGGTTTATTATTTTTATATAGATCACTCGTCTACAAAATCACCAACCATCCAATTTGAAGAAAAAAAGAAAAAAAAATAAAAAAAAATTTTTTAATAAAAAAAAAAACAAAATCACCAACCATCAATCGCATTTTGGTCAGCTAAAATTTGAACGGAGATTAGGCCTCTTTTACGATTCACACTCGTGTTTTGATTCATATATATATGTATATATTTCAATATAAACCCTTAAATTTTCGTAGGGAGCAAACGGTTTGTCCTACAGAGCTCCGCGTGGTCTCAAAAAATTCTAAAAATTCCATAGAATCTTAAATTGAAGGAAAAACAATACCTTTATATTGAAATTTTTTGAGTTAGGGCGTTTTCAAAATTTCAAAATTGATTTTGGAACCCTTAGGAGTGACCTACATCAACCAAAAGCTTCGGGGCACAACTAGACCCCAAATGGAGCCTACATACCAAATTTCATCAAAATCGGTCGATGCTAAGTGGCAAAAGTGCCGCGTACGGCGGACGGCGGACGGCGTACGGCGTACGGCGGACGGACGGCCAAATTTTTATTCGATTTTTGGATTCTACGTACCTTGAAACGTAAGCCATCAAATTTTGAGGGGGTGTTAAAAATTTTTTTTTCTTGGTCGATTCCAAAGGTTCATTATTGAAAATAATAAACCAAAAACTATGATCCCAGATCTCTTGATGAAGGGAACGAATCTTCAGAAGAGCGCTTTACCCCGAAAACATCCCAGAAGGTGAGCAGTGATTTCATTTTTCTTTTTCGAAAATTATTCAGCTAATTTTATTAGTAAATTCTAAACACCGAACACCTAACCAATATGTTTTTTATATTTTTTTAATTTTTAGTTATTTTTTGGGTTTCTGCTTCCGAGACTACCAGGAAAGCGGAAGCTTTGTTTTCACTTTTCAAGGATGAAAAAGAAAAGTTCCCCAAAATCAAAATGTCCACAAGCGTTTTACGTTTTAGACCTTCCTGAGCAATTTTGGTTTCGTGTCTGTCTGTCTGTCTGTCATGATTCCTTGTAACGGGCATAACTACGCAAAATTACTGTCCGATTTCCATGAAATTTTCAGGGATTGTGCGGATTGGTGTGTAGATGGTCCCCAATGAAAATCATTATCTGCAATGGATCGGGTTACTATACAATCGGGTTTGGATACAGCAATAAACAGTAATTTTTTTAATTAGTTAACAATTAATTTTAAGCTTAGTAACAATTAAATAAGTGAAAAAATACCTCTTCAAATCTTTCCTTAGTTCAGGATTGTATCAAGTATCGTACTATTGTATTAAATAATTGTTATGCTCATTCTTTGTAATTCTGTTTTCACAGGAAGTCGATCCTTGTCACCATTCATGGCAAAGACCATGACTACCTCTAACTTCTACAGCTTCTCTTATCTGTCCAAAACTCCTGGTTTCAAGGTTTCCTGGCGAAATGTCTGCTCGGTCGAATACCGGAAAACCGAACAAGGTCGTATTAAAGTTTTTTTTTTAAACTTGATTATGGAAGTGAATTTGAGAAGGCTGACGCCGTCAAGAAGAGTTCGCGAGGGAGACCCAGCACTGAAGAGTCAGAGCTTGTGCAGGCTTGGAGCGAACATCTTTCCATCTCCGCAGCCAAGTATAAAGACCTCCAAAAGATTTGTGTGGTCCTGACTCGAAGGAGTACCATAACTTCTCCACTTCCCTTAACCCATTTGAAACCGTATCTTTTTTTGATCGAATTTTTACACAAAACTTTGTAGGTTCACTAATTTTGACCTCAGGAACACGGGGAAAATATTGAAAAAATTCTGCCAATAGCCAATTTATTGAAATTGGTGGGTGCCATACGGCACCGCTGGTAAGATATGACACGTCCGATGGAGTGCATGTGAAGACCAAGGATATAAGTTTTTTCAACAAAAATAAACTGTTACCTGGTAGTAAATAGAAGGAATAATAACATAATTTAGTCAATTCTGTATTTTTTACCACAAAACGATTCATTTGAAAATCCTATGAGAGAAATATTGTAATGGAACATTCAAATTTTCGATAAAGTAACATAGAACAAACCACTTATAAGCCCACATAGGACTTGTGGCACATTGTTCTAGTCTGGGACTTCCAGTTGAAGCCAGCCCACTTCTTTTCATTATGAAAAGACGAAAAGACACCTATGATCGGTGTTCACGACATAATGGTCCCTGCGATCAAACAGGATGTCGTCCAACACTCAAGAAGACGGTATTTGTAGGTACCTCACAAACGATTCTGAATGTCTCCTTGACGTTGTATAATTTAAAAAAAAAAACTTTCGTCGCCTAGCATTGCTAAAAATTTCGCAATTCTTGTCAGATTTCAGATCCCAGTAGCAGCGATTGTCAAAAATCTGTATAATTTTGCTGTGGCCAGCAACTACACCTTGTTTAATCGCCTGACTCTTCATCAGTCAGTACATTTGGCTCAGGTGGTTCAACATTCCATCGGGTGTATTGGTTAATTCCATCAGGGATATCACCAATTGGTAGTTACATCAAGGGCTTCTTGAACAGAAAATTCAGGCCTGCAATGAAAAAAAGTCTGCCAAGTGGGTGAGGCACATAGGTTCCTCGTATCCATAACCCGATTGAATAGATGATCCGACGCATAGTAGTTGATCTCGAAACATCAACTACCCATATAATCTCTGAATATTTCTTCGAAATCGGATAAGAAATGTAGAGGCTATGAGACAGCAACTAAGAGCCCCTGAGAGACCAGCGGTGCCATATGGCATCGCTGATGTAAAACCACTTCTTGTGAAGTTATAACTTGAACAAATTCCAACAAAACAATTTTATCCCATAAATAAACATTCTGGTAAAAAGAAAATGAAAAAAATACTGACAAAAATATATATTTTGATTATTTACACCAAGTTATTCAGCAGCGATTCAACACCAACAGATTGGTCCATTTTCAAATGAGAAACAATTGTACTGAATCACGTTCTGAACTAAACTAACGCTGGTAGGGCTTGAGGTGAATATTCCAGATCAAGAAAATAAGCAGAAGTAAACAATTACGTCAAAAGTTTACTTCTAAATGATGTTCAAAGGAGGTTTCCTCCAGCGGTGCCGTATGGCACCGTATGGGGTTCCAAATGGGTTAAATATTCAATCGCAGAAGTCGACACTCTCCCAGCCCCAGACTTGAGCGAAGAATCGGACTACGATTGGTTATAAATTGTTCATAATTTCCAAGTTTAAAATAAAATTCATTTCAAGTTCGTGAATTTTGCGTACCATAACTAGTAGTTATTATAAGAACTTACGACGCCAAAACCACGAATCTCCAGTTTCATGAAAATCGAATGAGGTCCTTACGAAAATTGACAACGCTAAAACCACGAATCTACTGTTTGAAGCCCTACGCCCTTTGTACGAACATGAAAGTACATGAAACATCAAAGGTTGGTCTCAAGGGTATTTTTAAAAGCATTATTTTGCTTCCGAGTCTACCAAGGTAGCGGAAGCTTTGTTTTCACTTTTCAAGGACGAAAAAAAAAGTTCTCCAAAATCAAAATTTTCACTCGTGTTTTGCGTTTTAGACCTTTCTGAACAATTTTGGTTCAGTGTCTGTGTGTCTGTCTGTCTGTCTGTCTGTCTGTCTGTCATGAATTCCTTGTAACGCGCATAACTATACGAACTTATTGTCCGATTTCAATGAAATTTTCAGGGATTGTGCGGGTTGGTGTGTAGACGGTCCCCTATGAAAATCATCATCCCCGGACTGATAGAAGCGACTGCGCATGCGCAAACGTGAATTCCTTGTAACGGCCATAACTTCCACATTTTGCATCCGATTTCAATGAAATTTTCAGGAATGTTACAGATTAGTATTTAAATGATCCCCTATGAAAATCATCACCTTCGGATTGATAGAAGCCGCTGCGCATGCGCAAACGTGAATTTCCTTGTAACGGCCATCACTTCCACTTTTTCTACCCGATTTCGATGAAATTTTTGAGGGATTATGCGGATTAGGTTGTAGATGGTCCCCAATGAAGATCACCACCTTCGGACTGATAGTAGCCACTGCGCATGCGCAAACGTGAATTTCCTGGTAACGTCCATAATTTCTTCATTTGCTATCCGATTTCAAAGAAATTTTCAGGGATGTTACAGAGTAGTATTTAGATGGTCCTGTGTAGTAGTTAGATGGTGTCTGTCTGTCTCTCTGTGTGTCTGTCATGAAATCCTTGTAATAGGCATAACTATACGAAGTTATTGTCCGATTTCTATGACATTTACAGGGATGTTACAGATTAGTGTTTAGATGGTCTGCTGTGAAAATCACCACCTTCGGACTGATAGTAGCCACTGCGCATGCGCAAACGTGAATTCCTTGTAACGGCCATAACTTCTACATTTTCCGTAAGATTTCAATGAAATTTTCAGGGATGTTACAGATTAACTTGTTTTGATGTTTTGAGATTAACTACTATGCATCGGATCATCTATACAATCGGGTTATGGATACGAGGAAGCTATGAGCCACACCCACTTGGCAGACGTTTTTTAAACTATATAAAAATATCGATTTTTCCTGATCAATCATAACTTTGAACTCAATTTTCTCAGAAAGCTGATTTTGCAGATTCATGGTTTTGGCGTGGTGGCAACGATATAATTTAAGTTTTATTGATGGCGTTTGCTTATCCGTTTGCTTATCCCATGACAGATTTTCCTCAAGTGTAACACCAAGACATTTTACACGTTTTTACACCAAGACATTTTACACGTGAGAGGGAGGAGGAGGGAATGCCACTAGTTCTTGCCTAAAATACTAAATAAAATACATCGAGTAAAACAGTTTAATTGCTTACCATCTGGTTTAAATTTATCTAATGCTTACCAAATGGGACGTCCTCTGGAATGCATGCATTACTATACAGGGTGTCTACCATTTGGATGGACCAAACTTCAAGGATCGATTCTACAACTCATTTGCAACAAAAAATGTCTCATAGCAATTTTTTCTTAACCCACTCAAAATTCTTTTTTTTTCCACTTTAAAGTTTTTATTCGTATTTTCGACCTTGCAGCACTAAAATGGTCATAACTCCCTTATTTCTCATGCTACTTCAAATCTGAGTACACCGTTGGACAGAACGTTAAATTTCCTATCCCTTTAGTGGGAAACCCAGTTTCTTAAAGCCATTTGTGAAAGTAAAAAAATAAATCAAAGTCAACATTTATAATTTCTTTCGAAAATCGACATTTTTCAGGCTAACGATTCCCCCGTAAAAAATATCGCTATCGTGGTGCACTCAACGAGAAAAACTACCCCAAGATCTCACCTTTCTAACGGTATGTCAGTTTTAAGGTTCAAGAGGAAAGTTTCTTTGAAAAAATTGAGTTTTATGCGAAAAAACGTGCTTCATTAGGCATATTCCGCTAGAGAGTCGACCAAGTATTATTGCCTTCACTTTTCAAGGATTGCAATAAAAAGTCCATAAAATTAAATTTCCACTCGTATTTTACGTTTTGGACCTTCCTGAACAATTTTGGTACCTTGTCTGTCCATATGACAGTCGGTCTGTCTGTCTGAAAGTCCTTGTAGATGGCAAAAGCAATAGGAAGACTGTCCGATTTCGATGTAATTTTCGGCGATGTTCTCCATGTAAATCAAAGTGAACGCATTAAACTTTCAAAATCAAATTCACAAATTTTAATTTTTTCTTCAGAAATTACCATTTTTTGGTTTATTATTTTCAATAACAAGCCTTTGGAATCGAGCAAGAAAAAAAGTTAACCCCCTCTCAAAATTGTTTTATTGTTTGCCCGTAATAAGTAGCGCGGGGCCACTCAACGGACAAAACTACCCCGGGATCACATCTTTTCTACGTTAAGAATCAGTTTTTCGTTTAAATAGAATAAATATCATGAAATTGACTTTTTGTAGCAGAAGAATAACTGGAAGAGTTTCATTGATAATCGTACTTTTTTTTGCAATACAAATCATTGTACCTACTAACACTTTCTACCAACGTTACAATGACAAATTTTTTCTGCTAATTGTTCTTTAATTGTATTTTAGTTCCATTTTTAAAATCAAAATGAACGGCTTTTTCCGTTGAGTGGCCCACGATAGCACAACTTATTCCAGGTTAACAATAAACCTAAAAAATGATAATTTCTAAAAAAAATTAAATTTTTGAATTTGATTTTGAAAATTGAATGCTTTGACTTTTGATTTTCATTGAGAACATCGCCAAAAATTACATCGAAATCGGACAGTAGCTTCGTATTGCTTTTGCCATCTACAAGGACTTTCAGACAGACAGACCGACTGTCAGATGGACAGACACGGTACCATAATTGTACAGGAAGGTCCAAAACGTAAAATACGAGTGGAAATTTAATTTAGTGGACTTTTTATAGTAATCCTTGAAAAGTGAAGGCAATAAATACTTGGTCGACTCTTTAGCGGAATATGCCTAAAGACGCACGTTTTTTCGCATAAAACTCATTTTTTTCAAAAAACTTTCCTCGTAAACCTTGAAACTGACATACTGTTAGAAAGGTGAGATCTTGGGGTAGTTTTTCCCGTTGAGTGCACCACGATAGCAATATTTTTTACGGGGGAATCGTTAGCCTGAAAAATGTCGATTTTCGAAAGAAATTATAAATGTTGACTTTGATTTATTTTTTTACTTTCACAAATGGCTTTAAGAAACTGGGTTTCCCACTAAAGGGATAGGAAATTTAACACTCTGTCCAACGGTGTACTCAGATTTGAAGTAGCATGAGAAATAAGGGAGTTATGACCATTTTAGTGCTGCAAGGTCGAAAATACGAATAAAAACTTTAAAGTGGAAAAAAAAAGAATTTTGAGTGGGTTAAGAAAAAATTGCTATGAGACATTTTTTGTTGCAAATGAGTTGTAAAATCGATCCTTGAAGTTTGGTCCATCCAAATGGTAGACACCCTGTATATGTTTTGGCTTGTTTTTGAAATTTGGACCCCCTTCAAGTCCAAAATTCCTGGCTAACGAACTCGTCTTATTGTTTGTTATTATGAACATTTTGGCGAAAATTCAAAAAAATTTTCGACAATTACTCAACAGTACCTACTATGTCACTCAAGTTATTATCCGGAGTGACGTATAATAATACATACCTATGATTTTTCGAAAAACTCCAAGAATCGTTTTAGAATGTTCCAAAAGGAATTTCAGTGAGACAGTTTTTCGAAAAAAAATCCGTTCTGAAATTTTGAAGCCATCGCAATAGAATAGATGAAATAACAATAGAATTTTCCTTGAAAATTCGCTAATACGTTTTAATAGAAATTCAAATTGCTAGAAAAGTTGTTGTTGACTCGTGGAAGTGAACTTGTGAGAAACAGTTTGGAAAATTCGGATAACTCGAAAGGGTTTTCGATGAGTGGAGGATCTTACACACGTGGTTTACCCACAAATACCACGTGATCTGAGTAAAGAAGGTTTTGAGTCACTAGACAGAAGAGCAAGAGGTGCGCAAATATCGATTTTCCTTGACCCCAATCCGAGGGGAGTTTTGGGCGAAAGAGGAGAAGACGGCGGGAGGAGAGTGGGCGTGGGAGGGTGAGCGAAGCGCGGAGGTGGCGGGGGCGGAGAAAGGCCCCCAAGTGGTATGTTGAACGGGCCGAGGGGGAGCGACGGGAGCGACGGGCGGAGGGAGGGCGAGTTGGGAGCAGAAGGAGGAGGATTGTGGTCAGGAGGCCCAACCTCTTTAGAGTTCTGCACTCCATCTTCCACCACGTGGTCTCGTCTGATAAACCACCATCCACAGACCACACCCTCCTTCTTAATCTGCGCCTCTCATTCTGATAAACTGACAGCCACCCCCCCCCCCCCCCCAACTGGTGTTTTCCCTCTAATCGGAGTTTCGTCGTGGGGGGTCTCCCATCGAGCGATCGCCTCCTCTGACCCCAAAACTTCAGTGATTCACCTCCGATCCAACACGGTTTTATTTACCGGTCAGATCACCGAATACGTGTTGACGGGGGGGGGGGGGGCGTTGTAAACTAGAGGTACAGGCACACGAGAGGTACGGGCACACTAGAGGTACGCGCACACTAGAGGTTCGGGCACACTAGTCGCAGCAGACCGAGGGAAAACCGCCTTGAGAAATGCGCTCCGCCCCGACTGTAGTGTGCGCACCTCCCATGCAATGATGATAATAATAATAATAGTTTTTATTTGCGAAACGCCAAATCAGGCATAATAAACGTCAAAGAAATATGAAGAAGGAAATAATAATAATAATAATTATTATTATTAAGGGAAATAACTCCCTAGTCTTGAAACGTTGTCTCGACACACTTAGTAAAACTTCAGGTTATAAATTCATTGATATTTTACAGCTCAGCTGTTAACCCATTAGTGACCGTAATTATTTTTTTCTAAAATTTCTGGTGAAACTTGGTAAGATACCTCATATTACGTCTAGAAGCACTGGAAAAATAATATTAAAAATTTCGGCGTGCGAAAAGGTGGTATGAAGGGGTGTGCCCAAATTAGCCCTCTGGGCACTCAGCACTAGCAGTCATGAACGATCTTTTTTAACAGTTTATTGAAGTATGTAAAACCAAACAACCGTCAAAAAAGTTGAAAACCGTAAATTTTGTCGAATAAATTAAAAAAACTGGGCAACTAAAATATTATCTCAAAAGTTTTGAGTGGAATGTATCGAAATAGTCAATGCACATTCCCTGCTTGAACATCTTGCACACATGGCGCATAATCAAGCAGTGCAGTTTATTCCTGCGTATCTCTTCATTTTCTTCCCCTCTGTAAAAAAAAATGTGGTGGTCTATATTATCATTGCATCGCTGACCCTAGATGTAGAAATAGGTCTTCCGGAAGTCCCTGGATGTTTCCGGGCGACAGCATAGCCTACCAAAAACGTCTGGGCCAATTCCATCTGAACTGTAATTGAGAAACTTTAGAACTATTCTTTCGAAAACTCGTACCTATAAATTTTTTTCCCTATGACAGAATACTTCAAAATGCCTATTTTTAGAGATTTTCTGTTACAGGTTTGTGCTACTCAAAATTATATGAAAGGAGAACACAATTTTCTCTTACACTTGCAAAATTAAAGTTTTTAATATTTCAATGAAATTGAAAAATCGAGAAATATGCCAACTGGTTAAATTAGAACATATGGAAAGAGCTGGTAAGAGTGGAGTTGATATTCCACATCTTCTATGGCAATATCCACCCTTTTTGGGTAGATGCGTCTATCCCCAAGGAAAATATCACCATTTCTTGTTTCTTATGCCAACGCGGCAAGCAGCGTGCACTTGTCCGGCAATTGTTCCCAGTAAAAGGGGTTTTGAGGGAGAACAATAAATCCCTGAGGATTTACCCTACAAAACATTTAAATTGGCGGATATTTTGAATTTATTTCAAGTGAGTTTGGTTCATATACTTCATTATTCCCCAACGAAGGGTTGATCGCATCTTGGAGGTTCACTCCGGTCTTTATATAAATAGAAATTATAAGAATAGAAATAGAAAAATATAAGAAATTATAAGATGGTAAAAATCATCAGATGGTAATAATGAACGAAATAATGTCATCTCAAATCAAAATCGATCAAATATCAAATCTGTTGGAATAATATTCACGGCATACTTATGATGACTATGTGTATACGAAAGTGTCGCCAAGTGCCCAGAGGGCTAATTCGGGAACACCACGATACAGCTCAGTTTTTGACGGAGCTACTACGGGATATTTACTCAGTTATGAACTGTTCTCGTTGGGTAACAACTATAATCTAAAACTATGGAAAGAAATACAGTCAAAATAAAAATTTGAAGCACTTATGGCAATAAATGCCGCAGCCCATCAACGGCCAGATTGTCACTCATCTTGGCGACTGAATAAACATAGTAGGGAATCTAGGTAGCTTGTAAGACCAAAAAGTAAACAATACAATCAAAATTACACCAAGAATTGGGAGAATTGTGAGACCAGGTTTGCCGTTCCGCTACTAGCCCGCTGGGCTCTAATGGGTTAATATCTATATTAATTAATATAAATTGAAACAGGATTTTCTTCACTTCCATTGCACTCCTTTGGGTGATTTGAAATTTTAGGAGGGTCCATTCCACTGCTTGTTTTGGTTTATTATTATCAATAATGAACCTTTGGAATCGACCAAGAAAAAAATTTGAATCCCCTCCCCCTCAAAGTTTGTTGGTTTACATTTCAAGGAACGTAGAATCCAAAAATCGAATTAAAATTTGTCCGTCCACCGTACGCCGTGCGCGGTACTTTCCCCACTTAGCATTGAACGGTTTTGATGAAATTTTTCGAAGAGGCAGGCGTACCGGCAACAGCCATCTATGCCGAATGGGATGTCAAACACCCGAAACAGCCTCGCATGTGCTCCAAATTTGCCCAGCCGTGGTAAGACCAGGTGTGCCCGTCACAATTCTGCCCTCAACCCACTAGATGCCTACGCTGATGGCCAGTATGGCTAGAGCCACACTTTGACCTGGAACAGCGAGGTTATCGTCCGGACCTCTTGGTGGTAACACCAAGAGGAGCTTTCATTATTGATGTCTCAGTGGTCTCCGGCTCTGGCCAGAGATCACTCGCAGACATCAATGCTTCCAAAATTCAAAAATATGAAGTTGACGCATTACTAGAGGCTGCAGCAGCACTTGCAAACATTCAGCGAATCCAACTAAAGGTGACTGGAGCAACTATACCTTTTTCGAGTCAAATTCAAGATTTTTCGAGTCAAATTCAAGATTTTTCGAGTCAAATTCAAGGTTTTTCGATTCAAATTCAAGGTTTTTCACATCAAATTAAAGGTTATTCGAATCAAATTCAAGGTTTTTCACATCAAATTAAAGGCTTTTCACATCAAATTAAAGGTTTTATATTTCAAATTAAAGGTTTTCATTTTCAAATTAAAGGTTTTGTAGTATGCGATTTGGCTCAACATTCAGATGGCGAATATTTGTAAGGGTGGCTAGTTTGCGCAAGCAGAAGGGATTAAAAGGTTGTTACTTCATTATGTGCAGCGAATTCCTTCGTAATGTAATAATCCACACTCCGGTCGCGGGTTTGCCGTATTGCAGCCCAAAAGTTTTCTCGGATTCCGTTGTAATTTTGTTGCTTCATGAATAGCGATTCTGACGAGTCATATTATAATGTCTCCCGCCAACCTAGCCACCAAAGAATTCGTATTCTAAGTTCCAGTGAAACGGACACTTCTTTAGACAACGCTGTGTCGTCTCGTGTTCGTCGACCTAGAGGTAATTATGAAAAGTATTCGAAAGACCAAAAAAAACCCTGTGTTGTTGCCTGTAAAGTCGGTATACGGGCGAAAGTTTTACGTGACAACGACTTTGAGTGGTAAAATAATTTTAATGTTAATATTCATTCGTATAGTAGGAAGAAGGATAAAATAAAATTCTTTGTCAAGTTGCACAGAGTAGGTATTTCCCGTAGGTAGTAGGTATTTCCCATGGGTGGGGGGGGAGTGAGTGCCAGGGAAGGGGGGCGGGGCGCTCCCGCTTTTGTGAGCGCCGGGGAAGGGGAGGGGCCGCCCGCCTTTAGGGAGCGCCGAGCTGCACCCCCTCCGTGAGCGGAGCGTAACGCAGTTTCTTGAAGTGTCTCCCGGTAAACCAATTTATAAGACGTTATCACGTCAAAAGTGATGTTTCTGAGGTTGTACGAGGAGGGTCGGTCCATTAAAGAGGCTGCTACAATATCAGGTTTGAAGGTAAACACTGCCTACTACCTAGTTACGCAGTACAAGCGAAATGACAGCGAGCTGGTAATGCGACCCAGATTCGGTTCACGCCTTACGTTGTTAACACCCGAGGTGCTTCAGGCAATTGAGGTTGCAACCGAAGAAAATCCAGCACGCGCGTTGAAGGAAATTCAGCGCGTTCTATCTTCAAGAAATGTAAATTTGTCAATAACGACCATCAACAAAGGGTTAACTTCGTTGAAAATTACGCTGAAACAATCACATAAGGAAGTTGATCGCATGAATTGTAACGCAACGAAAGAACAAAGGAAGGAATATGCCACAAGATTCAATACGTGGGCACCAAGGGAGAGAGGTTTACAAGTCTGGGACCATTCCTGAATCATGGCTTACATCCACGTTTGTGCCCTTACCAAAGAAGCCTAGTGCGTCAAGCTGTGACGACTTTAGGATGATCAGCCTAATGTCACATGTACTCAAGGTGTTCCTTCGAGTTATTCACTCAAGGATTTACCGTAAATGTGAAGCCCAGGTCAGCGAGACCCAGTTTGGTTTTCGAAGTAGGGTTGGGACACGTGAAGCACTTTTCTCCCTCAACGTGCTGGCACAGCGTTGCTTGGATATGAACTGCAAGGTATTTGCATGTTTTGTTGATTATCATAAGGCGTTCGACTGTGTAATACATGATAAAATGTTGGCAATACTTCATGCTGCGGGCATTGACAGGCGCGATATCCGAGTGATTGCAAACCTTTACTGGCGGTAGACAGCTGAGGTCAGGTTGACTAGTTGTGGTGGACAGCATATCCGATCTGAGGAATTTCGTGTGAGGAAAGGAGTGAGACAGGGTTGTGTCTTGTCTCCTATTTTGTTCAACCTGTACTCTGAATCGATTTTCAGAGAAGCTTTGGAGAATACAGAGGGTGGCATCCGGGTCAATGGTGTTCACATTAATACAATAAGGTACGCAGATGATACTGTTGTCTTAGCACGAAGTCAGAGTGAGTTGCAACAGCTCATGAATTTGGTGGTGAGAACTAGTGCAGAGTATGGGTTGTGTATTAACGCAGCCAAGACAAAAGTCATTGTGTTCTCAAAGACCCCAGAAGTTGCGTCCGTTTGGATTGGTGGAAAGGAGATAGCGCAGGTATCGTCCTACAAATATTTGGGCGCACTCGTAACCGACCAATGCAATCTACGAACAGAGGTGGTATCCCGAATTGCCCAAACGAAAAAGGCGTTTTTTGACATGAAGTCGTTTTTTGTGCGGTCGGACCTAAGTTTGGAGTTGAGGACTCGCATGCTGCGATGTTATGTGTTCTCTGTTTTCTTGTATGGGTGTGAGTCTTGGACTCTTAGTGCGTATTTGGAGAATCGCATAAATGCTCTGGATATGTATTTGTACAGGAGAATCCTCAATATTCCTTGGGTTGACAGAGTAACGAACGACGAAGTATTGAGCCGAATGGGGAAAGAGAAAGAACTTCTGTGGACTGTGAAACAGAGAAACCACGCATTACCTTGGTCACGTAATGCGTGGAGATAAGTACGAAGTCCTCAGAATTATAATAGAAGGAAAAATTGAGGGCAAGCGGTCAGTTGGGCGTCGCAGGAACTCGTGGTTGAAGGACCTTCGTTCATGGTTCGGATGCTCTTCGCTCGACTTATTTCGTGCCGCTTCAACAAGAGGTGCACTTGCCATCATGATCGCCAACCTTCGGACGGAGACGGCGTCATAAGAAGAAGAAGGGAGAGAGGACACATGGTTTTCATTGATGAGTCCGGCTTCAATTTGCACCTTCGCCGAAGTCAGGCACGTTCAAGAAGGGGTTCACGCGCTGTGGTTCCTGTTCCAACCGTGAGGGGGAGAAACACTACTCTGATCGTGGCCATGAATAACCAAGGCATTGTGCACCATAAAATCTTATCACTTGGGAACTGCAATGCAAGTGAATTCTGTATATTTTTGACAGAGCTAGTCGCAAAGCTCCCCGACACAAACAGGTCCTACTTAATTATGGATAATGCGCGTATCCATCACGCTCATATGGTGAAACGTCGGATTGAAGAACTCTGCGTTGATGTGAAGTACCTCCCTCCGTATTCACCCCAGCTGAACCCAGCCGAGAAGGTATTTTCTAAAGTAAAATTATTTGCCAGAAATGTTCTCAGCGAAGGGCGTAATGAGCTTAGTTTGTGCGACGTAATAAGTCAAGGTGTAGCAACAGTCACCAGTACCGATTGCGCAAATTACGTCATGGACATGATGCTAATTCTTCAAGAGGCAGCAGCAGGCGTCGATTTGCATTGAACTTATTGTGAAAAGTCAAACTACAGTTCATACTTTTTTTCTATTCCCAATTGTTTCTTGTCAATACCACCTCTTGAAAACGTTGTTCTATGTAATATTTATAGTTCAAAATCGCTTACTAAATAACCTTTAATTTGAAAATGAAAACCTTTAATTTGAAATGTAAAACCTTTAATTTGATGTGAAAAGCCTTTAATTTGATGTGAAAAACCTTGAATTTGATTCGAATAACCTTTAATTTGATGTGAAAAACCTTGAATTTGATTCGAAAAACCTTGAATTTGACTCGAAAAACCTTGAATTTGACTCGAAAAACCTTGAATTTGACTCGAAAAAGGTATATCACCTGGAGAGGGATATGGCATGGCAAGTCAGCCAAGGATCTGATTCGGGCTGGTTATCCACTGTTTATCCTGGAGTGGATGACCACCCGAGTCCTAACAGGAGGATCATTCATCTGGTCTAAATTTAGGGCTGCGGCCACACGACGGCGTGCCACGGCTCGAGCAAATGGGCCCCGTGTGACTTGGAGCTGAACTCGAACCCCATGGGGAGGAGAAGTGTCGACTGATGGCATAGCCGGAAGAGGTACAATCCTCCCTCCATCATTTGTGGGATAAGGTGATTCAACAAATCCTTGTCCCGAACAGTACAAGTTAGACCAATTAGTGAACGTACAAATCAACGAGTATTGGACTTCACGGATGACGTACTACCTTGATCGTTTGAAGAAGGGGTCAATGGTGTGTAGATGGATGTTTGAACAAAAAATCAAATTTAAATCCACTCTGGAAACCATATTTATAGAACTACAGAACTACACGGAGACGAACAGAGACCGGGCTGAGAAACAACTAGCAACGATGTAGCCCGCCTCTAGTGTGCGCTTAGCTTTGAAGACCGTCTCTAAGAATTGTCACTTTATGAGGAGTCCAAATACTAACAGAGGACACTCAGAAACTAAATGCAAAACCAGATTTCAAATGGAAAATGTTTTAGATTTTTTAGTTACGGATTTGAGAAAAATTCTCTCATGAATTCATCCATCCACCCAGAGACTTGAAGTTGCTTAAACCTATCATTTATAACACGAGTAAATGAGCGAATTTTCAGGAAAGTATACCATTTTACTCCATAAACCTCAAAAAGTACCAACAGACTCATTGAAACAAGATTACTTATTGAAAAAAGGTTTAAAATGTAAAAAGTTCACTAAGTGCACATAGCACATAGCTTCCTCGTATCCAAAACACGAACGTACAGGTGATCCGATGTTTTGTAGCTAACCCCAAAACATCATCCTTGCACTACCCTGATAGGGATTTTACGTTTGCGTGTGTGCAGGGGTTACTATCAGTCGGGGGCAATGGTTTTCATAGGGGACCGTCTACACGCCAACCCGCTCAATCCCTGAAAATTTCATCGAAATCGGACAATAACTTCGTATAGTTTAGCCCGTTATAGGAATTTCATGACAGAGTCACAGACAGACCGACACGAAAAGAAAACGCTGCAAATTATTACACAATGGTTTATTATTTTCTATATAGATCACTCGTCTGCAAAGCCACCAACCATCCAATATGAAGAAAAACATCGATCGCATTTCGGTCAGCTAAAATTTGAACGGAGATTAGGCCTCTTTTGCAATTCACACTCGTTTTTCTGATTTATCGTACGTCCAAACTTTAAATTCTCGTAGGGAGCGAACGGTTTGTCCTACAGGGCTCCGGTTGGTCTCAAAAAATTTTAAAAATTCTATAGAATCTTAAATTGATGGAAAAACAATACCTTCATATCAAAAATTTTTTGAGTTAAGGCGTGTTCAAAATTTCAAAATTCATTTTTAGAAATGACCTTAGAAGTGACCTACATCAACCAAAATCTTCGGGGCACGACTAGACCCCAAATGGAGCCTACGTACCAAATTTCATCAAAATCGGTGAATGCTAAGTGGGGAAAGTGCCGCGTACGGCGGACGGACGGCCAAATTTTTATTCGATTTTTGAATTCTACGTACCTTGAAACGTAAACCAACAAATTTTGAGGGGGGTTAAAAAAAAAATTTTCTTGGTCGATTCCAAAGGTTCATTATTGAAAATAATTAACCAAAATTGTTCAGGAAGGCTTAGAACTTAATACGAGGGGACATTTTTGTTTTGGAGAATTTTTCTTTTCAACCTTGAAAAGTAAATACAATGTTTCCGCTACCAAGGTAGTTTTTTTCAAAGTTGGAAAAAAAGGTCTCCAAAATCAAAATTTTTACTCGCGTTTTACGTTTCAGACCCCCCTGTACAATTTTGGTTCCGTGTCTGTCTGTCGTGTAGAACAGCCATGACTTCTACATTTTCCATCCGATTTCGATGAAATTCTCAGGGATTGTACAAGTTGAAGTGTAGATGGTTCCCTATGAAAATCATTGCCCTCAGACTGATAGTAGCCACTGCGCATGCGCAAACGTGTATTTCCTTGTTACAGCCATAACTTCTACATTTCTCAACTGATTTCGATAAAAATTTTCAGGAATTATGCGAGTTGGGGTGGAGATCAGTCCCCTATGAGGGTATTGCAAGAGAGAGTGTACTTAAATATTGATGTTTTGAGATAAGCTGCTTTGCATCGGATGATCTATGCAACCGGGTTATGGATACGAGGAAGCTATGTGCCACACTTGGCTGACTTTTTTTAATAAAAAATTATTTATTTTTACAGCTTTGGATAAGAAAGGAACACTCGTCGCTGGCTCATAAAAGGCTAGTTTTCAGCCATTTTCGTTTATTGTTTTCAATAATGAACCTTTGGAAACGACAATCCGCGGGCTAGCCCCCTGGACCCCCGGTTGCCTCTATTCACATACTTTGGACGAAATTATTGAAATACAGAATATGTTTTAGCTCACGCGTTTCACATAATTTCGCTACTTTCCTCCCACTAAATCAGAATCTCAATCAGAATCACCAGGTTACCCGATCCTTAGATCCGTATCATCGGTATCCATGTTGTCTTCCCAGATTTCGTTACCTTTTTTTCTAGTTAGTCCATGGCTAAAACACATTCTGTGTTAAAATAACAAGGTACGTAGAATCCAAAAATCGAATAAATATTTTGCCGTTGTACTTTTCTTAGTGTCCATGGACCGATTTTTATGAAATTTGGTATTTGGCATTTGGGGTCTAGTTGTGCCGCAAAGCTGTTGGTCAGTGTCAGTCTCTTCGAAGGGTTGAAAAATAAAGGCTGAAATTTTGAAAACGCCCTAGCTCAAAAACTGACAATATGAAGGTATTGTTTTTTCATCAATTTAAAATAGTATTGATTTTTCAGAATCGAATGAGACCACCCAGAGCTCTGTAAGACCAACCATTCGCTCCCCATGAGAACTTGAGGGTTCAACCTACGATAAATCTGAAACACAAGTGTGAATCGCAAAAGAGGCCTAATCTCTGTTCAAATTTTAGCTGACCGAAATGCGACGGCAGTTCGTTCCTTCGAGTTGTACTCGTATTGCGTCTTTAGGAACCAGTAATATAATTTCCTCATGTAGGCACCCACAACTCTCTGTATCTTCGACTTGAATGAGAAGCATTTATTTTTTCAAAATAAACTCGATTGTGAAAAATATGGTTGGTAGGAGTGGCATTGGCGAATCAGTGTTCTTTGCAAGCGAGTGATCGATACAGAAAATTATTAAACCTTTTGTAATAATTCGCAGCGTTTTGGACAAGTTTGGTTCATTATTTTCAATTACGAACCTTTAGAATCCCGCTAGAAAACAAATAACCTCCCCCCCCCCCTCAAAAGTTGATAGTTTATGTTTCAAGGTGTGCATTTTGTACAGTTTCCATGGGTGGAAATACGGTACAACGACGCTTCGGCTGGGAAAAGGGCCCTAACGTCAAAATACAAAATGTCGGCAAATCGCGATTTTCTGTGGAAGCGTTTCAAAGAGACCTCAAGAAATCTTACCGAGAGTTTTCACGTTAATGTTATATTTCTGTATTCTTGGAGTTTAGTTTGATCCAATAGATTTAAAATTACTCCCAAATAATAAAAAATCGAGTTGCCATGTTGGCGTTTTGGCCCTTTTCCCAGTCAGTCTGATGGCCTTCAAGTTCCTTTGGCTTTCATTTTTTTTTCAAAGACCCCCTTAATTTTTAAGGTTATTAGCCTCATTTCTTCTTCATCTTGTAGAGGATCGAAAAACGCATACCAAGTGGGTGTGGAATAGAGCTTCTTCGTATCCATAACCCGATTCAAATCTGAATAAAACGCGTTGTATGAATCAGAAAGTTTGTAATTTGATTTCTACAATGTAAGTACACTACTAAATTTTCGTTTTTATAGTTTAGAAGATAAAATCACTTAGGTGATGTCCCTCATTCTCAATTCATTGTCATGACTCTTTCAAGGATATCAAGAGTTACCTACGTCGGAAATTCCTTCCTAATGTCGTTCTTTAAATCTTGAAGGATCCTTGGACGGTTCACTGGATTTCAAAAAAACCCCATAGAAAAAATCACAAGGGGAAGAATTGGGAGATCCAGTCATTGGAAATCGCTTTCTGGGAAAGATGAGGCGTTCTGGGAAGTGATCCCTCAATACAGCCATCGATGCTCTTGCGAAGTGTGCTGTTGGACCATCTTGTTGGAGCCAAATGTCCGAAAAACAAAAAACAAATCCTCTAACTTCCAATAATAACAAGATGGATGTTTTGAGGGAACACTTCCCAGAACGCCTCATCTCAATCAGAAACGATTTGCAGTGGCTGGATTTCCCACTATGTCCCCTTGTGATTTTTTCTATAGGGTTTTTTGAAATCCTGTTTCTCTTCCACGCGTTCATTATCCCCACTCTGCTAAGACCATCGAATCCTTGTTGATAATCTATGAACAATACGGGCAAATCGTTATTATGTTCCAAAGATCCTCCAGATCCTCCATCCAGATTTGAAGAACGACATCAGGAAGTAATTTCCAACATATGGAAATACTGCTATGCTTGAAAGAGTCATGTCAAACGCCAGAAATCGGTATATTCAATGAATTGAGAATGGGGGACGTCACCAAAGTGATTTTATCTTCAAAACTATGTAAAACAAAACTTTAGTAGTGTACCTACAATGTAAAAACCAAATTGCAAACTTTCTGATTTATACAATGCGTTTCATTCAGTTGAAAAAGGGAAGTTAAGTTGCCGCAGCCTGTACATTGCACTACCCTAATAGTTGACCCCTACATCCCAATCCGCATAATGCCAGAAAACTTCATCGAATTCGTATCGAGAATGAAGAAATTGCCGCTGTTACGTGGACACGTTAGCGCATGAGGAGGGGCTGCTATCAATCCGGCGGTACTGATTTTCATTAGGAACCATCCACACGCCAACCGGCACATTTATCGAAATCAGACTGTAACTTCGTATAATCGGGATGTTACAAGGAATTCGTGACGGACGCACAGACAGACTCGGAACCAAAATTGTTCAAGAAGGCCTAAAACTTGAAACGCGAGTGGGAATTCTGATTTTGGAACAAATTCTCAACCTCGGTAGACTCGGAAGGAAAACTGTTGTATCTTGGTAACTCAATTTTGACCAACACGGCATATTAGCCCTTTTCCTTGCCGAGAGTCGATCTGGGCTCCCTTTGGGGTCCAGTTGTGCCTCGAAGCTTTTGGTTGATGTCAGTCACTTCTAAGAGACGATAAATAGGGGTTGTAATTTACAAAACACCCTAGCTCAAAAACATGCAATATGAAGGTATTGTTTTTTCTTCCATGTTCCAATTTTCTCTATGTGAGAATCCTAAAATTCGTGAGTGCGATATACCGTCTCTGAATTGCGAGTGAAACGAGATTTTTACATTTAATTTACCAATATATTCGCTTGCATAATAATTCCAATCTCAGTAGGTATAAGTCAGGGTGTTCAGCAACAACTAGGTTATGTTTGTGAGGGAACAATGTCCCTGGTTTTCGCTGTTTGTACCAAGACAAGTCAAATCAGAGGTGTGTTTCATTAGAAGGGTCGAAGTTGTTCTTCACTGTCTAGAATAGACAGCATTTCAAGTTAGATGGACCGACTGATATTGCTTTTTCCCTCAAATCCATGGACACGCCAGCATTCACACGTGGTCAATACGAAACTAAAAGCACGATTCGGCCAAATTTCCAACAGTAGCTGTCTACAACACTGTACTATGCGATAGTAAACTTCTCTTGCGATAGTGGCGCCGTCGGGAGGTGTATACTTATCGGATGCGATTGTGAGGCTAAGTATACTTATCGGACCGCCCTCGTATGTGTGTCAGTATCAACAATAAAAAGTTTTACTCGTTTGGTAATAGACTAAGAAACTTATTTATTTCGCTTTAATACCCAAGCATGTTTCATCAACTACCAAGCTTTTCAAAACGTAATCACAAGATGGTAATTATTTTCATCCTGTTCGATCTCCTACTTAAAAACGCTTCAAACTGTTATACAACGGTTTATTATTTTTCTGAAAAGATCACCCATCTACGAAGAACTCGGATATCCTCTAGTAGTATATTGCAACCATATTATCACGCAAGGTTAACAATCAAGATTATTTTGACAGAAAGTTCCTTCCAGCAAAACATCGTTATCCGAAAGTTGTGGGTGCCTTCAGTACGAAACTAGGTTCTTTGTTGTTAGGGAAGGACATGGGGTTGACATAAAATCTATGCGAGGAAACGAGAAGGGATCGTATTTGATCAGGTCATATTTTGCTAACTTCCGTCAGCGAACGTTAATGTGATTCACACTCGTGTTTCTGACTCATTATTTGTCCAACACAGAGTAACAAAACTTAATTGAGACAACTATTAACCACCATTAACAATTGAGACAACTATTAACCAACCTGGCGAGAGAACATTCAACTATCTTCAAAGGGCCAGTGGCAGGAAGGGGAGCGGATTTCGGCTTGGCTAGGGCTAGTGGCCAAGCCTGGCTGGCACACGTATTCTGATGAACTTCAAAATAAACGCTTATTTAACAATTGCTGATTGTATGGGTGGTATCATTCGTTTCTATAAATTGAACATTATCTCAAATTGATGAAAAACAACAGGGAACATTCACTATTAGGTGATTTATTATGCTCCTTAAGCGAACGGTTGGTCCCACAGACCTGTAGGTGATGTTATAAAATCCTCACAAATTCGAGTAAATTTTAAATCGTGAAAAAACAATATTTATATTAAAAGTTTTAGAGCTAGGATGTTTTGGAAATGTCAACCCCCGAGAAGTGAGTGGAAATAATCAAAATCTTCGCAGTACAACTAGACCCTAAGTGGAGTCTATGTAACAGGGGGTTACAATTTTTCTTCTTGCTCGATTCCAAAGGTTCATTATTGAAAACAATATTCATAAACCAGGGACAACGCATGTAAAGAATAAAAATTTTGCATGTAGGTAAAAAGCATGAAAATCTAATTTTGAAGGAACTTTATTCCGAAAGTAGAAAACACTGCTTCCACTAACTGGTTAGACTTGGAAGCATATAATTGAAATGATCATTTCATTTGAAAGGAAAAGAGTGAGTTTATAATGTTTCTCAGTAAGACTAGGGCGTCCTTATACGACTAATTTGAGGTGGAGCAGGACAACACCCAAATGAGACAAAAATAACCTCGTTCCAGACCATTCTGAATCTAAATCCACGAAAACATCTATGGGAGTATGTCTGTGTATGTGTGGGACAAAGCCTTCTCTGCCCTGGATTATTCTCCAACCGAATTGCGTGGTTGTTTTTGTTTGACTCAGATACCTGCCTAGTAGTGGACTTCGTGGCCAGAATTTCGACGTACCTATTATCTTCCTGACACGTTGTTTCCTGAAAAATGAATGCGTTCGGACAATAATTTTCCGCGCTTCCTAGTCCTCAATTCTCAACCTGATTTGTGTGTGTTTTTTTTTTTTTTTTTTTTTTGTTTTTTTGTTCGACTGGCATCCCTCCCATTGTAGACCAAATCACCAGAGTACAGGAATTTGGACGGGAGAAAAGAGGGATTTATTTACATTTATTAATTACAAACATGCAAATTCCAATATTTCGGTTCCTATCAAGCCTAATTAATTAAGGTGAAATAACCGAAAACCCATGCTATAACGGGATTTCAGGTGTCCTGGCACCAAGGTATCACCACTGCTTTGTCCCATGATTGCATAAAGAATAGTTAGTTAAAATCCAGAGGTATATTGATTATGTTCCCTGATATGCAATGCTTGGGTTTAAATGATGAGATGAATCAAAACCAACCGATTCAAGTCCAACAGCATCACGAATAATCGCTGTGGTACCAGGCTGGTAACGAAGGACAGGGCTGGGAGGCCTCGAATTCCCGTATTGAGATCGTAGATCAAGGATTTCAAAATGATGTTCAAATTGGGGCTCTCATAGTAAAAGAAATATTATGGGGCGTAGGGTGATGAGGGGGAAAGGGGGTCGACGATTTCGGATTTCAGAATAATTTCCATAGTATCGGGAGAAGTAAATTGGGAGAAACTGTTTCATCAGTAGAAAGGTAACTTTGCAATTATTTCCTATCGTTTATTATTCCGAGAATTATGTTTCCATGTATCGTTCTACGCCTCTTCCAATGGGGCTTATCCTGGAATGCACACGTTACTAAATATATTTTATTTCATTTGTCCTTCCTTTTTCTAATCCATGCAGTTAAGAACTTAATTAATAATCAATACAAAAATTAATTTAATCCATACAGTTAAGAACCAACTTTGTTGGTTGCTCAGAAGGAAACAAGTGATAAAACAAAGGAACATTAAGGGGACCACTCCACCCAGACGGCGCCTGACGCGACGTCGAACTTAAATCTAAATTATACCAGTTCCAAGACCTTGAAATTTTTATCACTTATTCAATCAAAGGAATGTTACACACAACCTGGACGGAAACTAAACAAAGTGTAATAGGAAACATGCAAAAATTAATAATGGTGATGTTTGTAGATACCAACTTTTCATACTTAGGTACACTTCCTCAGTTAGTATAAGAGATGTTGACTTCTTTTTACGTGTCCGTGTTGATTAGCACAAAAAACGTGCTGAATTGAATTTTTGATATTTTTTGACATTTTATGTCTTTACTATGGCACGTAAATGAAAAATCGTCACGCGCGGATCGTCACGCGGGGAGCGTTATGAGGGGAGCGTTACGAGGGGAGCGTTACGCGGAAATTTCTGATGATTTTCACGTACAACCAATCGTTCCTAGGGAAAACTAACTTCCTCATTTTCCACCCCCCATCGTCCACCACTCATTGGAAAGCTCTCAATTTATTAAACATAAGACATAAAATGTCTCTCGTGGTTGCGTACTTGTACGAAAGCTGTATCCACCGTTTGTGTTTTGAAAAGAATTTCATCTCAGTTTCACCTCGATTCCACTACAACCCAAATCAACAATCTCTCCCGCGTGTTTTCCACTTCAATTCCGTCAATTTTTAAATAATTTTATCTCCTTCTTCGATCATTAGAGAACATGTTTCAAAAAGAAAAAACTAGAATAATTACCGCAAACTATTTAATTTAATTAGAAAACCAAACCAAACCAAATGATCAGTTGTGATAGTGAAAAACTGCATTCAGTTTGTGTGTCATGTTCCGTACTGGCGCGTTACAACTGGTCAGTCAGCCATTTCCCCCTCTATTTTTCCAAAGCTCGTTGTGTGCTACTCGACGTTAATATTTCGAACTAATCAATTCTCTCATTCTGGCCTGTTTTTGGAGGGCTTAGGGGGTTTTCTATCTCCCTAAGAAGCATAAGGATGCGGCAAGAAGCTCATCGTTAAATTGACACGATCTTTTTCATTCTCCACCGTCCGGAAAATTGGAATAGCGTTAGAAGGAACTGACAAGAGGGTGAGCAGTAAGGTAGGTATTCACTATTTATCCTGATTGTTGGTTCAGAAACAAACTTCTCTCATCATTCATCCCACTCCCGCATGAATCCTAGCGTTTGTCGAAAAATTTTAGGTAATCGTTCCAGCAGATTTTTAGAGGTTTTCAACACGAAATTTTAAAATAAAATAATCAAAATCCTCCGCATGGTTTTGGAGATACGCGTACCTTAGTGTTCGAAAATACAGTTTTACACGAGAGCGAGTTTTCGACAACCTACTGCGGTCTGCCGCTGTGCGCGTGCCCATTTCATCGAATATCGCCTATCAAATCAAACTTATCACTTTTTATCCTGCGCAACAGGCAAATCACCCTGTCAGTGATGCCAAGCACTGTGGACTACGAGGTGGGAGCAGCGGAGGAGAGAGTAGCATTCAGTCAAAACTCTGGCGCGTCCCAGGACATCAGTGCTTCTAAATATACACGGCCGGGCGAGAACGGCCGCCACTCGAAGATTCCTGTTCCCGAAATATTACCAAACTGAAAAAAAGGAGGGGAAAGGAAACTAATGATACCACCTCGACTGCGATTCGTCAGAACCAGGTTTTTTGCATTTTGGGATTTGGAGTTTTCGGAAACGCCAGGATTTTTTATATTTATTTTCCAATTTTAGGTAGGTACATAATTACGATATTCCTCGTTCGATTTCTGACATCAATGTAAAATGGTTTGCTTCTACAAATATTTAGCTTAGATATTTGAGATTCAGGCTCAACAATATCTTCTCGGTAGGTAGTTTCTTGAATTTACAACACAACCCACCGTAATACATGAATACCTACTTCCCTCAGTACACTCAGTATACACTAATTCTGATTTGGTGTTTCAAAATCAAAATCAAAAGAAATTTGTTGAAATCGGCAGTAAAACTTTTTTTTTTTTTTTGAAACACTACCTTAGAATCAGTGAGAACAGGTAGGTACTAATCAATTTTTACCACTTTTCAGAAAAAAGTACAAAAGTAGGTACCTACGCACTAAACGCCCACGATTGTCAATATGAGTTGAACCCTGGCCGGCTTGAGTAGAAGTATAAATAATCATCATCTACCATACAAGCGATTGGGGGTGGATTAAATGGTGGTTATTGTTCATCTAGCTGTATTGTAGGCCTGCGTAGGCCCGCGACGTTGTCAATCCTCGACTATCGCGGCCTTCTCGGCCTTGGTTAAAAACTTTAAAACAAGAATTCTTTTTAAAAAATCCAATTTTGAGTTTGTTTCTACAAGTATGAGAACAATTTACTGGGAACTTGAGCCCTCTGGATCAAAATTTTGGGGGTTGAAAGGTGGAATAAAAACAAAGTTCTTTAACCCACTTAACACTTTACTGGGCCATAGGTTCTGACGATTATGATGAAATTCATGGGATTACTAGTTTTTTGTTGCATCATACGCTCAAGGCAAAAATTTCAAACCACCTCAACAATTTGTAGCATGAAGGTTGAAAACAACGTATTCTCCGCACTTCTTCAAGGTTTTGTCCGTACATCTCTGAAGAGATTTGATAGGATTAACAGTATTCATTCTTTTTATAGGTTTGAAAAATTTCGTGCCATTGAAAGGATGAATGTAGTTTTGACAGATCGCGAATTTCTTCAGTCTTCAACTGAATCCTAATAGCCGTACGGTGGAAGCGTCTTTTTTTCATTGTTGTTTCTATGAAATTTACACATACTTACCGAAGAACAAAATATACGCCCTACCACTTGAAATTTTCCATTTAACATCGTCAGGAGTTTGTAGGTAGTACCTAAAAATTGTAGGTTGCACCTTGTAAGTATTTGTATAGCTATAAGATTTCGACATAACATTCTGTGCTCAGGAGTCCAAATTCACGAGTTACGGTCTACAAAAAACACTAAATTTTATCGACCTAAGCTTGTGGATTATCATCTTTCATTTTATAGACAGCTGAATCCATTGTAACCAATCCTAGCACGATCCGCAGCTAGTCATATACTAAATTTCAGAAAATTGGTGCGAAACTCCGACTACGTTTGATAAATGTACGGTACAAAAGGCAATTATTTCTAGAAGGGTACTACAGGTAATTTGAATGGCATCGAGCGAAGTGTCAGCGCAGTCCCTGCTGGGCAGATTAGTGAGGAGATGTCTCATAATGGTGATGAATCATATTATCCAGTAGGTATCATTGCAATTGTGAGCACCCCTTTTGCTACGCCCTTTTCGAATAATCATTAGATTTCTCTCATATCTGAGATCAAACTTCCTTAAATAGCGGAAGATAGTTTAATTATTTACAACAGGTACTTACTACCGGACTATTGAAAATCAGGAATACATCATCCATTAACCCAATTTTTATGGAAACACCGAAGCTCCGACGGAGTAACATACATTTGTAAAGGAGTCTAAGTCAAGAAGAAACGAACCTCGCAAATCAGTCGAGAATTGAACACTGCTAGGCAACTCAAGACGTTGTCAGAATAACGGAATCATCCCCAGGGGGTGTTATCCCTTTTCGTAGGAAATAACCGCCCGGTTTGTCTCTTTTTAACGTAAATTTCGAAATTCCAGCAACGTACGAATAATCAGATTCATAATTAAATCGTCAAAACAAGCATGCAAATCGGTTGGGATTGGAGGCTTCGATGAAGTACATTTTGAAGTACAATTTTTTTTTTTACCGAAAATACACGTTTTTGGTTTATTATTTTCAATAATAAACCTTTGGAATCGACCAAGAAAAAATTTTTCAACCCCCCTCAAAATTTGTTGGTTTACGTTTCAAGGTACGTAGAATCCAAAAATCGAATACACATTTGGCCGGCCGCTCGCGGCACTTTCCCAACTTAGCATTGACCGATTTTGATGAAATGTGGTATGTAGGTCTAGTTGTGCCCCGAAGATTTTGGTTGATGTAGGTCACTTGTAAGGCTTAAAAAAGAAGGATTGAAATTTTGAAAAACGCCCTAATTCAAAAAATTTTGATATAAAGGTATTGTTTTTCCATCAATTTAAGATAGTATAGAATTTTTAGCATTTTTTGAGACCACGCGGAGCTCTGTAGGACAAACCGTTCGCTCCCTACGAGAATTTAACGGTTGGACGTACGGTAAATCAGAAACACGAGTGTGAATCGCAAAAGAGGCCTCATCTCCGTTCAAATCTTAGCTGATCGAAATGCGATCGATTTTTTTCTTCGTGTTGGTTGGTGGTAACAATGACAAAGCTGTGTTTTTGCAGACGAGTGATCTACAAAGAAAAATAATAAACCTTTGTGTAATAATTTGCAGTGTTTTCGATTTGTGTTCTTCTTAAAAGCAAAATTCAAAATCCGGGTGACGTAGTGCACAACTAGATATATATCCGAGTCAAACAAGAAGTAGCCACAATCAGCGGTTGAAGAATGAGGCCGGGACAGAGTACCGAAGATTTTTCACATACCTACACACAAACATAGCGAACAAAAATATTTTTAATTATTTATTTTTGTATTTTTTATTTTATTTTTATTTTATTTTTTTGCGGATTTTGATTCAGCGTGGTCTGAAACGGATTTGTACGTGGTAATCATTTTTCCATTGTTGAGTGCTATCCTATTCCACTCCAGATTAATTTAATTTCCTGTACGAACGCCCAGGATATCCTCACTCTATGGAAATCAAGAATCATTTGAGCCGAGAAGGAAGGATTGGGGGAGGGAGCCCATTTTAGGCTAAACGGCTGAGAGAAATATTCGGCTAGAAGATGGCTGGCCGATCAATAGGTGGGCAGGCGGTGACGTCATAGTCGTGACGCCATGCACCTGTGACACCATACCACTCCCAGCCACCCTGTAACCTACATACCAAATTTAATTGCGCGCCTCGAATTATGCGGGGTTCTTCCGGCCTGTCCTGGCTAATTGATTGACGAAAATAATAATAAATTTTGAATGGATAATTTCGATTTAGAGATTTTTTCGATTTTGAGATATAACATTCAGGATGAGCTAAGATGTTGACTATGAAAGAAAATTGAATGCAATACCAACAAAGTGACTCTTAATGTGATTTTTTTTCATTGAAATTCCAGCTCATTCATACGATAGTATAATCTAGACACTCCAAAGAATTACTTTTTATAATGATTATTCTGTACTATTTTTAATTTTTGCACCAACAATGCTATAGGTAAGTAAATTTGTAGTTCAAAGGAGGCTGTCTCAACAGCTTCTTTTACATCCCAGTCCATGAATGTTCACTTCGTTTTTATTTTGATAAATTATACCTACTTATATTATTGTCACGAATATGTGAACATGAGTACGGATACCCTTGGTTTTTGTATTTTGAAACCCAGGCTCCTGACCATAAATTTCAGTGGTTCTCCAAATTCGGTTCGTAACTGAGGGGATTATCAGCGTAGGACAGTAATTGAGTGGGCTGATGGACGTAGGTTAGTAAATGAGTGGGCTGATGGGGGAGATGAAGGCTAACGTGTAGGTGAAGTAGTTACGTATAATCAAGCGGAACTGGGTAGTCATGGCATATATTTATGCAATGAAATGAAAAGCCACCCTTCAGTCATTTTCGTATCGCTTATCCATTCCAAAGGGCAGCACCCGAAGAACTTTTCTCTCTCTTAAATTATCTACAATGTAGGTCCTACATATTACGCGGGAATGGTTTCAAGGTCACTTGTAAGAGTTGAAAAATAAGGTTTGAAATTTTGAAAACGCCCTAACTCAAAAAATTTTGAAAACACCCTAACTAAAAAAATTTTGGTATAAAGGTATTATTTTTCCATAAATTTAAGATAGTATAGAATTTTTTGAGACCACGCGGAGCCCTGTTGGACAAACCATTCGTTCTCTAAGAGAATTTAAAAGGGTCTCAGTCGGTCGCCGTTCGTTTTTAGTATTTAACGAAATTGAAGGCGCAAAAACGTAAAAAGTTGTAGCTAAATTTGAAATTTTGAAGGATTTTAGAAATTCATTAGTGCACGGCTCTATGGAATTAAAAAGCTGAAATATTGCCGCCGGAATCATCAAAATCGAACTATAATTGCCAAAGAAAAATAGGAAAACTATTGAATAAACGGGTTTTTCCATTTTTTCCCTCATTTCTCTGGGATTAATTCTTGATGATTCCTGCGGGAATCTTTCAGTTTTTCAATTCCCTAGGCCCATGCACTAATGAATTTCTAAAATCTTCGAACATTTCAAGTTTAGCTACATTTTATGGGAAAAACATAACTGAATTAACGGTTTTTCCCATTTTTCTCTGGCGATTATTGTTCTTTTTTGATGATTCCAGCGGCAATATTTCAGTTTTTCAATTCCCTAGAGCACTAATGAATTTCTAAAATCCTTTAAAATTTCAAATTTAAGTACAACTTTTTAAGTTTTTGCGCCTTCGATTTCGTGAAATAATAACCCGGAACGAGTTAGAAATGCGACCGACTGAGACTCCCTTGAGGGTTGGACTTACGAGAAATCAGAAACACGAGTGTGAATCGAAAAAGAGGCCTAATCTTCGTTCAAATGTCAGCTGACTGAAATGCGAATTTGTAGACGAGTGATCTATATAGAAAAATAATAAACATTTGTGTAATAATTTGCAGCGTTAGCTTATGAAGAACTAAGCATCTATAATTGAGATTGTTACGAGTTTCTTAGGCTTTTTACGGTTTCCTTGTTACTCTGACTAGTAAGGGCGATGTATGGGATAGTGGATTTTAGATAAATTGTGCTTTTTCGTTGAGACGAATCTGACGTACTAGGCACGAGATGAATTTTAGGAAATTTGATTTCAGCAACCTTTTCGTCGAGACTAATTTGACGTACAGGGTTGAAGGGGGTTGATAGTTTTTTGTCGAGGCGGATCTGACGTACTCGTTCTTCCAAACTGGGATTGGCGTTTCATCGAGAAGGATCTGATTTACAGGCCAAGGGCAGAGAGAATGAAAAGAGCCTTCTTAGTTTCAGCGTGAAAACCAATTTATTGTCAGGTAACACCTAGAGCAGTTAGGGGATGAATAGTGGTTACCTTAGAGGGTAGAGGGCTTATGTAGGGTTTCCCCACTACCCCTATCTGGAGTTTTCCCCAAGTCAATGAACTTGAGTTCTACTTCGCTTGGCTGTATCTAGGTTCTGCGTTTTTATTTATAAAACATATAGACGAGAATATTATACATGGTTAATGGTGAAACCTTTACAGACAAAATCAACCCCATAAAAAATGAAAAGATTATACTCAATTTATTTAGTCCATATTCGAGTGCAGTAGAGATAATTTATTGAATTCATGTTTCAATTATAGCATGATATTGTGAAGACATGAATGTATTGAATATCTCTAATAGGGAGAAGTAATAATACAAATCACCACTCCGTCTATATCGGAGGCTTCAAATACCGACGGTGATTTAAATAAATTAGGGAAACAAATCGCCCAGGATCGTGGCATCTCTCCAATGAGCTGACGTACGGGTAGCTCGTTTATCATCGAAATAAGGCAGATGGAACAGAAGATGGGCTGGTTAGTGAAAACACTGTCAGCAGGACAAACAGACCGTTAGATGCACCAAGTTTAGTCTGTATTCATCACAGCAATCCAGTTGTAGAGTTTATACGCGTGGGATTTCCAGAATACGCCACGAGAAGAGTTGTAATCATGGCATCTCAGATTCTATTTTCGCCGGGAGTGATACATACAAACATAAATACCAAAATACGATCTATTACGTTCTAACTATATACATTGAAGAGGGCTATAATTTTTCCCTACAAATTTGGGCTTCTCCACCCGAATATCGCTGAAACTTTCCACTCAGATTATAACCGACAATTTTACTTCACGCATCCAAATATTTATCATGTTTACATCAGTAAACAATATTTATTAAAAAAAAACAATATTAATATCTATCAGTTTACTGACCAAAATTTAGCAAGAAACTGTCTTGAAAATACGAAGCTTGAATGAAGGAAGCATGAACACAACGAAAAGAAACACGAGATATTATTGCATTTTTGGAAAAAAGATGGTAGAGCTTCAATAGTTGTAAAAACAAGGCATCGGATGTGATTAACTACTCGACTGATGTGGGGAATGAATTTTCAGTTCCACTCTCCGGCCTCTTTCCGTAATTTTCCTCAAAGTAACTTTCAACAGTCAAGAAATTGAGGTGAGTGAGAATTTTTTGTCGAAACGCCCTGTCCCTTGTTGTCGAAAAGACTTCCCTACTGTTAAAAATTTCTTTGTCGAAACGCTCTGTTACTTGTTGTCGAACCGCCCTACTATCAAAGTGGCATTTGTCGAAACGTCATAAACCGTCACTATTATGAGGGACGTAGTAGGAACATTCCAAGGGGATAGACTTTTTTGGTGAGAAATATTTCATATGAAAAGGAACAAAGAGCATCCCACAATTGATTTAAGTTAACATATTCTCACTCGATACCGACGACCCAATGAAAATTAAGTTCTTAGTAAACCATTTGGAGTTCGAAACGTAACTTCAGTTACAACCTACAGACACGGAATCAAAAATTGTTCAGGAACGCCGAGAACGAAAAACGCTGCAAATTATTACACAACGGTTTATTATTTTTATATAGATCACTCGTCTACAAAATCACCAACCATCCAATATGAAGAGAAAAATAAAAAAATAAAAAAATTAAAAAATTAAAAAAAAATTAAAAAAATCAAACAAAAAAAAAATCGAAATCACCAACCATTGATCGCATTTCGGTCAGCTCTAATTTGAACGGAGATTAGGCCTCTTTTGCGATTCACACTCGTGTTTTGATTTATATATATATATTTCAATATAAACCCTTAAATCTTCGTAGGGAGTGAACGATTTGTCCTACAGAGCTCCGCGTGGTCTCAAAAAATTCTATAGAATCTTAATTTGAAGGAAAAACAATACCTTTATATCGAAATTTTTTGAGTTAGGGCGTTTTCAAAATTTCAAAATTGATTTTGGAACCCTTAGGAGTGACCTACATCAACCAAAAGCTTCGGGGCACAACTAGACCCCAAATGGAGCCTACATACCAAATTTCATCAAAATCGGTCAATGCTAAGTGGCAAAAGTGCCGCGTACGGCGGACGGCGTACGGCGGACGGACGGCCAAATTTTTATTCGATTTTTGGATTCTACGTACCTTGAAACGTAAACCATCAAATTTTGAGGGGGTGTTAAAATTTTTTTTTTCTTGGTCGATTCTAAAGGTTCATTATTGAAAATAATAAACCAAAATTTGAGTGGACATGTTGATCCCAAAAGTGAAAACCTTAAAGACTCGGAAGTACAAACGATGCAAATTATTACACAACTATTTATTATTTTTCATTAAACCCATCTACAAAAAACACGGCTTTTCCATTAATTACATTCAAACTCCCCAACCAACAATAATATCGCGCAAGGTCATCAACCAGTTTGACAGAAAATGGCTACCGTGACTAACATCCTAATCAAAGAGTTGTTGAAACTCAAGATTCAATAATAATCAAATAATCAAGATGATTTGGACAAAAAGCTCCTACCGCAAAACGTCTCATTCGTATTGAAGGCAGCCAAAGTTGTGGGTGCCTTCAATACGAAATTTTATCTTGGTTTTAAAGGAAATATAAGTGGGTGATTCCTAAACTACAGGCAGATTCGCGTCTAACACCTGTGAAATTGCATCCAGTAGACCTACAACGTTGATTTTTTCCCCCAACTGTAGGTTCTGATGAGCTCTTCAATACCCTCTAGAATTATATTGGATGTTTTGTTTTTTAACTTTCAAACTCGTAAACTACAAATTAATGCCTTTTCACATTGTCTTGGTTCGTCTAAAAGTTAAATTCTCAACTTTGCAGTCGATTTTCAATCATCTAATAACTTTTTTTATTCATGTAATTTTTTTCTTAATTAAAGTTGAGGATCTAACATCTCAGAAAGCCTTTTTTAATGAGCATGTAAACCCTAGTCAACTCTGTCGTGTCCCCCAATTCACATTGTGATGGACCTGAAATTCAAATTTAAATTTTGGACTGGGGAAAGTGATTCATGAGCTGCCTTAGCGCACTTTGCCTCACAGGGTATGAACAAAATCCATTTGAAAAAATTCAAGTAATTTGGATAACTTTTTTTCCAATTTTTCTCGGATTAAAATTGCCCCTAGTTTAGGAATAACCCAAGTAAGTGACATGCAATTCCATTTTTTTTTTTTTTTTTAATGAGAAAAAGACCGCATTTGATCATCTAAAATTTGGCTCACATCCATCACCGAACGTTCATATGCGATCACACTCGTGTTTCTCCCTCAGAAAAACACGTTTTCCATCCGAATTCGACGAATTTTCAGAGCGGGTAGGCGTGTAGATGGTATATGATAGTGCAAGGTATTTAGAGGTACTCACCCTACTCATACTAACACCTGTATATAAGTATTCATTCTTCCTACCATAGACCTGTCATATGGATACTATTCGAATATTCGAATGCTGCAAATTAAGAAGGGCTACTCGCTCTTCGTCGAGAATAACAGTCCCCAGCAAAATTCAAGCGGTCGAGTATTTATTGTCATGATGTATCTCGTTCCTCTTTAATCTTCCCACAACTCCGATTAGAATAGAATCTATATTTATTTTAACTTTCAAGGATACTCCTCTTGTTGTGGAAACTTGGCCGGCTTCCGCGCTCTTGATTTAAATATGAGATCCCTCCTCGCGTGGTGCTCTACCCAGAGAAAAATTATGAAAAAGAAGATCGTGACCCGAAATTTATTTGTACTAAACTATAAAATTCGTAAACGGCTTATACTTGCTTTAACAAGAATCATCTAGCATGACTTGCACCACACGTAAAATAAAGACCCGTCACCATTAAAATAGTAATCTAGAACAACAAAATACTCGTATATCATTTTACGGTTTCTGGAAGCAGTATCAGACGTTGTGACATACGTCTGGCCTAGATCTCCTCCGTGATACGAGTAGTTATTCTTACAATCATAATTTCGTGATACCTTTAGTATCACAAAAGGTAAAGTATATGAGTTCCTATGTAACTAAATAATTGTATCTACTGTAGGGGACAACAATCAGAGACAGCACATCTAGCCCTGCAAGAAACTGAGCTATCACATGACTAACTGGATACGATGGAAAAAAACACAGCAAATTATTACACAATGGTTTATTATTTTTGTATATTGATCACTCATCTGCAAAGCAACCAACCATCCAACATGAAGAAAAACATCGATCGCATTTCGGTCAACTAAAATTTGAACGGAGATTAGGCCTCTTTTGCGATTCACACTCGTGATTCTGATTTATCGTACGTCCAACCCTTAAATTCTCCCTTAAATTCTCGTTGGGAGCGAACGGTTTGTCCTACAGAGCTCCGTGTGGTCTCAGAAAATTCTAAAAATTCTATAGAATCACAAATTGAAGGAAAAAAATACCTTTATATCAAATTTTTTGAGTTAGGGCGTTTTCAAAATTTCAAAATTCATTTTTGAACCTTTTTTTTCCGGCAGGCAGGTGAGAAAATCTTTAAGATCCACAAGTGGAGTTGGATCTCGTAAGATACCTTGAAGGATCCGCGACTTCAAGGTTGTGTGGGATTCAAACCCACTAAAAAAACACCTCCTTTTCTCCCACGTTGGATGCTCAGCCTGGAACTGTTTAACACATTACTTCAGGCTGAGTCCTGGGACACTTCATTAGTTCTGGATGGCGGGTCGGACCAGGTGTTCCTTTCTCTGTCTCTCTCGTTCTAACAAAGTCTTCCTTGTCAGGATACTCTCTACGTACGCTGCCACAGGACTCCAGCTCCTCTCACCTTCCAGCATCTTGCTGACGACAGCTTCTGGTGTTGAAATTTGGGGAGTTAATCCCAGCTCTGACAGCAGCTGGCTTCTTTCAGCCGCCCATTTGGTGCATTTGAAAAAGGTGTGTAGCGCATCATCATCTTCTCTCTTCTGGCAGTGCGGACATGTTGGGACAGTTACCTTTCCCATTTTATGTAGATAGGCATAAAACAGTCCATGTCCTGTGAAGAATTGTGTGAGGAAAATTTTTGAACCCTTAGAAGTGACCTACATCAACCAAAATCTTCGGGGCATAACTAGACCCCAAATGGAGCCTACATACCAAATTTCATCAAAATCGGTCAATGCTAAGTGGCAAAAGTGCCGCGTACGGCGTACGGCGGAAGGACGGCCAATTTTTTATTGGATTTGGTTTATTATTTTCAACAATGAACCTTTGGAATCGACAAAAAAAAAAAAAATTTAACACCCCCTCAAAATTTGATGGTTCACGTTTCAAGGTACGTAGAATCCAAAAATCGAATACAACATTTTCCGTCCGTCCGCCATCCTCCGTACGCGGCACTTTCCACACTTAGCATTGACCGATTTTGATGAAATTTGGTATGTAGGCTCCATTTGGGGTCACTTCTAAGGGTTCCAACATCAATTTTGAAATTTTGAAAACGCCCTAACTCAAAAAATTTTGATATGAAGGTATTGTTTTTCCTTCAATTTAAGATTCTATAAAATTTTTAGAATTTTTTGAGACCACCCGGAGCTTTGTAGGACAAACCTCACTACGAGAATTTAAAGTTTGGACGTACGATAAATCAGAAACACGAGTGTGCATCGCAAAAGAGGCCTAATCTCTGTTCAAATTAAAGCTGACCGAAATGCGATCGATGTATTTCTTCATGTTGGATGGTTGGTGGCTTTGTAGACGAGTGATCTATATAGAAAAATAAAAAATAATAAACCATTGTGTAATGATTGGCAGCGTTTTGTATTCTACGCACCTTGAATCGTAAACCATCAAATTTTGAGGGGGTGTTAAACTTTTTTTTTCTTGGTCGATTCCAAAGGTTCATTATTGAAAATAATAAACCAAAATAATACTGAGTCTGACTTCTGAGTCATCTGAACTTTATTTAGTGAAGCTATGACGATTATCAACCATCGGCAGTTTAACTAACCGGTTCCGAAATTAAGGCCAGTCGGCACGGGACTGGCTGGGAATTATCTGGGTTGGTGACCGCTTGTGGGTACTGATATCGAAGGTCCTGATGATTTCTCGAGTTGGGCCTTTGGTGAACCCCTCTCTACGTAAGGGGATGAGGCAATAAGTAGCCACGAGCAAAATCATCATAACTAATTATTCCGATCTTCCCTTTGGAAGACAGCTGATGACATCTGCGTCACCAGGAATGGCAGTCGAACGCCAATTCAACACGAGATGGCTGGTTAGTTGGTTACTCTACTTTTTACTTTTTTACTATGACGATTATCAAAAGACACTCTACGACGTTGAAAGAAACTTTGTTAACACGCTACGTGTGAGAAATGAGTTAAAGAAATTTTGAGAGTACTACCAAAATTTTAAATGTGCTAGAAGCACGTTTAAAATTTAACTGTGTAGTATTAACCAAGTAACACTGCTTGATACTGCACAACGCACCGGACTCAAGTTGATAAAAACACGCCGGTAAGACGAAGTTAAATCAATGAGATTCTTAAGTGTACCTGGTTGACTCCAGAAGTGAAAAATGCGAAGCAAAAAAGAGCAGAAGAACTTCAGGCCGAAGAAGAAAAAGTCATTGTTCGCAGTGAAGAATTCGCCAACATTATCAGGTACTGTCTTTCCTAATACTTCAGTATTATCTCCAATAGTATTATCTCCCAAAAAATATAAAGTGGTAATCATAGAAAAGAGGGGGGAAAAGTTATATCAAGGATGCACGGGGCAAGAGGCTTGTGGAGATCTACGAGAAGAGACAACTCATGGTGAATCCTGTCAGATGAATCAACAAGAATTGACCACGAAGCCGATTCTGTGAGTGTGAGCCCAGACATGAACAAGGGAATTACCCTACTCACAAATGTACAAAAGGGGTGAACTGAATTTTCGTTATCCTTAGTTCAATATAACTTTACTTTGACAAACTATTATTTAGCTCTGCAATTGATATACCAGTCTTTCAAGATATCGATAAACTTGAATTGACGTAATAAGAACTCTAAGAAATCGATGTTGTTGACGAAGTTACGTGAGGGCATTTTATCAATATTGTATAATGAATAACGAATGATAATATTACTAATAACTTCGCACTCCTCAACAAACACGATCGAACATATTAACAACTACAAATCAAAGATTTTATAGAAGTACAGGACGGTGAAGATGATGGTGAAGGACGGTGATGGAGAACGAGGATGGGAGAAGGCACCATGGGCATTTACCACCACTCCAAACTTAGAGAGTAGTAGAATTTGCGGAAATTGTCTCCCCAGGCTGTGCAAAAGTAGGACCTCAGGGCTAGGACAAGCAAAGCAGATCTTTCTGGAAGTTCGATGTAGTCGCTCCTTCTATTGAGAGAGGAACACTTCCTATTAAACTTCTGAGTTGAACTCACCCGACCTAGAAGGAAATAAGATAAGAAAGATGAATGGATCATGAAAGAATCAATTTCCTCTGTCGTCTATGAACTCAACCTCTGAGTGCAGGATAGTCAAGGTATATTACCTCAAGCGCTTTGACCTGGATACTAGGGCCCTGTAATTAGCAGGTGTAGATGTTACGGTATACTTAGACAGTTACGCATCCAAAAGCCCTCTTGACGTTTCAGGCTCACACTAGGTAGCCGTTATCCACAAAATCTTGACTATTTATGGTTTCCAACATCTTGATGTGAAATTATGTGAAAATTATTTCAAGTTATGAGGTGTTATTATGTTTGTGTAACAGCTGATATAAGTAGGAATGATGACACGAGTATACACAATAGTATACGATCATTTGGGATATTATATTTACCTGAAGAGCCACAGACTAAGTACAACTATAATATCTCTAATTAACCGAACACAGCTCTTAACGCTTAACGTTAGCGCTTTCAATCATTCAAAAATAGTTCTTATTTAGATAAGCCTAATTTATTTGAACTTTAAAAACCTTGTTAAAGCAAATTTTCATAATTATTCCCTCTCAAAGCGCCCCCCCCCCCCCCCCCCACACACACACAACATAAAAAAGAAATCCAAGAACGACTCAAGTGAAAACGTTAACACATAAAAAATAGAGTCGAATCAAATTTCGTTATTACATATTTTTATCGGTCCGATCTTTTCAACATTTCTCGATTGTTCATTAATAGAACAAAAAATGTACGCTCTCGTCTGAATAATTAACTAACAACTTTCAGGGAGTTCAAACATGGCTGACCCACGAGGACATATCGTGAAACTAATATTACGCTGTTTATATCGAGCAATTAATATTCCTGAACAAATTGATATATGGATTAATCGACGACGTCCCCATGACTGCTGGTTACTGGATAACACAATCAGCCTACGCTGGGCCTAACTAACGCAACTAGAGGGACCTTCCAGAGTAATCAAGATTAGGATTTTGATTGCAACAGCGGATCAGGGGTCCATCGCTTTCCATCTAATTCAGATTACAGAGCTGATAATCGGTCAAATTGTCTTAACAAATTACTGATTGAACAGTTCCTCCTCCTCCAAACGCCCCACCACGGCCTTAAATAGAACAAATCCAGCCGACTCATTACAGCTAATTCAAAGATGCGAGTTGCTTCTCTTTCTTAACAACTCTTACCTCCGCACTTGAAATTTCCACACACGGTTTTAGATCTGTCTGAAGAATTTTAGTTCCAAGATTGTCGCAACAAGGTTTCGTAGTTATGAGTAAAAGACGAAAGGTATAGTAATCCTTTTGAGCCCAGTTATACACATTTCTGATACGATTTCTGTTATTTGGGGCTGACCCTTTCACTACACTAATTGTATTCCAAATTACTCAATTTAGAACAAATTGATATATTTTATTGTTTTTATCATCACCAAAACAAACAAAAACAATGCAAATTATTACACAAAGGTTTATTATTTATCTGAATAACTGAGGAAAGTGCCTTGTACGGCGGACCTACGACCAAATTTTTATTTGATTTTCGGATTATACGTACCTTGAAACGGAAACCAACAAATTTTAAAGGGGGGGGGGTTAATTTTTTTTTTTTTTTTTCTTGGTAGATTCCAAAGGTTTATCATTGAAAATAATGAACCAAAATCGAACAAATGTTGAATGGAAGTGAAATAATTCTCTTCTTCGATCTTTTTGGCTACCTCAACGATGCGAAAACTTATCAACTGGTTTCGAATAAAATTAGCCACAATGTAGACTCACTTGCCGACAGCTCTAAAATGACAATTGCCTTATTAGGTTCATTACCTTATCAGGTTCAACTTCTGTATATTTTCCCTCCCTTGTCTGACCCCCCCCCCCCCCTTTCTCCGTCGCTTGACGTCATTTGCATTTTAAATACGATGCTCCGTGCATAAAGCAGAAGCGTTGATTACACTGGCTTGCAAAATGGTCGGCCTTGCAAAATGATTCACAAAGATCCGCTCTTATCAGGATAATAATGGCTTGAAGCAAAACGGAGAATATGAGGATGATGCAAGTAAGAAGACTATGAAGAACTATGAAAATTGGTTTTTCTAACTTACTACCTGTGTTCTCCGTTATCGCTTGGCTTCCTTAAAAGGCATTTTCTCCACTGACGAATTTTTATACAAAATACAAGTAGCTACATGTAAAAAAAAGTCTGCCAAGTGGGTATGGCACATAGCTTCCTAGTATCCATAACCCGATTGTATTGGTGATCTGATGCATCGTAGTAGTTAATCTCAAAACCTCAATCTCTAAGTAACTTGCTCTACCCTTATAGAGGACTCTACACGTCAACCAGCATAATCCCTGAATATTGTAGGAAGATGTAGAAGTTATGGCTGTTATAAGGATTTCACGTTTGAAATATACGCGCGCAAAAAACTTTCAATTTGGGAGCCATGGTTTTCATAGGGGACTATCTCCAGCCCAACTCGCATAATTCCTGAAAAATTCATCGAAATCAGATGGGAAATGTCGAAGTTATGGCTTTACAGTCATAACTTCAAGGAAATGCACGTTTACGCATGCGCAATGGCTACTGTCAGTCCGGGGGTAATGATTTTAATAGAGGGTTATCTACACACCAACCCGCACAATCCCTGAAAATGTCATCGAAATCGGATGAGAAATGTAGAAGTAATGGCTGTAGCAAGGATTTCATGATAGACAGAGAGACACGGAACCCAAATTGTTCAGGAAGGTCTGAAACGTAAAACGCGCGTGGAAATTTTGATTTTGGAGGGCAATTTTTAAAAAAATTCAACCTTGAAAAGTGAAAACAAAGATTCCGCTACCCCGGTAGACACGGAAGCAATAACAGAACGACTGTAATGGGGATTAAAACGGGGTAATTTTTGGGATAAATTTACCAAAATAGATTTTTAAAAAGCATTTTTTTTAAGCTATCCCCCCAACAACCCTAGAAAGAAAATTTTCATGATTCTTCCTGTGTAAAGGAAGCAAAGGAACTTCTACAGATGATGAAAATGGTGTTTTTTCGGAAAATTGAAAAGTGAGGAATAAGAGATGTGAAACAAATCCTTCCAATGTTGTTAATTACAGAAACGTCTGCCAAGTGCACATAGTTTTCTAGGATCCATAACTCGACTGTATAGATGATCTGGTGCATAGTGGTTACTCTCAAAAATTCATTGTCATGGCGATGACATTTATGCCTGTTTCCATCCTGAGTTGAGCTTATTAAGAATTCCACGCTGGCACAAGCGAATTGGCTACCTACTAATGATTCGATCATCTGCACCCCAACTCGCACAGTCCCTAACAATTCGGAATTTTGCCCGTTACAAGGATTAGCGGACACACTGACCGACTGGCAGAGAGACAAACAGACGCGCACAGACAGACAGACACGAAACAAAAATTGTTAGGAAGGTCTAAAATATGAAACGCTAGTGGAAATTTTGATTTTGGAACACTTTTTTTCTACTTTGAAAAGTGAAAACCTCAGTAGACTCGGAAGCAAAGTGACTACTAGGTGCCATCAGGATAAACCCTATCTTTGGTTTATTATTTTCAATAATGAACCATTGGAAATTTGTTGGTTTACGTTTCAAGGTACGTAGAATCCAAAAACCGAATATAAATTTGGCCGTCCGTCCGCTGTCCGCCGCACAGTGGGGCGGGAGTGGAACAAAATCCATTTTTGCAAAGTGACTATAAATGAAATTTAATGTGGTTTTCTCAAAGTCTATTACCTGTAAAATTAGGATGTGAAAGACCTTCGGTGACTAAAATTGTTTTCACTACTAAAAGGAGGCTGAAACCTGATATTTCGAGATTTTAAGGACTTTGACAGTGTAATTTGAAAATTTCCTACCACGTTCTATGTTTCAAAAAAAATTTTTAATAATATAATGTTGGATATGTATATGCAGTATCTATTTAAAGAAAAGTACGAATTATTCTTTCAAAACATTTTAGGTTGAAAATTAGCTCCGGATTTGGGGTTTTACAGCGAAATTCTGCTTTAGAGGCGTGGAAAATCCAAGCTTTGCCTTCCTTTGGTTTGACTCTTGTTTTTCTTGAATTTCTGATCATTATCAAGAAGCTGTAAAAATTGCATCGCCGTATTCCACCGAATTCAGGCGTAATGGATTAATGTGAGATTAAAAACATATTGTTTAGTAATGCATGCATTCCAGGGGACGTCCCATTGGATAAGCATTAGATCAGTTAACCAGTTGGTAAGCGATAAAACTGTTTCACTGGATGTAATTTGGTTTATTTGTTTAGGCAAGAAATAGTGACCCCCCCCCCCCTCACCTTTATCTAACAAAACATTTCTAGCGGCATGGGAGCCTCGAATCTGAAGAGCATTTTAAAATCCATGATCTACGATACCCAATATGCGATTTCGATCTCACCCCCCCCCCCCCTTCCCTCACCAATGGGGCCAGTCTGGCACCAAAGCGGAAATACGTCGTAACATTGAACTTTCATCTATTAGTTTTAGTAGGCGGTCCGTCGAGGTTCACATCCGTATTCAAGGTGAAACACAAAAAAAAGAAAAAAAACACGAAATATGCGGTTTATGGTGTCCTGGCACCACGGTAGCACCACTATTAGTTCCATGGTGGTACAGAGAATAATTCATGAAAATACGGAGCTATAATGAGAATTTTTCCTCAATTTCAAAGCTTGGGTACAATTAGTAAGCAGTAAAGGAACCGAAATATTGAAAAATCGGATATTTTATGAATATTATCCCCCACTTGCCCCCTCCCCTTGCGAATTTTGGTACTCAGGTGAAATTATGTACAACTCGGAAGTTATTTGAGTCAAACAAAAAAGAAACACAAATCGGTTGGAAATTGAGGCCTGGGCAGAGTTTACAGGATTATGCCCGCAAACGCACGTTTTTTAAGCATTACCCCCCCTTTCCCCCCCCCCTTAAAAAGCAAAATTCGAAATTTCGGCGCCGTAGTGCACAACTAGATAGTTTTCCGCGTCGATGAAAAAAAGAACCACAAAAATCGGTTGAGAACTGAGGCCTGGGTAGAGTACACAAGATTATGCCCAAAAACGCACGTTTTTTGAGCATCAACCCCCCCTTTCCCCCCCTTAAAAGGCGAAATTCGAAATTTCGGCGCCGTAGTGCACAACTAGATAGTTTTCCGCGTCGATGAAAAAAAGAACCACAAAAATCGGTTGAGAACTGAGGCCTGGGCAGAGTACACAAGATTATGCCCAAAAACGCACGTTTTTTGAGCATCAACCCCCCCTTTCCCCCCCTTAAAAGGCAAAATTCGAAATTCCGGCGACGTAGTGCACAACTAGATAGTTTTCCGCGTCGAACAAAAAAAGAACCAGGAAAATCGGTTGAGTACTAAGGCCTGTGCAGACGACACAAGATTTTGTCACACACACACACACATACACACATACACACACACACAAACACACACACAGACATACACCTATGGTTTTTTTCGCTGATTTGGATTCAGAATGGTCTAAAACGGATTACTGTGTGGTTATTTTTTTTTCTGTTGAGTGTTGTCCAACTTTACCCCAGATCGATCGCATAAGGACGCCCAAGTCTTACTGTGGGACGTCCTAAAAATAGAGCGAGACCGCCGTTTCTGCCGTCACCGTAGCTTCAGATTGAAAGCCTTCTAAGGGCTGTAACTTCTACATTTTCCTCTCGAATTCGATGAAATTTCCAGGAATTGTGAATGTTGGCATGTAGAAGGTCCCCTATGTGGTCTGTTAGCTACAATCACAGAGTAACGGAGAGAAGTTAAGGCATATAATAATCGGATCATCTATACAATCGGGTTATGAATACTGGGAAGCTATGTGCCACACCCATTTGGCAGACATTTTTTGTTTTCTTTTTTATTGGAAAACAAAACGATGTACGTAGCGACGTTTTCGTAAAATATTTCTGCTAAGAGTCAACAAGGTTCTGTTTGAACAAAACCTGGTTCTTCGGATTGTCACTCGCAGTAATGTGGTCAGTCGTGACTTACCGAGAACGTTGAAAATCTCTTATTCGGATTTAGCAAACGTCTAATTTGGATTCGTTCCAATATTCGATCGCTTACTATCTAATTTTCAAAGGTGTTTATGACTCAAAATTTTGTCAAAATTAAATATATAAATATATATTTACATTGATAAATATATATATAGAAACCTCAATTCAATCATCACTATCGTATCCTATAACCTCTGAACGAAGAAAAGAACAAAATAACACGCACCCATCCCCTGTGAAACCGCTTTTCTATTTTTTTCACATGCTTTCCCACTTTAAATAACATTATTTTATTCAAAATTCAAGATTTAGTACTAAAAAAATAACTTTAAACGTAAGAAAACATATTTTTCTACTGTATTCTCATATTCGGGATCGAATGAAACCATTCCCAAGACGATACAGTAATTTGTTCAAAAGATAATGATTTTTTCCGCTTTTTGTCCATTTGGCCCCAACTTGCGCCTTACGCGGCACTTTCCCCACTTAACATTGACCGATTTTGATGAAATTTGGTATGTAAGCTCCTTCTGAGGTCTAGTTGTGCCCCAAAGATTTTGGTTGATGTGGGTCTCTTCTAAGGGTTGAAAAATAAGGTTTGAAATTTTGAAAACGCCCTAAATCAAAAAAAAAAATTGATATTTAAGTATTGTTTTTCCATCAATTTAAGATAGTATAGATTTTTTGACACCACGCGGAGCCCTGTAGACAAACCGTCCGCTCTCACGAGAATTTAAGGGTTGGACTAACGATAAATCATAAACACGAGTGTGAATCGCAAAAGAGGCCGAATCTCCGTTCAAATTTCAGCTGACCGAAATGCGATCGATGTTTTTCTTCAAGTTGGTTGGTGGTAACAATGGCAAAGCCATGTTCTTTGCAGACAAGTGATCTATATAGAAAAATAATAAACCTTTGTGTAATAATTTGCAGCGTTTTTCAGATTTCATGTTGGAGATAAAAAATTTCAGATTTCATGAGTGGCCAGAGTTTTATAATCCCTTTGAGAAATAAGAGACAGATTTTCAAATCGTATCTTGCGGAGCCAGATAAGTCCCAGATGAGTTTGGATACTGATAGCAACAATCCAATGCAACCTTTTTGACCCAACAGAACAGATCCATACAGTTACCACCAACCCAGTCTCGCTTAATACCTCCGTCAATCCTCATAACTAGATCGATGTTTTCCCAATTAATTTCGTCATAACTTCATGATTTTTATTTTTTTCACCTAACGATCAGTCTCGACAGACGATTACACAACTGTCCTACCTTGATAATTATGATAATGTACCTATTGCCTAGCAACGTCCAGTGTGACAATGATATTTTTAATTACACAAAACTTACCCTATACTTTCATCGTTAGTACGTATTAAACCAATCTACGAACCTACGATTGGTTTTGTTCAATTTTGAGCGCTAAAATTAATCAGAAAAATCATATTTTTTATGACCGGTTTAGTCTACATAAATTTAGTCAAATCAAGGCTGAAATCATCATTTCAATAAAAAATTATGAAATAAAACCCTCTTTAACAAAAAAAGTACGACCTCCAAACTGATGATCAAGAGACACAAAAATACGCTAGTACATTCTACTCTAATACTCAGTTGGTCTGGTAAGCGTTACATACATCGTTATTGCGAGGAATAAGAGTAGGTTGCATTGAGTTAATAATTATGTGATCCAAAACAATTAGCTAGTACATCACTGTTGTCTTATGATGCGGGCTATGAGTGTGTCAATAAGTGTAAATCTCCTTATTTTTTATTACATATATCTTCAACAAAATATCTTCTATATCAAGTAAGTTTGTGTTCTGAGTACCACTAACGTCGCATCTAATAATATCGAGATCATGATGCGTGTTTGCTGAATGGGTAGATGTAAACAAACTGCTCAGAGCAGGGGTTCATAGGGCCCCAAGCGTGGAAGCCCCTTAGCTTTCTGTCCTTTTCTGAATTACACGTGCTTAGTCAAATAAGACTATACTCCTGGTGAGGGCTTCAGGATTCCTAACTAATTGGTCGCATTGGAGTTCTCTCATCAGGGTTTGGGCCCCGAAGAGGTCAATTCTGCGACGCGTAAATGCCGAGCACTCGAATATTATGTAGGATGCTTTTCCCCCTGTTCCCTCAGATATTCTGCATAGGGTGGATGTAAGTAAGTAGTGTGTAAAGTGAAGTAAACAACCATCTCAAGTTGAATTTTCTTCCAACTGCCATTCCTGGTTTTGCGGACAACAGCACAGGGTGTATATTTGTGTTACGCCTATGCGTTTCAAATGAAAGAGCAGGGGAGCAATGTAGGTTTTAGGCCGGTGGTTTGCTTGAGTCCCCTGCGTTCAGTACGAGTAGGTCTTCGGTGAGCCTAGTGTCCGGTTTGGTCACCATGCACATCCTCCAAGACCTGTCCATCGGTTCAAGGTTTGTGTTCCATGTTCCCATGTTCTGAACCCATGTCGCTTTGGGAACCCCTACCGCCGGCTTTAGGCCATCTCTGGACCCACTAGGGGCGTGCTTGGGCGTTTTCGTTGCCGGTGATTACTTTGTGCCCAGCCACCCACACAGGGGATACTTTAAGTGATCCGCCAAAGTTTTTAGGGTTTGCATACCGTCCAGCCGTGAGGATACAGACGGGGCTGTAAGAGCTGTTATTAAGGTTTGGCTGTCAGAGATAATTCGGATGTGGTTGCCTTTGTGTCCCTTCCTCACACTCTCAGACGCTCCTGCCTCATTTGCTGTTATTTTTGTCTGGAATACCGATGTAAAATTACCCAGTGGAGTCTAAAGCCTCCATTTGGGTTTTGCTCCTTATACTGCCTCCGTTTTGGATCCGTCTGTGTACCAGACTATATCCCTTGGGCACATTCCTTTACCTCAAGAACCACCCACACCAGCGACGATGTGTAGCGGAAGGGGGAAAGTTTTGGCATGACGTGAGCCAACATTTTAAACGGTAGTTCTTGAGTCAGGTTCAGTATTGTGGATCCTTTAATGGAGATGTATAATGGGGGCAAGCCCAGTAAGACTTCGATAGTCAACTGTTGCTGTAGGGGTGCCATACATTGCGCCTGTGATGTTTAGGCAAGCCAGCCACTAAACGCCGGTGAGAGGCTGACCTTAGGCCATCACACAACTCAGCAGTGCAACAAAATTGGTCTAACGACCATGGAGTAAATAAATTTCATCAATTTTGGCTGTATATTCCATTTGTTATATTTGGGTCACAGTGGTCTCCCGTGCTTCCTCTCCTGGCACGTCGACCTAAATTGCAACATGTGTTGCGAAAGTAGCGATGTACTCTTTTGGGCCTTGAATGCATTGAACCAAAAACAGCCTTGCCTGCTCTTGTGCTTCAAAACGTTGATTCAAACAATTGACCATTGTGGGCAAACACATTGACATAGTACGGAAACATGCCATCAACATTTTCCAATTTTGACAACACAAACAACAACGATACCACATGATTCCCATAACAATACTAATTAGAGAGTTAAAATATACTCTGGTTAATGAAAAGCCTTAATGATCTATGAATTCCACTCCACAGTTGACGCTTGATGTCAATACCAAAAAATTCATGAAACACAGGTAGGAATATGAATAAGTGAATTATATCATCAACGAAAATAAGTTGCACAGCGACGAAATCAAGTTCTAAATTCCTTGAATTAGTTCACAAGATCGAGTTAGCACGAAATTATGTGACGAGGAATACCTACTCCATGTAGGTAACTGATAAGTACATCATATTAGATAGGATACAAAATGTGCAAACAAAAACGAGAAAAAGAAAATGAAATGAGAAAATCATTCCAACACTCAATTCAAAAACTCTTACAGCAACTTGAATCCACATTTCGATATTTGAGCTCTTACGTATCAAATTTCATTGAACGCGTGGCCCATTTTCTTGAGCAAGTAAAACATTTCAAATTAATTGTCGAAAAAATATGATTTGTCAGAAAGGATTTTCCCAACAACTAATTTGGAATGTTTTTTCATGTGGCATAGGGGTTGCCAGATTTTCCATTGAAGAAAAAAGTATCCCTTCTTCCCACCTAATCCTATGCTTCCAATTAGTACTTATTTCTCCTAGAAATTGAAATGGTGAGTTTGAATAGTACTTCAAGCTTTCGTATTGTGCTTCCTTCCTAACAAAGGTAGGAATACAAATTGATATTCGTTGGGTGACCTCCAAAATCAGAGCTTTGACGGGCATTTTGCGTTTCCCAGCCTTCTGGACAATTTTGGTCCCGTGTCTTCGTGATCAATTATTGTCTGTATTATTTTCGTGGGCTAGAAGATGTGGAGCGTATAAAGTTATATTATATGGAATATTTCAAACGAATTTCAGACATTTTTAAATTATGAAAGTTCTTCAATCCCCATAAGTTATTCACCAAAGAGAATTTTTTGCTGATTCCAAAAATACCATATTTTATTACGTAATGTCTATTAATAACGTTTGAAAAATAAAGTTTATTACTATTGTTATATTTTTGAAGTTTGACCCCTTTGTATGCTCCGAAATTTTGATCAACAAACTTGTCTTCTCGTTTGGTACTATCTACGATATGGCTCTACTTTAGATTTAGTAACTAGTTTCTTGGGTTATTTGGCGCCTGAAAAGATGTAATATCTCATTTTGAGCTTCAGTGATCGTTCAAGAATGGTATTAATGGATTTTCAATAAAGAGGAAGGTCTAATTTGTGCAGCATGGGAAAAACATTTATTTAATCTCTCAACCGACTTGGAGCTTTTTTGAACTATGACAATTGTTTATATGTAACTAGCTGAAAAGCCTACTAAAAGTAGGCAAAACGCTTCTTCCGACTCTCCCCGCATCCCACTCCCTCCGGCTCCTCCCGCCTCCGATTCCCCCCCTCCCGCCCCTCCGACTCGTCCCGCCTCCCACAACCCCTCCGTGCATACGTACGTACGTACGTACGGTTGGCGTTTTATTATATTAGATTAGATTAGATAATGGTAATCTCATAGACAAATTCTCACTATTTCCAATTATAACACATAAAATGTGATTCAACTGATAATTTCAATATGATACGTTAGTGCACCAGACATTCAGGCCAACAATCGTGGCTTTACGTTTGATGTTAATACTTCAGGTCGATGGCAGATCCTATCGCTCTGTATCCTTCACAACTAACGCTAGTTGATAAACCTGGGAATGCACATTTATACCTGATGACCACTCCTTGCCATTCAGTATAGAATAGAAGAGATTAAAAAACACTCTTCTTGAGGTATGAGGACAGGCGAGCACGCACGCACACAGTGGATAATGGAAACCATTAAATATTGTTTTAATTGTGAATGAAATGTATAATTCATGTTGAAAAATAATTAAAGTAGTCAATAAATTCGGATTTCAACAGTTAGTGACACACAATCACCTTTTAATCTACTCAACACACATGAATGAAGGAATTTACGTAACTACTTCGAAGGCAAACGGTAATTCGTTGAACTTGTGCAACATCGACCATTATCTTGTAGTTCAATTACAAATCGGGTCGGATGATCGAATGTACAGAGACGTCAAATTATGGGATGATCATCGTGATGATGATCGTCTCGCAGAGAGTGATTGGTACTGTTATAAATCATTGAAAGATGTTACAATCAAAATCGAGATCATATCAATACATACGTTCAACGTTCGTCGACCGATCGAAATAATACTTTATTTTCGGTCGACATAGTAACCTATTGTTTCATGTGTAGCAAATTACAATTGTCACTGTGAATCTTCAAAGAATAAATAAAATGTTCTGGAAGCGTAGCATGCGTAAGACATCGAAACCCCATGCATTTCTAATATATGGAAGAGAGGGAGCAAAATGAATGGAGTGAGGGGAAGGCTTCATTAGGTTATCGATGCTAAACAAGGGCTGCTAGCATCAGTATTTGAAGGAATTCTTTAAATGGAAGAGGAGGGATAGGAGCGTCTGGAAGGAAAAGGTGAACCAAATGATTTTTCAGTGGACTCGATGGTTGGTGAAAAATCGATGGTGATCAATAGGGCGGGTTGGGAGTTGGGTCAGAATATACTAGATGGGCTTGTGGTCGATGATAGATAGATGAGGGGGGAGGGGGGCGTCGAAGGATTCTGATGCGGTTTTTCGTCATTAGGCCCAAACAAGATTCTTTGGGGGTTTGTATCGTAAATAACTGCTACCAAGCACTAGGCAGTAGACTTACCTATGAAACTAGGGTCCGTGAGAGGTCCCTCAGACTGAGCATGCCCGAGAATCAGAATCCCTACGTCATTTGCTTATCGACAAAAGACGAGGCGGGCTTATTTTATTTTAGGTTTATTTTGTATTTTTTAATACAAAATTCGTTATTCGTCCAATATTTATTCCAGGTTTGGTTATTGATGGTGGCATGCAATTCCAACACAACACGTTCCCGGACTGTGAGACTGGCCAACGGTTTGATCCTAGCAACAACCAACACTCCAATGGTTCGTTGGAGCACACCAAGTCTGTCGTAAGCAGCACTGCGCAAGCCCAACCCCCCTTGAATCATCCGTTTCACGAAAAACCCAACGGTTTCCCCCGATGCCCTTCGACCGTTTTAATTAAACAATCTCCAGCACTCTCTCTATAATAATGCAGTCGATTTGTCATGTCGAGTGGGTGGAAAAACTTCGGTGCAATCTCGTGGAACTGATGGGAGGAACGTTTTGCACGAATTTATCACAGCCAATAGTCGGGGTTTCTCGTATCGTGAATATTGGCCACCCAATTTAACGTTTACCTATCCGTTAATTTAGAGATATTCAACTGACCAGGGATCATGATTAATCCATACCTTGTTCTATCTTAACTATTCTCCTTATTGTTTCTTCATTACTAGAGTTCAACCAATATGAGCCTTCTAATGGAAGAAAAGATCATTCTAGAGCAATTCAACGGACAGAAACCACAAAAATGATCTTATCAGCCCAGCACAGACCAATGCGATCAAGTGTATCAATGGAGCGACGTTTCGGACGATAATCAGTGTTAATAATTGGGGTTTTTCTATTTTTTCAATAGTATTGGCCACCCAATTCCGAAGATGCATGCGTAAAAGAGATATATGTCGAATAGAGATCACGATTGATTCATACTTCATATCATCGTGATGCTCGAGAGGCACCTAACTTAATTGATCGTTCAATAGAAATGACCAACCTTTATACCTATGACTCGTGATAATATAAGTTGTAATAATAAGGAGCATCATTCAAGAAACATTCATTGGTCCAGGAGATCAAGAACAGCTCGGTCCAGTACACAACTAATAATGCGACCTTTCGAGATAATGAGTGGAGCATTTGACCGTATTAATCAACGAAAATAATCGGGGTTACTCGTTACATCAATAGCAGCAACCACCCAATTTAGTAAGTAGATGACAAAGGCGTCAAACCACATGGATGAGCATGTCCAGTGATCAACCTATTTACCTAGGACACCAAGTGACAAATGTACCCACGTGCATGACCGAGCGAAATGATCGGACATACTAGTAGTTACTGATAAATTGACACTAAACCCCATGAAAAATAGAAAAATTGGTAAATTAACAACCCACAGGATATTTGTGTTAAAAAAAACCTTCACATTTGTTAGTTTCTAAGAATTTTTTATAAAAAAGTCAAATTTACACAATTTTGGGATAATATATACGTATCATTAAGACGGAAAAGGAAGGTACGGCTTTCGAAACAAAATGAACTGTAACTGATCAAAATTCATTGTGCTTCGTAGGTAATGATGAATGTACCGTTGAGTTAGTACAGAGTGATACGATATAACGTAGGAAAAAACTCGCAATTTTGGTGGAGAATTTTTGTAAGCATGGTTAAAAAAAATTGTTTCTTCTTTCTTCTTTCATGGCTCAACAACCCGCGAGGGGTCAAGGCCGCCCAAGTAAAGTCCGCCAGTCATTTCTTTGTTGTGCAGCTGCTCTCCAATCGCGGACTCCCAGCATTTCACGAGCATCCCTGCTGACACCGTCCCCCCATCGCAGTCTAGGGCGCCCCTGTCGTCGGGTGGCATATATTTCTTCCTCTAGGAGCCTCCTAGGGACTGAATCAGGGCTCATTCTAGCAAGGTGACCCGCCCACCGAAGGCGACCAATCTTGATATGGTGCACCACATCTCTGTCAGCATACATATCTTTTATCTCGACGTTTGTTCTTATTCGCCAGGCCAGCTCATGAGGATCGAAGATCGCTCCGAAAATCCTTCTTAATATTTTCCTTTCGAATCGGAGGAGTTGGTTTTCCTGAGTTCTGGAGAGTGTCCAGGTTTCAGAACCATAGATGAGCACTGGCCTGATGAGCGTTTTATACAAACGGAGCTTCGTTGTTCGCGACAGGGTCCTACTCTTCATATGCCGAACCAGTCCAAAGTAGCATTTGTTGGCTGCAATGATTCTCCTTCGGATTTCTGCCTCCATATCGTTGTCTTCGGTAACCAAGGAGCCAAGCTAAACAAACTCCTTGACTCTCTCAAAGGAGCATCCGTCCAGCTGGATCTGGTCCGGGGGCCTGCCCTGGGGGCTTGTCACTATATACTTAGTTTTGGATTCGTTCACTACTAGGCCCATACTCGCGGCCGCCACTCTTAATTTGGAGAATGCTGAGCTCAAAGCATTAAAATTTCTCCCGACCACATCTATGTCATCTGCGTATCCTAATATTTGCGAGGAGCGATTAAAAATGGTCCAGCCCACCTGGATACCCGATTCCCTCACTGCCCATTCTAGTGCACAATTGAACAGCATTGCATCACCCTGCCGCAGACCTTGGTGCGTTTGAAATTGGTCCGAGAGCTCACCGTCTACTTTGACCGAGCATTGCACTGATTTCATGGTCAGTTGGAAAAAAAAATTGTTTAAATGTACATAGTTTACAATTTTTCTTCAATTCACTCGATTTTCAATGAATACCTAGTTCACACTTTTGTTAATAATTCATATGTATTAGTGTGGATGGTTCGATAGAAATTGTGTATTCAAATGATTTCGAATTTGAATTTTGCGTTGTGAACTTTGACAATTTGAGCAATCGAACCCCCTCCCTTCTTAAGTATCACACTTCAGTGACCTGGGGGAGATGTTTATATTTACGGTTGATCGCTCACACAGCTGTTCGGCTTACCACAAGAAAGCCAAATATCAATGTTCCCGGAGTATAGAAAGTATAGAACAAAATTCCATGTGAAGGCCTCAATTCAACTATATTGAAGCCAAATTAAGTAAGGCGATGCGATTTAGTGGAACTGGTGGGTGGACGTCTCGGACATTTAAATCAGTAATATTAATAATCGATATTTCTCGCTTTCAATAGTGGTAGTGTCCACTTGTTTAGGACATAAATCCGTTAATCTAAAGTTACTCATCAGGCCAGAGATCATGATTGATTCAAAACAGGTGAAGGTTGATAATATCAATGACTTCCCTCCTCTTACAAACACTATTGTTTCATACTGCAGGAAGCTGTTATACAGTAATGTTAAGTTCTAGCCCCGAGAATATTTCACGTATTGGAGTCAGAGTGTGAAAACGAATTATAGTATAGGTGTACCAGTTGATTCCCTCATTTGGTCCTCCCAAAATTTATTCATCACTATAATAATATATTCAGGATCATGGAAAATACGTTGACGTATCTCTTAGACGGAATGTTCCGAGATTAGGCACCATTCGAGACACAATGACATCATTTCATGTCATTTCTTATTTTAAATGGAGTTTACGATTTTAATGAGAGCGGTGCACTATGGAGAAAATGGTTTTTATTCCAATTGTCGAGAAATAAAAGGCTTGGTTGGTATTGTGGTTGTGTCAGAGGAAATGTTTCAACCTCGAGATAAGGCTCTGAAGTTGGCTTCATAATGCCAGGTCATTTCCATGAGGGGTGCCATACAATCTCTCCCGACGGGATCCTCTCGGTGCCGCGCCGTCCTGTTTGTTAAAATACGAGCCTGGGCCTTCCCTGCCTCTTCATTTTAGAAAAATCGAGTCACACACTATACAAATCATTGATAAAATCAAATATTTTCTTATTGTTGGTAATTTTTAGCGGGGTTGAAAATAATACGTGACCAATTCCAACATTTTTGTCAAAATCATCATCATGACATGATCCACCACATTGTGGTCTCATTGATTTGGAAATATTGACTTTCATTATATATAATTTTTTCTAATCAGTTGGGACATTTCCTCCTCGTCTCGGGTACAGTGAAAAGCTTCGTCAGCATTCATGATCTTAACCATTCTGACTATATTACCTACTCTCCTGTGGATTGTATTATAAATTGAAATCTTGCAAATAACACAAAAATACCATAGTATAAGCTTGAAGATTTTAGGAGGGGCCCATCACTATCGCAAGGTAAAAAAAAAATTTTCCAAACTCAAAATTCCTCTCGAATTTTACGTTTTAAAACTTCCTAGACAGATTACTATTACCATCCTACAGTTGAAATTTTGAAAGTTTGTGCGGGTTAGAGTCTGAAAGAATCCCTCTCAATTTCACAACCTCTGGCTTGACAGCAACCTCTGCGGTAGCGCAAACTTGGAATCCTTGCTATGGTAAGAACAAAACGAAGTTATGATGAGTTTTCAATAAAATATTCAGGGTTCGTGCGGATAAGGATCTAGATAGTCTCCTATCAATTTCATGTCTTCCAGATTGACAGCAGTCTCAGCACATGTACAAGTAGGAATCAAATTGATTTAATTTTTATCGTGCAACCGATCGGATACAAGGAAGCTATGTGCCACACTCACTTGGCAGACGTTTTCCAATAAATGGATATAATAATTATATCCAACATATACCGTATTTTGATTCGACCCTTGACTACTTTTTGGTTTATTATTTTCAACGATGATCCTTTGGAATCGAGCAAGAAGAAAGAATTGAATGCTCCCTCAAAATTTGATGGTATAGGTCTCAAGGTTTGTAGATTCCAAAAATGGAATTAAAATGTTTCCGTCCGTACGTTGTTCGCGCCACTTTGCCCTGTTCTCGTGGACTAATTTTGGTTAAATTTGGGATTCCGGCTCCATTTAGGATCTAGTTGTGCCCCGAAGGTTTTGGTTATTGTCAGTCACTTCTAGGGGTGAAAAGTGGAAAGAAAACATTATAAAAATGCCCTAGCTTGAAAAATTTCGATTTAAATTAGCGACGGGTTTTCATAACTTTTTGACTCTACCAAGAGCTCTGTGGGACCGACAAATAGAGATAGTTTTCAATTTTCAAACACGGATGGAACCACCCAGCCGATTGACTATCGTTAAACGAGCAATTATTGTGGAATGTATCAGACCCACGTGTCTGATACAGAGGCTCTTCTTCCGGCCATTGTATGGAGGTTCTTGTCTTCTTCTCTCCGTAAGTTAGACAAATGATGAATCAGAAACAAGAGAGCGTATGGCAAATGAACGTTCACTGTGAGGCAAATTTCAGCAGTTTTTCTTTCTTCGTGTAGAGTTTCATGACATTCAATTGGGCTTTCTCGGCAACCAAGAGTCTAATTTCCTAATGAAGGCACCGACAACTCTCGGATAGCGATGTCATTGCTAGTATTTGGTATTAATGGATAAGTCGCGTTCAATGCAGGCGGGTAACCATTGTATAATAATTTGTAACGTTTTTGACCTCCATCTTCCTCTTGTTTGGACCTGGCAACCTCGTTTGACCTAAAATTCATCTAGATTGATTTTCTTGGGGATACACACATTCATTTTCAGTTTGTAAAAAATATGCGTTGAAGAGCTGTACTCAGGAAAATGAGTTATTGTTTATGAGTTATAAATTTTATAGTTAATAATAGCGTTTTCCTTATACTTAGCAAAACTGTAGTTTCTTCTCTAACTTGGTCTTAATAATAGGTTAGGTGGTGGTTATGGATGGTTATAATTTTTTTAAAATATTATTGTAGTTCAAAAACACAACCACCATACAATCAGAAACTTTCCATTGGGTCTAAAACAGATCCACTCAACTCCTCTACCATACTTCAATCGAAAAAAATACGTTGATCAAACAGACAGTAGTTCAATTAGTTGTGAGCCTACTGTTTATAGTCTGGGTATGAATTTCTGAGAAGTATAGCTAGCCGTTCAAAATGAAGCAACTGGATAGTGATCTGAAGACGAATCGAGCAAGACTGCAGGAGAGAATATTAGCTAAGAAAATATTCGAGGTTAGACGCGGGTAGAAATATGTATAGACATTCGTATTGGCTGAGGTATCCATACTCAATGATGAGTAAATATGAATGCATTTATAATCCTATTCACGGCGAATATGTGAATATATTCAAATTCTTATTAGGACGTCCCACAGTAAGACTTGGGCGTCCTTATGCGATCGAACTGGGGTGAAGTTGGACAACACTCAACAGAAAAAAAAAATGACCACACAGTAATCCGTTTTAGACCATTCTGAATCCAAATCCGCAAAAAAAAACCATAAGTGCATGTCTGTGTGTGTGTGTATGTGTGTGTGTGTGTTTGTTTGTGTGTGTGTGTGTGTGTGTGTGTGTGTGTGTGTGTGTGTGTGTGTGTGTGTGTGTGTGTGACAAAATCTAGTGTCGTCTGCACAGGCCTTAGTTCTCAACCGATTTTCCTGGTTCTTTTTTTGTTCGACGCGGAAAACTATCTAGTTGTGCACTACGTCGCCGGAATTTCGAATTTTGCCTTTTAAGGAGGGGGAAAGGGGGGTTGATGCTCAAAAAACGTGCGTTTTTGGGCATAATCTTGTGTCGTCTGCCCAGGCCTCAGTTCTCAACCGATTTTTGTGGTTCTTTTTTTAATCGACGCGAAAAACTATCTAGTTGTGCACTACGGCGCCGAAATTTTGAATTTTGCTTTTTAAGGGGGGGAAAGGGGGGGTTAATGCTTAAAAAACGTGCGTTTGCGGGCATAATCCTGTAAACTCTGCCCAGGCTAAATTTCCAACCGATTTGTGTGTTTCTTTTTTGTTTGACTCAAATAACTTCCGAGTTGTACATAATTTCACCTGAGTACCAAAATTCGCATGGGGAGGGGGCAAGTAGGGGGTAATATTCATAAAATATCCGATTTTTCAATATTTCGGTTCCTTTACTGCTTCCTAATAGTATACAACCTTTGAAATTGAGGAAAAATTCTCATTATACCTCCGTATTTTCATGAATTATTCTCTGTACCACCATGGAACTAATAGTGGTGCCACCGTGGTGCCAGGACACCATAAACCGCATATTTCGTGTTTTTTTTTTCTTTTTTTTTGTGTTTCACCTTGAATACGGATGTGAACCTCGACGGACCGCCTACTAAAACTAATAGATGAAAGTTCAATGTTACGACGTATTCCCGCTTTGGTGCCAGACTGGCACCATTGGTGGAGGGGGGGGGGGGTGAACTCGAAATCGCATATTGGGTATTGTAGATCATGGATTTTAAAATGCTCTTCAGATTCGAGGCTCCCATGCCGCTAGAAATGTTTTGGTAGATAATTTTGAGGGGAGGGGGGGGTCACTATTTCTTGCCTAAACTAATAAACCAAATTACATCCAGTGAAACAGTTTTATCGCTTACCAACTGGTTAACTGATCTAATGCTTATCCAATGGGACGTCCCCTGGAATGCATGCATTACTAAACAATATGTTCTTATTTACGAATATAAATACGGCCATCTTCGGATCGGGGTTCTCGAGGTTTATACTACAAGTACTAGTCCCACACTAGGTTATAGTAGGTGAAGCTCGACGTATGCTGTCGAGTCTTTATCAACAAGGATAGTGGAAGCTGTCTCACTTTTATGATGTAAAATTAATAGCTATATTTATCCAATGGGACGTCCCCTGGAATGCATGCATTACTAAACAATATGTTCTTATTTACGAATATAAATACGGCCATCTTCGGATCGGGGTTCTCGAGGTTTATACTACAAGTACTAGTCCCACACTAGGTTATAGTAGGTGAAGCTCGACGTATGCTGTCGAGTCTTTATCAACAAGGATAGTGGAAGCTGTCTCACTTTTATGATGTAAAATTAATAGCTATATTTTCTTCAAAAATTTGCTAAAAATCTGTGTGTGTATCTGTATGTATATGGGTCCGCATATCTTTATAATGGAGGAACTGAACCAGTGCTATTTTGAATGAACTTTTAAGTGAATGTTCTTAGGGTTTGTGTATGAATGGTTGTAATGTTATGTTATTTTATTGTAGAAGTTATGAGCTCCATTGCCCCTGGACTGATTAGCAGCCTCTGTAAAAGCGCAAGCGCAATACTTGAGAGGGTATAGCTACCAAAGTTCCCATTCAAATGCATTAGAATATTCAAGAACTAAACAAGTTACAGCATTGACGGTTCCCTAAGAATTCAATTTCCTCCGCACTGATAGTATCATCACATGGGTAAACATAAAATTCTTGTATCAAACATAACATTTACAGTTCTCATCAAATTTCATTGGAATGTTCGGCAACTATGCTGATTTGAGTTTAGATGATCCCCTATCAATTACATTGTGAATACATCATCGGTAGTCACTGAGCATGCGCAAACGAGAAATCCTTATAACAATTGTAACATCAAAATTTCCATTCGATTTCGGTAGAATTTTTGGGATCATAATAAGAATATTCTTCTTCTCCAACTCAGCAATTCTCCTTCGCTTGGTCATGGAATTAAGTTTTGAATATATAGTCTCACATGCGCTCTCTGTATATCGATGTATAGTTGATAAATATAAATTTAGAGGTCTTGTTTTGGAGTACCTATCGCAGAATCCTCGGCCATCAGGACAGTGTCATCAGCGAAAACGAGTGATTTCAATCTCAGTTCACCAAACCTTGTATCTCTTATCCATCTCACGACTATTAAAGAGTGAGGATGCTATCATTTAATGTGATGTCTCCTAATATGTATGAATTACTAAATAATTTGTTTACAAACCCTATGTGGCTCACGTAGCTTCTCTCTCAAAAGAAATCGTAAGTTTGAGAACGTTCTACTAAAACACAAACGATTTTTTGCTTATACTTATGCTCTACTTGCATCGTAAATATTGAGGTTATGAGTTTTCTATCAATCGCACACTACGTATAGATGCGAGTATGGATGCTTTGGCTTGAAAGGCCAACGGATAATCGCTCTGGAGAGTTCGTTGTTACTAATTCAACTTGCATTAAAGCACCTACAGCTTCATCGCTGTTGACTGAGTTCTTGGGGACGCTCTGTCACGAATTCATACGAATTTCATGATTTATTTCGACTGTTTAAATGAGTAGATATTCTTAAATCAAACCTAAAATAGTGGTTTCTTCAGCCCGAGTAGTACAAGCACACCCACGTTTGTTTACTGAACCTTAACAATCCTAAGATGTTCTAATGTAAATTCGCCTACCAATCTATGTAATGCGTATGGTTCTATAAGGAATATTTATATGTAGACTTATTCTTTCATTTAGTTATTTGGTGCCTACCTATTTATGCACGAAAATGAATCTTCCTTCATGATAAGCTTTCAATTAGTCGAGAATCGAGATCCTTTGTGGGATATCTCATTCATTTCCACTTAATACGGGGAAGAAAATTTTCATTTTTTATTTTGGCATTGTAGAATGATACATTTAGCCAGAAAGTGGTATCATAAAAATTATGATATTATGATGTAAATTTACATATACATACATTATGATGTAAAATTATTTTACAACATTCACTACTTTGTGTATTGTATACATATTACTAAACAGAAATACTCCTAGTTCACTTTACTTTCTTACATAGTTTTTTAATTGAAATATTGACATTTAGTGTGGAGAAAAACTCAAAAATAAACCTGTAAGTAACGGTGTCACTTATTATTTGTAGGTAGTGTAATGGTTGGACCAGAATCGGGGTGATATTATCAAACAGTTCCCCACGTCAATTACTGAACGTTGGATACAGCATGAGGAAGTGCTCCAATGGTCCCCCATATTCCTCACTCGCTTGGCACAATGAGGTTTCAATTTGTTTTTTACATAGAGCATATCCCATTATTCGAACGGAGCCTGTTTAACATGACGACAAACTTTCTATTCGATACTACATCCTTGAACAAAGGTATAGACGGTGGTACATGATTAACAATTGTATTATTTTAAACCCTTCTCCTGACGATGTATACTGATTTATCCATTGTGAGCGATAATGTTTATTTATGGAAGAATCTACTCTAAGGAATTATACTCTAGGAATTCTCAAACCGATACAAGCACCCCTTACCTTTCCTTGTCTGGCAAATTTGTCTACCTTTTCGTTGTAAGCCATCCCACCGTGTCCTTTAATCCAAACAAAATGAACTAATATTCCTATCATATCAAGTTCTCTCAATGTCCAATGTTCTCTCACTGTTCTCCTTCCAATAACTGATTTCTATCCCTCCTGGGACCACCTTTAAGTAAAGTAGTGTACTCAGTGAATCCGAAAACAGCGCTATGTCTACTCTGATGTTATTTGTAACGCATGAAGCAACGTACTCTAATGCGTGTAGAATATTTATTACTTCTGCACTGAAGCTAGAACACTGTTCATCCAATTTAAAATTTTCATGATAAGAATCAATTACGTCAAAGAATGCACATCTAACGTTATTCAAATCCTTGGAACCATCAGTGAAAATAAGGGCATGATTGTGCAAATATTCCAGAAAATTGATATTAACTATGTCGGGAGCAGTATCTTGTGGTAGCATGCCTAGGCTCGTTCTCAAGCTTTTATAGTGCAATTGTGACATTTTTACCATATTTGATTTACAAGCCTGTAAGGAAAACTTTAGGAATCTTTTAAGATGTTCCAAAACGAATTTCAGTGTAAAAAAAAAATTCAAAAAGTCCATGCTAAAAATTAATTTGCTGAATGCAAAATTTACGGTTTTTCGAATGCATCAGATGACAATGTTTATTTACTGCTAACTTTTGAACAATACGTTTCATCAAATAAATACCTTCCTTTCAATTATAATTTCATACATGTAGAAGCAATAGGAATCTAACAAAAATAAGAATAGATTATCATAAAAGTTATTCAAAAACAAGTCTTCTTCGAGCAAAAAAAAAACGTTGGCACGTGCAACTGGTTTTATTCTCATCCGAATAATGTCGCAGTGTATGTGATGTGTTCAGTTGTATACAAATCAAAACCTAATGTTTCCACATTTGATCCTAACTCAGGGGTAATTCAAAGAAACGGCCTGCAGTACGTATCCAAGAATAGCTTCGATCAATCGACAATGAATAATTTTGAAATCGAAGGCTAATGGCGGCTTCGAGCGCACCTGCGAAGAAATACCCGGAGTGATGGTGTGAAATTGTTATGAAAACGGTGCAAATTAGTACACATAAATAATTACTTTTCTGGTATTCTTCAATAAATGAGAAAATCCAAAAATGGGTATACCTACCTAATGTTAAAAAATTATCAAAAGTTTTCGACTAGAAATCGGAACTACTCGAAATGAAATTAGTTGTGCTTCTTGAAGTCATATTTGCTTCCCAGGTATGTAACACTTTAGCCCGTGCAGGTTTTATATTGCTTCCGAGTCTACCAAGGTAGCGGAAGCTTTGTTTTCACTTTTCAAGGTTGAAAAAAAAATTCTCCAAAATCAAGATTTTCACTTTCAGACCTTTCTGAACAATTTTGGTTCCGTGTCTGTCTGTCATGAAATCCTTGCCACAGCCATAACTTCTACATTTCTCATCCGATTTTGATAACATTTTTAGGGATTGTGCGGGTTGGCGTGTAGATGGTCCCCTATGAAAATCATCACCACCGGACTGATAGTAAACGGTGCACATGCGCAAACCTGAAATCCTTGCCACAGCCATAACTTCCACAATTCTCACCCGATTTCGATAACATTTTCAGGAATTGTGCGGGTTGGCGTGTAGTCCCCTGTGAAAATCATTCCCCCCAGACTGATAATATCGCATGCGCAAACGTGTATTTCCTTGCGCTAAATTTTCCAACAATATTCAGAGATAGTACGGGTTGACGTGTAGAGTCCCCTATGAGGGTAGTGTAAGGTACTTAGAGAATGATTGTTTTGAGATTATACAGTACATCGGATCATCTATACAATTGGGTTATGGATACGAGGAAGCTATGTGCCACACCCACGTGGCTGACATTTTTTATTGTACGGTAATAATACTAAATCAGTTCAGGGATGTTACATCATTAACGCTGTTAAGAACTCACAAGGGATGCATGTACAAACGAACGAGGATTCACTTTGGTAGAAAGCTTTAGAAAACTTTACGCCATTTAATTACATATACTTCTTTTTAGTGAATTATAATTGACCGCTCAATTAAGACTCGTCCTTGAACCGTTAGTTCCTGTACTTCTCGGTTTTGCAATAGGGTCTCGCTGGTCTAGTTGAATTTTCTGCGATGGTTTGGATTTCGGACCAAGCTATGGGGTTCTTCTGAGCATGTATGTAGCATGTGTATTTCAACTCTGTGTGCACTTGTGAAAAATCCGAGAGCGGAATTGAAAATTCCTATACGAGGAGTGGAGAACGGTGGAGTGAATATTCATGTCTATGGTCCATCTACCTCTGTCCATCTCCTCAAATTAAAGGAGCATATTCAGTAGTTGTATCAGTTAAACACGTTCTAATGTCATGATTTTTAAGAATTGCTCATCAAACATTTCGTTGCCGTTTTACAACTAAGATAAAAAAAATTCTGCCAATTGGGTGTGGCACATAGCTTCCTCGTATCCATAACCCGATTGTATTGATGATCCAATGCATAGTAGTTGACCTCAAAACATCAATCTCTACGACAACCGACACAATCTCTGAATATTGTTGGAAAACGTAGAAGTTATGGCTGTAACAAGGAAATATACTTTTGCGCATGCGCAGTGGCTACTATGAATCTAGGGCGATGATTTTCATAGGGGACCATCTACACGCCAACCCGCGAAATTCCCGAGAATTTTCCTCAAAATCGGATGAGAATTGTAGAAGTTGCGCAGCGGCTACCATCAGTCCGGGGGTGATGATTTTCATAGCGGACCTTTTACACGCCAACCGCACAATCCCTGAAAATTTCATCGAAATCAGATGAGAATTGTAGAAGTTATGGCAAGGATTTCATGACAGACACACGAACACACAGACAGACAGACACGGAACCACAATTGTTCAGGAAGGTCTGAAACGTAAAACGCGAGTGGTTTTTGGAGAAATTTCTTTTCAACCTTGAAAAGTGAAAACAAAGCTTCCGCTACCTTGATAGACTCGGAAGCAACACGTCTGTAGAGTGGGTATGGCACATAGCTTCCTCGTATCCATAACCGAAGAGCCCGTATAGATGATCAGAAGCATTGTAGCTAACCTCAAAATCAAAACATCACTCTCTGAATACCTTGCACTACTCTCATAGGGGACCATCTTCACGCCAACCCGCATAATCACTGAAAATTGCATCGAAATCGGACGATTATTTCATATAATTTTGACCGTTACAAAGATTTCATAACAGACAGTCACACTAATAAACAGACACGGAACCAAAATTGTACAGAAAGGCCTAAAACGTAAACGCCCATGGAAATTTTGGATTTAGAGAACTTTTTTTTTCAGCCTTCAAAAGTAACACAATGTCTTACTGTGAGACGTCCTAAAAACTCGGGTGGGATTGGGGTTTTGGAAAGATTTTATAGCACGAAAGTTGTTGCAAATTAGAATTAGTCCCTGAAGTTTGGATCATTAGTTGTAGGACACCCTGTATATGATGACGAAAATTTATCGAGTAGAAATATTGTTTTTCTAATGGGATGGGGCACTACTAAACAACGGGTTCCTCGTATGTATATCAATGTTCTACTAGTTTTCAAGAATATTTCGGTTTTTACGATACTTTTTAAATGTTAATATTCCTAGACATTGCCATCGATAATATACAGGGTTTATCTTTCTCGACTCCGCGAACGTCAGGGTTCCATTTTACTAATAATTCGCAACAACCTTTCCCCTCAAGCACTTTTTTGGTTTATTATTTTCCATATTCAACCTTTGGAATCATATAAGAAATAACATTATTTATAACTCCCCCTCAAATTTGACGATTTACAATTCGAGGTACATAAAATAGAAAAATCGGATTTTGAAAAATCCGCCCGTCCGCCGTACGCGGGACTTTCTTAGTTACAATGGGCCGATTTTTATGAAATTTGATGTATAGGCTCCATTTGGGGCCAAATCTTTTGGTTCCTGTCAGTCACATCTAGGGTGTGAAAAATACGGGTTTAAATGTTCAAAACGAAAGAAAGATACATATTGTTTTTTTTACCAATTTAAAATAGAATTGAATACCCAGAGCTCTGAAGGACGAACCGTTCGCTCCTTTTGAGAACTCAAGGGTAGAACTAAAAATGAATCAGAAACACTAGTGTAAATCACAAAAGACTGTTCATTGAAGGATATATGCCTAATCTCCATTCAAATTTTAGCTGATTAATTGAGATCGTTGATCGTTTCATTGAAATAAGTTTTTTGTTGTTCTCAGTTGTACGTCCTTAGTAACCAATGATCTCATTTCGTTATGAAGGAACGCAAAACTCTTCGATAACGATGTTATTGCTACTAGGTAGTTGTATCTATGCACACGGGTGATCGATACATTAAATAACAAACCATTGCGGAATAATTTTCAGCTTTTTTTTACTCCGCCAAAATACTATTTCTTTTACTTTGAATATGTATCGTGTTTTCGACCTTGCAGCACTAACACGGTCACAACTCCCTTCAATTTTAAAGAAAATCAAAATCTGATTAAAACGTTAGAAGGAGCGCTAGATTTTCCATCTGTGTAATGTCAAACCAATTTTGGTTTATTATTTTCAATAATGAACCTTTGGAATCGACCAAGAAAGAAATTTTTTAACACCCCCACAAAATTTGATGGTTTATGTTTCAAGGTACGTAGAATCCAAAAATCGAATAAAAATTTGGCCGTCCGTACGCCGTACGCCGTACGCGGCACTTCTGCCACTTAGCATTTACCGATTTTGATGAAATTTGGTATGTAGGCTTCATTGGGGGTCTAGCAGTGCCCCGAAGATTTTGGTTGATGTAGGTCACTTCAAAGGGTTCAATAATGAATTTTGAAATTTTGAAAACGCCTTTACTCAAAAAAATTTGACATAAAGGTATTGTTTTTCCTTCAATTTAAGATTCCATAGAATTTTTAGCATTTTTTGAGACTACGCGGAGCTCTGTAGGACAAACTGTTCGCTCCCTACGAGAATTTAAGGGTTGGACGCACGATAAATCAAAAACACGAGTGTGAATCGCAAAAGAGGCCTAGCCTCCGTTCAAATTTTAGCTGACCGGAATGCGATCGATGTTTTTCTTCATGTTGGATGGTTGGTGGCTTTCCAGACGAGTGATCAATATAGAAAAATAATAAACCATTGTGTAATGATTTGCAGCATTTTTTAATGTAGGACTCAAAAGTCGAAAGTAACCCTAAACTTTGAAGTTTTTTCTCCCTCCAAATGGCGAGACGGGAGTGTTGATGGAGCCTGGAGTCTATTACCTGCCAAGAAGGCAATACTCGGTCTCACCCTAGGAAGTAAGTAGGCAGATATTAAGGCTCCAAAGACAAAAAATATCGTCAAATTGTTCAAGTTTCATTTGATTTTATATGCCTAAACTAGAAGAGGACTTAAGTCTGTCAATAAAGTTGGGCACGAGAATGCCCGAGAGTTGCCGATCCGAAATCGAACACTACGACCCCCTTTCTGGTCCCAATATCCAAAATTATCTAGCAGTTCTTCTCATCTTAATATACTTATGAATGGACGTTCGAATTTGGTCTAACTGAGCGTACAATAAACCTCAAATGCCTTGTAAGGTGATACCTGAGTTTCTATGCAACATCTCGTCTTGAAGCCGCCGGTTACCCAACAGTTTTGTACTACTGGAAGATTTTGAGAATGTAGGAACCAATTGAAGGAACAAAGGTTAATTCTAGCTTTACGCTTCTAATGAATTGAATGCGCGCTATTTATTACAAAATGAGGAGGTGAAACTAATCCACGGTCAAGAAAGCTCTTAAAACAATTCTTCCGAACTTGCACTGATTCAAGACTATACCTACTTGGTCATTTGGTATACATCGCGTTTTTGGGAGGCGAGCATTAATGACTTGCGAAAAAAATATTAATTGAAGTTGATTCACGATTTAAGAGTATCTATGAATTATTTTTCTTATATTACTTACACGATATACCTTGTGGTTTTGGTTGAAAAATACGTGAATACTTTTGTTAACATCGGATAATTAGTGTGTGACGTTAATGAGGTTTCTTGGTGATATTGGAAATAAATAAAAATGCTACTTAACTCGTTATTCCCAAGTAACAGGGACTTTTTTTGTTGTTTGATTCTTTAAAGGAGGAGGAAATTTTGTAAAATCCTTCAAAAATCGACAAAATTTTATGTACTGAACAATTTTAACTTGTGAGGGGATCTCAGTTTATAAATAATAAAAATGTTGATAAGAATTATACGTTGAATCCATAAACTATTCAAACAAATCCAATTCATAGGATACAAAAGAGTCGACATTGGGTGTGTTAGGTCAAGTACATGACACTACCTACTTTTCTCACATTTCAATCACCTGATTTGTCTCGGTCTAGATATTTGACGATCAGATAACGATTAAATTTATGGGGAACAATCCAGAATCTCAAACGCACAATGCTCAAAAATGTCATCATGATGGAAACTTCAAACGTTGCTACATGAATTTCACGATTGCACATTTTATACAGCTACCAATGATCTGATCGTGATAGTTTTTATAATGGATCTAGAGACTCGATTATGCAATCATAGAAAATGTCATTGAATTCGGATGAAAACTGTAGATGATGGTTGTTCGTAGGATTTCACGTTTGCGCATGCGGAGAAGCTACCGATGATCCGACCAAAATTGATGTTATAGGAGACCATTAAGATCCTAATCTGCACAAACTCTGTGAAATGCATCGAATTCGAATGAAAAATGTAAAAGTAACGGTTGTTACAAGAGTTTCACGTACGCGCAAGCACAAAAACTGGATATCAATCCGGGAGCGAACCCATCCCGTATGATCTCAGAAAATGTCATCAATATCGGAATGTAACCGTGGTAAAGTCGGAAAGCAAAACCTGTATAGTTTCGATTCTGCACGATAAGTAGTTATCTACCTGGAAACTTTTCGGCAGGTACGATGATTGGTCGATTTATCAAGTTAGGAAAGTACTCGTATATCACCCTACCTGAACTGGTTCCATTCGTGAGGCGCCGATGTCTGGGGCCAGTGGTACGGAGAGAATCTAGAAGTTGTACAAAAACGAAGTTACAGTAAAGGTTTATTAATCCCAATCGATTCCCACCACCATCCATTTACAGAAGCAAGAAACAAGGTTCATAGGAGGTGAACCTCACTAGGCAAGGAGAACCTTGCACTACCATAATAAGAGACCGTAATAATTTCTGCTAGTGTCATCGAAATCGTGTAGAAAATGTAGAAGTTATGGCTATTACAGGGATTCTACGTTCGTGCAAGCGCAGAGGCTAGGTACCTACTATCAATCCGGGGGGCATGATTTTCATAGAAGACCATCTACAAGCCAATCTGATCAATCCCTGCAAATTTCGTTAAATTCGAATGAATAATATAGATGTGGCTGTTACAACGTATTCACGTTTGCCTCTTTCGAAGTGGCTACCAGTCCGGGGCGATGATCTTTTAAACACACAGACAGACACGGAACCCAAATTGTTCTGGAAGGTCCAAATATTTTTTGTGCCATCAAGCTACGTTTGATCTTGGACTTAATAAAAATATAGTTTGATCGTGCGCAGATTCTTTGCCATCGGGCAATGATGTTTATAAATCGTAATCAGCAGAGCCAATTGTTTGTACATTAAGGAAAACGCTGCAAATTATTACACAATGGTTTATTATTTTTCTTTATAGATCACTCGTCTACAAAGCCACCAACCATCCAACATGAAGATAAACATCGATCGCATTTCGGTCAGCTTTAATTTGAACGGAGATTAGGCCTCTTTTGCGATTCACACTCGTGTATCTGATTTATCGTACGTTCAAACTTTAAATTCTCGTAGTGAGCGAACGGTTTGTACTACAGAGCTCCGGGTGGTCTCAAAAAATTCTAAAAATTCTATAGAATCTTAAATTGAAGGAAAAACAATACCTTTATATAAAAATGTTTTGAGTTAGGGCGTTTTCAAAACTTCAAAATTGATTTTGGAACCCTTAGAAGTGACCTACCTCAGCCAAAATCTTCGGGGCACAACTAGACCCCAGAAGGAGCCTACATACCAAATTTCATCAAAATCGGTCAATGCTAAGTGGCAAAAGTGCCGCGTACGGCGGACGGACGGCCAAATTTTTATTCGATTTTTGGATTCTACGTACCTTGAAACGTAAACCATCAAATTTTGAGGGGGTGTTAAAAGTTTTTTTCTTGGTCGATTCCAAAGGTTCATTATTGAAAATAATAAACGAAAATGGCCTTTCTGTTTCTGCTTCAGGACCCCCCGGGTGATTGAATACAAAGATGGATGCAGTCCATAGCTACAATTACTCGTGGCATTTTCGCTATCTTGTTGAATACTGCTTGGGCTTCAGAAACTTCTTCTCTCCCAGAAGGCGTTCTATGTTATAGAAATCTATTCACCGAGCCCATAGAATCAGTGTGCGAGGAAAAGTTTCGTGATTGGCAATAAAGAGTGATTTCTGTAACTGCATAATTATTCAATTCTCCCCGCTGTCAACTCCGACAGAACCAACACGGTTTCCTTGGTCATCGTCCAGCATGTTGAAATAGTCTGGATGAGGTCGAACCGTATAATGGGCTCCGTCAATACTCAAGAAATTGAACTATTTCCTCAACATTTACCTGAAAGTGAAAGAGCGGAAACGCGGAAACATGCTCAGCGGAAAAGCGTCGATAAACGACCTGCAAGGCTTTACCTGAGGCTTTATTCGTGATTGATAAATGGGCCCATAATCGAAATAAAGATAAATAGAAAAAAGATAATAAGGAAGTGCGACCTTCATCGATACCTACTTACCTTTTATGTAATTTGTAGGACCTCCACCATCATTGGAATCTGCACCTTTATGCACTAGTTGCTATTTATGAGTTTAGACACAAAAACACTCAACCGAGACTAAAACACTTAAAAATCCGTTTCAGACCGTACTGAATTCAAATCGGGGTTGGATTACCGTTACAAATATCGATTTTCAACAATTAGGCATACATTATGCTTCACCGTTAAGTATCGAAAATCGATCAAAAATTAATCGATTCGGTAACTAATCCGAACTGTAATCGTAAAATAGGCTATTATCCCCGAATAGCTCTCTAGAACTTTTTACATGATCAAAAAAATAAAATAAACATCCTAAAATTGAGGATTAGAAGAATATTAGACAAAGAATATTAGGACAGGAGAATATTAGATGTTAAAGATGGGTATTAAGGTAAATACCTTCCCTGTGTACCTATTAGTCAACAAACCAGACATCGGTCTTCCGTGGGTAGGAAAGCAGGTTACCTACCTACAAACTTACCAAAGACACCAGAAAACTTCATTTTATCTATTGTTCTTATCTTAATTTCAAACGCGTGAAGTTCTTTTTAGGGATCGAAAAAACAGAACATACTTAAGGCAATCGAATGTCGAAGATAGGTAGGTAAGTACTACTTACCAAATCATTTGTTAGCATCATCTCTTACTCGAAATTATAATCGTTCTCGGATCCTCCTCCTCAATGTAAAGACTGAATTCTATAAGAGAAATTCTTATGTGACAGCCCTTAGATTTCTGTTTTTCAAAGGAATAAATATTTTTTTATTTTCTAATTTATCAAGTTTTAAGAAATTATTAACTAATTGTTTGTAATTATATCCATAGATAGCCCAATTGTGCCAAACAATTCCAGTTTTAATTTCATTTCCATATTCTAGTTCATTTTTTCTGTTAATTATTGGAGTACACCGAATGTGAGCATTTTTTTAAATTTTTTAAATTCTCCAATGAGTTGATCAAACTCCCCCGGGGAGCACAAGTTCCTAGGAACTTATTCTTCGGAGGGCAATTGTCGAGAAGAGAAAATTTCATTTTTGTTTTTACTCTATTTTTGTATGCTTTTATGTTGCAATGTAATGATTGTATTCTACATATTGCCAATAAAAAATCTTGAAACTTCAAAAACTTCAATTCATCAGCTATTTTATAACTTATTATTCTGGTAAGTAACTCTCTTTTTTTTACTGTCTCACAATTCAGAAAATATGTGGACTAAATTGGAACTTTCTTAACTGACTCTTCTTTGGAACGTACTTAAGTAACAATAACAGACAAAAAACACTTCAAATTATTACTCAAAGGTGCATTTTTAAATTTTGAAAATGCCCGAACTCAAAAAATTTTGACATAAAGGTTTTTTTTCATCAATTTAAGATAGTAGGTAGAGAATTTTTTGAGACAAAAAAATTTTTTTTGAGCCCTGTAGGACAAACCGTTCGCTCCCTACGAGAACTCAAGGGTTGGACTTACGATAAATCAGAAACTCGAGTGTGAATCGCAAAATAGGCCTAATCTCCGTTCAAATGTTAGCTGACCGAAATGTGATCAATGTTTTTCTTCAAGTTGGTTGGTGGTAACAATGGCAAAGCCATGTTTTTTGCAGACGAGTGATCCATATAGAAAAATAACAAACCTTTGTGTAATAATTTCAGCGTTTTTTGTTGAAAATCAAGCTAGTTTAGCGCTATTTAGTAGGCATTTTGAAATTTTAATTTTAGGGGAAAGAGAGGGAAAACGGGGTTGAAGTTGAACAAACTTAAATTTTGGATTATATCTAGCTGCCTCAGGCCTTAATTCTAAACCAATTTTAGGAGGTACTTACCTGGTTGTTTTTGTTCGACTCAGATACCAAGGTACCTAACTAGTTGTTCACTACGTCACCAGAGTTTCGAAATTTGGATTTAAAAAATAGAAGGATGTTTTGACAAAAAAGGACGTATTTAGTAACGATTTTGTACGTGTTGCCCAGTCCAAATCTCGAAATTCACGATGTGAAGGGAATAATGGGGCGGTAAATACGAGTAGGTATACAAGACACCTGATTTTAGATATCCTGGTGTCTTTTAAGGCTTGAAAACCAACTCATTGAACCCAAGCCATTGAAATTCAGAGAATTTAACCAATAAACATTTAGATTTTAATTAATAATTTTTTGTGTCATATTAGCACCATTGTTTAGGCTCACCTTAGTGCCAGGACTGAATTCAGACGTCTGGTAGGTAATTTCTACTTACTCGGTAGGTAGCCGTTCGTTACTCGTTCCAGATCTAGGGAATTGAAAAACTAAACGATTGGCGCTGCAATCATCAAAATCGAACAATAATTTCCAAAGAAAGGGGGGGGGGGGGAACCATACTGAATAAACGGGTTTTTCCCGTATTTCTCCGACAATTATTGTTCGATTTTGATGATTCCAGCGGCAATCTTTTAGTTTTTCAATTCCCTGGACTGCTGCACTAAGAAATTTCAAAAATCCTTGGAAATGGCAAATTTAGGTAAAACTTTTAAAGTTTTACCGCGTGTAATTTAGGGAAATACTAACCCAGAACGAGACCCAACCGTTGTGGTACCACAGTGGCTCCGAATGATGTTCAACATGAGGTGCAACATGAGTTGCGGATGTGGATTCGAATCATAGATGCTAGAAATGTTAAATAACGGTACTTCCCTGAAGAAATAAGCTCACCTTTATTATTAAGGGTACATTTTGCTTCCGAAACTACAAAGGTAGCGGAACCATTGTTTTCACTTTTCAACGATAAGAAAAGTTCTCCAAAATCAAAATTTCCACTCGCGTTTTACGTTATAGACCATCCTGGGGCCCTATTCCAATTCATAAATACACAAGTCGCTAACTTATCAACCTAGTTAAATATTTTTACCTCCTAGGGATGTCCGAAATTCGCTTCAATTGTCTCACCGCCATGGGTTGGACGAGGGGGGCGATGAGAGCCCTGGACGCCGAAAAACGCACGCTGCCGGCGATGAGCCTTAAACCCACGACCCCCGCAGAAGTCGGTCCACCGCCAAACAATGACGCTCCAACGACCGTAGCCACACCGGACCCCCCTATATTTATGAGTATTATAATGCTCAAGTCGCGTGTACTGCCCGCAGCCCCCAAAACAACCTTTCTTTTCCGGTGCCGATATTCGGTTTTCCTGTGTTGTATTCTTCAGTTTTGTTCCATTATTTGCGTTATTGTTGAAACGGAAAGTGGGGAAACTACGCGGAGAAACGAAAAGTAAACGAATTCGAGTGCTTACCGAGTTGAAGAAAAGACTTAAGTACGATGAGCTCTCACGTAAACCTACGGTATACACAACTAAATTATTCACTAACTCAGAGTCAGTGTAAAGATATCTCCTACCTAGTATAAAACGCTGCAAATTATTACACAATGGTTCATTATTTTTCTAAATACATCACTAGTCTCCAAAGCCACCAACCATCCAATATGAAGAAAAACATCGATCGCATTTCGGTCAGCTTTAATTTGAACGGAGATTAGGCCTCTTTCGCGATTCACACTCGTGTTTCTGATTTATCGTACGTCCAACCCTTGAATTCTCGTAGGGAGCGAACGGTTTGTCCTACAGGGCTCCGCGTGGTCTCAAAAAATTCTAAGAATTCTATACTATTTTAAATTGATGGAAATACAATACCTTTACATCAACATTTTTTTAGTTTGGCTGTTTTCAAAATTTCAAAATTCATTTTTCAACCTTCAGAAGTGACCTACCTACATCAACCAAAATCTTCGGGACACAGCTAGACCCCAAATGGAGCCTACATACCAAATTTCATCAAAATCGGTCAATGCTAAGTGGGGAAAGTGCCGCGTACGGCGGACGGACGGCCAAATTTTTATTCGATTTTTGGATTCTACGAACCTTGAAACGTAAACCAACAAATTTTGAGGGGGGGGGGGGGGGGGGGTAAACTTTTTTTTCTTGGTCGATCCCAAAGGTTCATTATTGGAAATAATAAACCAAAAATCATAGATAGGATATAGGTAATGTGGCGTCATTGTCCTTGATGCTTACCTACCTTTTTGTTTGTAAATCAATATCATTGTCAGTTTCCTGTGTAAGTAGTATCTTATCAAGATGGTATAAACTAATTAAGTTAATGACCCTTTGCGTACTAATGTGAGTTTACACATCTTCAATATCAATCGTAATTACATTCCTAAACAAAAACTACTTTTATGATGATCCAACAATAAAGTCGTGTAAGAAGGCATTACTTTCAAATTTCAATGAAATTCAGTGATATCCCGGAACAATTTTGGTTTATTATTTTCAATAATGAACATTTGGAATCGACCAAGAAAACAATTGTTTTAACACCCCCTCAAAATTTGTTGGTTTACGTTTCAAGGTATGAAGAATCCAAAAATCGAATAAAAATTTGGCCGTCCGTCCGCCGTCAGCGGCACTTTCCCCACTTAGCATTGACCGATTTTGATGAAATTTGGTATGTAGGCTCCATTTGGGGTCTAGTTGTGCCCCGAAGATTTTGGTTGATGTAGGTCATATCTAAGGGTCGAAAAATGAATTTTGAAATTTTGAAAACGCCCTAACTCAAAACATTTTGGTGTAAAGGTACTGTTTTTCCATCAATTTAAGATAGTATTGAATTTTTAGCATTTTTTGAGACCACGCAGAGCTCTGTAGGACAAACCGTTCGCTCCCTACGAGAATTTAAGGGTTGGACATACGATAAATCAGAAACACGAGTGTGAATCGCAAAATAGGCCAAATTTCCGTTCAAATTTTAGCTGACCGAAATGCGATCGATGTTTTTCTCCATGTTGGATGGTTGGTGACTTTGCAGACGAGTGATCGATATAGAAAAATAATAAACCATTGTGTAATAATTTGCAACGTTTTTGTTTCGTGTCTGTCTATAAGTGTAAATCCCTGTAACGGGCAAAACTATACAAATTTATTGTCCGATTTCGATGGCATTAACAGTGATTGTGAAGTTGGGGAGTAGATTGTTTGTTAACATATTTAAAGACCCCGGATCGATAGCAGCCTGCGCAAGCACAACGTATAACTCTTGTAACAGCCATAATAAATTCTACATTTTTCATAAGATTTTTTTGCAATTTGCAGGGATTGTGCGAGCTGAGGTGTAGATGGTCCCCTATCAAATTCATTGTGATAGGCTCATTGGTAGCCTCTGAGCGTGGTAAGTTGAAACATTCAATAATCATAACTTTCAAAGTTTTTTTCGATATTGATGGGATTTTCAGGTATTGTATAACAGAAACTCTGGATGGTTAAATTTGAAAAATACATGAATGTCACCGTCATCCGAACACCAAGTTTGAAGAATACTGGTAGGTACTAGTAGATTGAAATTATGATATTCTGCACTTCATAAAATCATCTATGCAATCTATGATCTGAAAAAGCTATTTGCTACACCCACTTGGCATACTTTGGGATAGGACCAAAAAGCCTCTTGATGATTTCATTGCCCTTGGCCTGAAACGAGCTTCCGCGCATTCGCAAAGTTACAAAAGTTACTCGTCGTACTCATAATTCCCACAATTTTCTTTTGGTAACACATCATTCATGCAATGAGCAATCACAATCTTGAATAGGCCCGTTTAAACAAAATTTTCTCGAATCAGTTGGTTAGTTAGGAGCTCTAGTGACCTCCTAATGTCTTATATCCAATCATGTTACGAGGAAGCTTTGTGCCACACATTTGGCAGACTTTTTCAGAATGAAATAACCAGGTAATCAAACATTTATGTTTCATCATTTTCTGGTTGAAGTAAACATTGTACTTTTCATTCAAAGGGATGTTTCCTGAAATGCATGCATTACTAAACAATGTTTTCAAGATGCGATCTCGTTGTTTTAATTTCAAATTTATTTTTAATGTTACACTATAGTTGAATTAGTGATAAGAGGTATTCGTTGGTGATAAATCTGAATTAGAGATCGAACATTTTTTTTAAAACCGACCCACTGGAATACCCCATTTTCAGCGGCAACAAATGCTTAGTTTTGAAACTAATTCAACTAAAAAAACAGTAATTACCTTGCGCGCACAAAATTACAATGAATTAAACGCTTATAATAAATAACAGATAACATTGAAATAAAAAGAAAGTATATTATTACATCGTAATCTACAAGGTATGTAGGTACATGAAATCGCTGAGGAAGGACTAGTTGAAGTCCTGGAAGCATTCTGAACAGTTAAGGATGTATAAAATTCTGCACTATTATTGAGTATTAAAAATGAACACATGGACTAAAAATTAATTCTAGATCATAGTACCTACTCGGAAAAGTACCATTTACATATAGCAGGCAGTACATTAGTCTCAAGTGATGAGGTCTCAAAGGTTCCAAATTTAAACATGAAAAACTAATGTCTAGGAAATTATAAACTGTAAAACTAATGAATTACTCACACGTGTAGTTAGTCAACTTATTAACTTGTTCGTTTTTCATTCACTGTTCCGTGACCTAATAAGGTCCATTATCAATTCCTATATTTTTTTGCTATGTAGGTTTGAATCTAAATATCTTCTTGACTCGATTCATTGAGAAGTCAAGATATCATTTCGCTCTAGTCAAACAAAACAGTTTATGGTGTACAAACCGCAATTGAAGGTACCAACCAAAAAATATATAAACGGAAAGGTCTAAATCGTCTCACTGTCACATACGCGCATAAGGAGCATATTGATTGAAGTTGATCAAAAGTACATTCATTGAATAGGTATACATATAATCAAAAACATTAGTACCAGTATAAATCTAACAACAAGAACAACCAAAGCCATCTCTACGCATTAGAACCCAACAGCCTTTACTTAATTAGCTAATCAGTACATTTCTCAAAATCAGACATTGTGTGATGTAGGGAATCCGTGATGAATTCAGACAAGCTAACTACTAGTGAGCCGTTGTATCCACAGTAATACAAAACAACGAGAGCTAACCAAAATGACGTAAATTTTTAATGAAACATAAATAGTAGGACAACGATTAGGTAATTCTCTACCCACCTTCCCCGAATCGGATTACTTACCTATAAGAATTTTAATGAAAGGGCAATGTTGGACGTACCACCTAGAGGAAAACTCTAATGGAAGGAACCTACTATGGACAAGAAAGTTAAAATGGCTCGAATCATCATGATGTAGCTACTAACAACACGTTTGGAGTTGAGAATGAAATATATCACAAGAAAAAGGAATGAGGGGTCTCTTTATAATCTTTGGACATTCCAGTATTATCATAACAACCTGCATTTGAAAACAATGTATTCTTGGCATTTGCCTTACCCAGGTTTGAAAATGGAGCATACTTTTTGGAGATCGTTCTCCGAAATTCACAAACAAGAAGTAACAAGCGATCTGAAAGAGACGCATTGATGTCGTTTCAATTCTCGAATAACTTCTCTAATGATGTGACAGTGATAACATTATAATATAATATATACGTTTCATTATGCAGTTCCTGACATTGGAAATACCTATGTACCTAAATAACACAACGGTCGGTTTGGCGTCTAACAAAAAAGTGTTGTCGAGGTACCAGGAAACAGTCAGTAACGTTGATGTTCGAGTTTAATGAACTTAGAATTCATATCTGCTACTCTTAACTGTTAAGTTACACCTCATAATCCGTGAGTGCCAACCTATTGGTGATAATACAACTCGAAACACTTCTCTGCGCATTCATCTAACTTAGAGAGCTGAACACACAAGTTGGTCAGGATTTATTTTTATAGCCACTCATTTTATACAAAAACCATGCGCTTATTAACTGCAAAATAGTCGTGGGAACGACTGTTCGTAAAAATTAATATCTGATGTGAAAACATAGCTGAGGTAAAGAAAAACATCGGATTTTGGTCAATATTTTCATGTTATTGGCTGTTTTTTTTTATTTTTCACGATATCGAATTTGAGGTAGTTATGCTAATGAAAATTGTACGAAGGTAATCAAATTATAAGAACTTTATTTAAGGGGAACTGAATTGAAGAGAATTCATAAGTACATTTTCCCGCAGTCTTGCTAAACAAAACAGTGCTATAATAAATTGTATTTTGTTACCTACCTTGACATCACCTTTTTGTCAACCAGTGTGATTTTAACAAACCATCAATTTACACTGTTGGCACTTTCAGGATAGACATGATCCTTCCTATTCTGTTACCACGTTTTCGTCGAGGTCTTGTCCTCAATATAAAATATCTGTACAACATGAATAGGATTACTAGCGCTAATATAATGAATCCTGCTAAAGGTAGTGATTCAAGGTTATTGTTGTCCATATATTCAACAGTTGGAAGCCACATGTTGTTCTCATTGGAGAATGGAGGAATTTCTGCTTCTAGCTTGATAGAAAGTAACTTCTGTGACTTGTAAAGATTCCTGAAACACACAAAGTTCAATTTAAATTGTACAAAAATTATATGAAGAAGAATTTACTACATTCATGTTTATATTTGTTTACCCAAACGATAGATAACATCTAGTCAATGAGAAACAATATTTTGAGCTACATTTATTCAAGAGGATTATTGTCTGTAGGTACAGTAAGAAACTCCTGCGTAAATTTCAGATCTTTCAATCTGTTTTTGGGGGGAGGAATGCGTTGAGCTACTCAAATCAGTTCAAAAATCGTGAATCAATTTCTGAAGTAATGGACACCTCACTTGGTAACACTGTACATCTGAGAGCAAGTCCTAGAATACTGCAGTGATATTATTCCAAGCATTATATGAAGGAGGACCAGGTTAACTTACGTGGGAGCTGATTTATTGAGTGGATTGGGTTGAGACCAGATGATATGAGGGCACTGCGGAAGTACTCGAATCATACGTTTTCCAGTGTCTTCTAGGTGGTTCTCCAGCACTTTTGAATACCTGAACATGAACATGAACGAAAAGGTAACCCACAGTATACCATACATATAAACACTAATACCCAATAACCTTCGTTTTCTGCTAAATAAAGACAAGTCGAGTTTTCTTGACAAACAAGTAAACATTACACAGTTAAAAACCAGGTAGGTATGATACTTTTCATATGATGAACAATTCCAGTACTATTAAAAAATTAAAATTTTGACACGTGAATCAAAAAAAAAATTGGTTTATTATTGTCAATTATGAACTTTTGTAATCGACCAAGACATTTTTTTTAACCCCCCCCCCCCCCCCCACAAATTTTTTTGGTTTTCGTTTCAAGATACGTAGAATCCAAAAATCGAATAAAAATTTGGCCGTCCATTCGCCGTACGCGGCACTTTCCCCACCTTAGCATTGACCGATTTTGATGAAATTTGGTATGTAGGCTCCATTTGGGGTCTAGTTGTGCTCCGAAGATTTTGGTTGATGTAGGTCACTTCTAAGGGTTGAAAAATAAGGTTTAAAATTTTGAAAACGCCCTAACTCAAACAATTTTGATATAAAGGTATTGTTTTTTCATCAATTTTAAGATAGTATAGAATTTTTTGAGACCACGCGGAACCCTGTAGGACAAACCGTTCGTTCCCTACTAATTTAAGGGTTGGACTCACGATAAATCAGAAATACGAATGTTAATCGCAAAATAGGCCTAATATCCGTTCAAATGTTAGCTGACCAAAATGCAATCAAGTTGGTTGGTGGTAACAAAGGCAAAGCCGTGTTCTTTGCAGACGAGTGATCTACATAGAAAAATAATAAACCTTAGTGTAATAATTTTTAGCGTTTAATTATACGAACAATGATCGTATTTGATCGGCTGATCGCATTTGAACGAAGATTAGTGTCGGGGATTCCTACTTTTCCTGGTGGAAACAACCTGTGTTTTTGTGATATTTTTGAAATTATTTTCTATAAAGAAAATTCGCTTGTAGTTCTGGTGAACGAGTGACAAGTTTTTATTAACTTCAAATGGTATTTTTAAAACCATATGGGGAGTTGAAATATTAATGTGGTTTTCCACAACAATCCCCCCCCAAAAAATTCATGGCTGGAATAGATCGGGCTTCTTAACCACCCTTTCGCGGAGCGTCGTCTTCCCCTTAGTTTTGATGGACTCCGGTTTTTTCTTCGCGCATCTTCAGTGCTTCCTCCCCATAGTTCATCTTCAAACGTTTCAAACTCTTTAGTAAATTTTCCTCCTCTTCTAACAAAGCCCATTGAACTGTTCGGAAAACACGTTTTTCAGCTTCTCTCAACTCCTCATTCGTGAATAATCCGCGTCTCTCTCCTTTCTTCTGCGTTCTCCATCTCATCATCCTAGCTACAGTCGTAACGATTCGAATGAATTTTGAAAAATCTGGTAGCCCATGTTCTTTGTTCTCAATTACTTCAACTAACACATTAACTTTTTTCTTACAGACTTCTTTATTTACTTCTTCTTGTTCTATCTCGCCCAGTTCTACCTTCTCCTTTGGCCAATTCTCTTCTCTAACTAGCCACTCTGGACCTTCCCACCATCTTGACTCAAACAAAACTTTTGCTGTGCATCCTCTCGATGGCAAATCTGCTGGATTTATGGCTCCTGGAACGTGGAACCATTCCTCCGATTTTGAAAGTTTATTAATTTCTATACATCTGTTTCTAACAAATACTGACCAATCTCTGGCTCCCTTTATCCAATGCAACGCAACTCTCGAATCGCTCCAAAAATAAGTCGGAAAGTGTGATATGTCTAACGCTTGTTGAGCGTTTCTACACATTCTGACTCCTATGAGCGCTGCCATCAGCTCTAACCGTGGAATTGACAAATTTTGCTTCCTTGGTGCAACTCTAGTCTTAGCCTGAATGAATTGTATGTTGACGGTATCTCCCACAACCTCTCTAACAAAAATGCAAGCTGCATATGCAAACTGGCTCGCATCACAGAAAATATGAAGACTCCTCTTTGCTTGTTTCCAGTTCCCAACTGTGATTCTTCTCTTGATCCTACATTGCGGTATCAATTCCGCTCCTTGAATCCAAGCTACTACTCTCTTTTTTAAGGATGGTCCCAAATCATCATCCCACTCACCGTTAATCGACCACGCTTCCTGTAACATCCTCCTAGGCCACAAGGTATACGGACAAATAAGACCTAGAGGATCGAAATAAGCATGGACCATGGCTAACAATGTTCTTCTAGTTACATCCTCTAGCGAAGTAGTCGGATTACGGTTCACAAATAATTCATCGTCATTTTGGTCCCAGTGAACTCCTAGAATAGATATAGGTTCACTAGTTGTAGTTTCTATTGAGATTGGTCCACTAGCCCACTGCCTCAACTCAAATTTTCCCAGTTCCATTAACTTTTTTGATTGCTCCATAAATTTCACGAGTTCTTCCTTACTATCTAAACTTGTTACTACATTATCCATGTAAAACGTTCCTTTCAATTTCTGAGCCACTTCCTTAAATTCATCAGGTGCATTCTCAATATGATGCTCTATGGTCGCATTGAGAAGAAAAGGACTTGATGCGACTCCAAACACCACACGCTTATGTCTATATGCGATCATTTTAGTTCTATTTTCATTTCCCACCACAAAAATTTGAGAAATTTCCTGTGTTCGGGTATGATACTGATTTGAAGAAAGGCCTTGGCTATGTCAGCTGTCACACCAATAAACCCTCTACGAAATTGAGTTAGTTTCAGTAAATCCTCTATCAAGTTAGGACCCTTATCAAGCTGCGAATTTAACGATACACCATTATAATCTCTAGCGGACGCATCGAAAACTGGACGGAGTTTTGTAGTCTGACTAGATTCCTTAATAACAGCTCTGTGCGGTAGGTAAAACCCTTCGTGTATGTTGTCTTCTGTTTCCTGAACTCTTTCTATAATGTCCAAATCCTTCCATTCTAGGAAAACTTTACCATAATCTAGGAACTTACTCATTCGTGTTAAATTCCTAGTAGTTGACATCAGCCTCTTTTCAGCTGCTATTCTATTGCATATTAAACCTGGTTTATTATTCTTCCACGGCAATGCCACTTCATATCGTCCTTCTTCATTGACATGTACCTTGAGTAGATTTGTTGCCTGTTCTCTTTTTGAAGTTTCTTTATCCTGTTCGTTTATTTCATTTATTCCAAGCGTTTCCAAACGCCAGATATCCTGTAACTCGAAACTGAGATTAGCCAACCCTATAGTTTGATCTGTTCTTGCGTTTTTATATGTTGGTCCCATTATTGTCCATCCTAAGGTTGTTTCAGTAGCCATTAGATTGTTATTCAAATTCATAGTTAAGCCTGTCATCAAGCTCCCTATAACATCAGCTCCGAGTAGTACGTCAATAGATGGAGGATCTGGGCCAACATCTGACAAAGTTATTTTTGCTTGTCGTAAGCGTTCAATTATATCCTTATCAACTAATCTGGGTACATGATTACATATTTTATCTTCATCTAAAACTGAGCATTTGAACACTGTCATACTTTTAAGGCCTTGCAGCGAAATTCTATATTTTTTATGAGATCTAACTCTTGTTTCTGATCCCCCGAATAGACTATGGCTTAAATTTTCTTCTCCCACAGTCTCCAGATTCAATTCTTTTGCCAATTCCTTCTTGATGTAGCTCCGTTGAGAGCCTGAATCTAGCAACACCCTAACTATTCTATCTTTCTTTCGCGATCTTATGATTACTAAAAGCGTTTGTAGTAGCGTAGGACCTGTTTCATGTGAAAGCAAAGATGCTGAACCTTCCTTTTTACCATTTCCCTCTAACTGTGGCTCACCAGTTATGGCTGGTGCAGAGGTGGTCTTCTTATTTGACGTCCCAACGAATTTTGAACACATGATGGTGTAGTGACGTCCGGGACACAACATACATTGAACAAATGCCCTACAATTGGATGCAATATGTCCCCCCGGTTTGAGGCATACGTAGCAAACTCCCTTATTTTTTACCCAATCTTTCCTCTCACTCAAAGTCAAAGTTCGTGCCTTGCAGCATTCGGACGACTGATGTGAGTTGCGCTCACACCAAATACAGCTCCATTCCTTCTCCGTGACTCTCCTTCTCTCTGTTTGGGAACTAGGGCGTTCAGTACTACCCCCTGATCTACTAAATGAATGTGCCCTACTCTCTCGTTTGTTCTCTCTCTTCACTCCAGAATTCGAATGAAGAGCCGAAGATGAGTATGGTGCCTCTCTTGTTTTAGATTCTCCGAAAGCTGTTTTTGCCAATAATATTCTCTGCTCACCTTCTACTTCTGCTCTCAAAAATCTCAACAACGCTTCCAATTCTTCCCCTTCCCGATTTGGATGATCCTCATCAATTCTGAGGTGCGCTCGTGATCTTTCCCATGCTCTAAGAATTTCCTCAGGAAGTGCTGACTCTACTAGTGGCTTCAACATGGCTGCAAACTTATTCGAAGATAGTCCTAGTGATTCTAGTGCTCTCAGCTGCGTCTCGAGTTTGTCAAAGAGAGGTCTTATAGCTAAGCATTGCCCGTTTTGGTTTTGCATTACGAGTGACAATAGCTCCCGCATATATGTTTCTATTAATAACCCATCTCTTGCAAATCTAGCTTTTAAATGTTGCACTACTTTTGGGTAACTTATTTCTGACGGTACATAACTGTTAACTAAATCAGCAGCAGGGGAATCTGGAACCATTGCATCGCGAAGATATGCAAACTTGTCAACAGCAGACAAGCTTTCGTCTTCATCCAATTTGGAAAATTGAGACCAAAATCCCAACCAATTGTTGATATCGCCATCAAATTTTTTCAATTCTATTTTAGGTAGTTTCAAATTCCTTATTTGCTTTGCCGTGCTTTCCTTATTATTCTCTAACTCACTTACTTTCTGTTCGGTGCTTTGAATATACAGATCATACTGTATCCTTACGTCTATGACACAGCTGTGTGCCATCTCTATGTCTTTCAGTTCTTCATTCATCTCTTCATTGGTCATCGATGTCGTTCCTTCGGTTATTCTTGCCGTAATATCTTCATCCAGAGCTATCATTCTGTCGGCTTTTGACTGCATTATCCCGAAAGTCCTGTGAATGCTCGGTCCATCTCCAATCTCCATTGCTTCATTGAATTTCTCAATGGCATCTGTGACCATTGGCCTTAGTACATCTCGTCTCCTTCTGATTCCTTCCATTTTCTCCCTTTCTTACCAATGTGGCTTCTTCTTTCTTATGTCCCACCAGGGGTACCAGTTTGTCGGGGATTCCTACTTTTCCTGGTGGAAACAACCTGTGTTTTTGTGATATTTTTGAAATTATTTTCTATAAAGAAAATTCGCTTGTAGTTCTGGTGAACGAGTGACAAGTTTTTATTAACTTCAAATGGTATTTTTAAAACCATATGGGGAGTTGAAATATTAATGTGGTTTTCCACAACAATTAGGCTTATTTCCTTCAGTGAACAGTATTTTGCGAGTCACACTCGTGTTTCTGATTTATCGTACGTTCAAACTTCGAATTCTCGTAGTGAGCGAACGGTTTGTCCTACAGAGCTCCAGGTGGTCTCAAAAAATTCTAAAAATTCTATAGAATCTTAAATTGAAGGAAAAACAATACCTTTATATCAAATTTTTTTTAATTAGGGCGATTTCAAAATTGATTTTGGAACCCTTAGAAGTGACCTACCTCAACCAACATCTTCGGGGCACAACTAGACCCCAGAAGGAGCCTACATACCAAATTTCATCAAAATCGGTCAATGCTAAGTGGCAAAAGTGCCACGTACGGCGGACAGCGGACGGACGGCCAAATTTTTATTCCATTTTATTAAGTCCAGCCCTTAAGTTCTCAAAGAGGGGGAACGGTTTTGTCCTACAGAGCTTTGGGTGGTCTCATTTTGTTCTAAAAACTTAATTCTATTTTAAATTGGAGAAAAAACAATAGACGCCAAAACAATATACATAGAGACTTTACTAGCTAGGGCGTTTTGAGAAAATCACCTCTAGAAGTGACTGACACTAACCAGAAGCTTCACAGCACAACTTGACCCCAAATGGAGCCCATAGGTAACTAAGGAAAGTGCCGCGGACGGGGCCCGCCGGACATACGGATTATTTTTTTGTTCGATTATCGGATTCTACGTACCTACCTTGAAAACAATCAAAAATTTGAAAAAAAGATAAATCATCAAATTTTGAAGAGGAGGGGTTGTTGTAGAGGTTGAAGAGGTTCATTATTGTAAAAATAAACCAAAATTTAACATCACCTCGGGATTCAGAAAGTAAACACAATATCATCCAAAACACCTTGATAGTTAACAACACTGATGTACGTTTTCATGAATAGTTCTAAAAAAGAAGTAACTTTCATTAGGTACCTATACAAATGATTTCCTTCCATCCTTTGAGGCAACATCCGGACTTCATTCCTCAATTTAAATTGATGTTGAAGAAAAGTCGACGGAATATGAGCAGTAGCTGTGTAATCGAGTATAGCATCAAGAAGCCAGAAGCAATCTGTAAATGAACAATAAATTCCCATCAGCAACTGAGCACTGTACTCAATTCGACTAGTGAAAGAATAACAACTTTATCAATGAAGGAACATGTACCATGAAATACTACCTAACTACTGTACCAAGTACCGTGGACTGGGATGATACTGATATGCTGGGGTGATACCGATCAACAAAACAAGCCTTTTTTTATTTTCATGCGATTGCAGCGCTCCACACAGTCCTAAATGGAAAGTTAGGTGGTGTTATGTGTTTGTAGCAATGTTTTCTCTGGGGGGACATCGTTCCCGCCCGATAGTCTAGGTTACCATGGTAGCTGATAAGGAAATAAACAAATCTCAAAATCGGGCCCAGCTGATATTGTGATTGTAACTTCTGTTGTGCCGGTGTAGGGTGTTGTGTGATGAAGTTCTAGCGAAAAGATTTTGTTTCTACAAGAGGTAAGCATGAAATATCTGCAATTAGTTTGTTTTTTTTCCGTGTTACTACAGTTGGTTATCTGTTAAAAACAAAAACAAATCATTTTCAGGGGGTGATAGTGATCACGGCCGAAATGCCCCGAAACTATCAAAAAGTGATTGGTCCATCATTATTTTTGGTAACAAGTGCTTTAAAATAAGTTGTTTCTTGTCAGTTACCAATCATGTGCCACGAATGGTCTCATTATAATAATAAATACTGAAGAGGATATTACGAGTCTTGAATTTTGGCTTTATTCTGATTATTATTAGTTAAGAGTTGGTTTTCATTAGTTTTTCAATAAAAATTGTTCTGAAATGAGTTGTTAGTGGGTTTTTTGTACCTCAGGGTACTAAAAAACAATCTTCAATTGTTCAAGTTCGATTTTTAATTGTTTTTAATATGTTTAAGTTCGATTTTAAATTAGTGATCACTATCAACCCCTATGTGGGGGGTGATACTGATCAATTTAATTATTTTTTCGAATGAGCTTAATTCAACAAAATTTCAAAGTTTGATATAGGATACTGTTCGTAAGATGTGGGAGAATGTAAACTATTCTTTTCAGATTTTTTCGAATTATTACACTGGTAGTTTTCAAGGAAAAACTGTAGAAATTGATCACTATCACCCCAGTCTACGGTACAGAATATATGATACCTACTGATAATTCAACATTTCATTTCAAATCTACGAATAAACTGGAGATGTACATCGCCAATGTTTTTTGCACTTGAGCGATAAGAAATTTGAAAGGTGGAACCATAAAGGAACGTACCTCTTTGAAGATGACTGTTATCTATACAGTTGGAATCACCATAAACAACGATTCTTCCACTGGATTTTTGGTCCTGAGTTTGGAGGAGACCCAGCACTGGCACTTCGTCACGATGAGATTTTCCTCCAAGCATTTCAGCTCCTACAAAATCAAATGTCTAGTATAAAACCCAAACTCAAACATACATAATATGTATATTTTGTTATATTATAACAAAATCCAATGGTAGTAGGTTATGTATCAAATCTTCAAGGAAAAATTGATGATGCGTGTAGTACAACATTGTAAGACAAACTAGAGCATTACAAACAGTTACTGAGTTTAGTTGAGACGGAAATAAGATCACGCTAAACACAAACAACTCCCCAAGGTGGCAACCCAGAACCAATCCACTATTACCCACAACCAAAGTCTGTCTGAACGGAAATGGACAACTAAACCCAGTAGATCAATGTTCCTCAGCTACCTATTCCCTCATCAATTCCATTCATTTTGAGGCTGAATGAAACGGTCCACTTTTTCAAGAGAAGCAGATTTAGTCCTTCAAGAGTGCGTTCCCATCTGATTCTAAACATAACGTGACGTTGCAGCTATAATTGTGAGCTACTATTTCAACTAACCTTGGTCGGTCAACTTAGCTGACAGCACAATGCCTTTGAAAGGAAATTTAGCAATATGTGTGCCAGAAGCGTAGGTTACTGTTTGTTTTCCAATGGTATAATCTCCATCATAAACTGTATCTCCAAGAGCTATCCCCCAGGAGGAAAGTAGGTCATTTAAAGCAGGAATGTTAGCCCCTCCAGTATCAGGCATCCACCATTGTCTGTAACAAAGAGCATGAGACTGAACTACGAACAAGTTGTTTACATAGTCTTTTCAAATTAAATTTATTGGTGAAACCAGTTTTTCAATCTGAAAAACCTATAATTTGAAAGAGTTACTGAGATAATAATATACGGAATATTACGTAACACCTATAAAAGACTATAAAACGAGACCACCCTCCCTACAAGAAGAATTTATCAAATCATTCAAATATTTCACCGAACGGTTGTTTCCAGTTTGTGGTGAGAGTGATATCTACGAACGGTAGTTCATTGGCTTGAAGGATGCTACTGACAACAAAGAAAGGGATTAGGCAACATTTCACCTCCACACCAACAGCTATTTTGCACAGAAGAGTGGAAGGGGTGTGAGTTCCCACCAATCTTCATCCTGTGAGTACAGTGAATATGTGCCCATCTCGCATTGAAGAAACTAACATTCAAATCTCACTCTTCTACAGTGTCAGTTTTATTGAACTGAGGCCTAGCTCAAACTATTAGATGAACAACACGATACATACCTTGTATTTTCATCAAAAAATTTAACTTTCTTCATAACAGTAACATTGTACCAATCAGCGAAGACAGCAACAGATAAACCGGCATCTACATCACGTTTCAGTTTAGCAATTTCTTCAGGGAAGAATTCTTCTTCAGGGTCAACTATCATCAGAGTTCCATATTGCGAAGCATCAAAACAAGTGTACGGGACTCCAAGGACTTCAACATAATAACCAGCAGCTCTTAAATGTTGATACATGTCCTGAAAAATAAACACACATACCTTAATAGTGGAAAAAGTGTAATGGAACATAAAGTACTACTTATGTAAGAGTACTACCATGATAAGAGCTCAAACAACTCAATATGCAGGATATTCTACAAAATAAGGATGGAAAACTTCTACCATCAGCTAATTAGACCCCACTATCCTGCCCCTACCACTTCGGCATATACTATGAAGTATCTAATAATAAACTATGATTAAAGCAGTAGTCCAAAGGCAAACATGTACCTGGGACGTTGTACAAGTAATGAATATAGCACGGAAGTAGATATTTATGTAACCTCTTACCTTGAAATTTGTATGGATATGGTCGGCATTCCAATCCAGTGGATCAGCTTTCATCCTTAAATTATCACGGGGAAAATAACCGGGAGGATATCGTAGATTGTGAAACTGGTCCCACAGTAGCCTTTTCCTAAAGGAACATAATATTCACAAATTACACAAAACCACCAGTGCACAGGCTTACATTGAAGTAACAATGCATTGATGAATTAACGAATTTATCAGCATATTGATAGCAAACTACATAAGTAAGTACCTACTTACACTAATTACAAGAGAATTTCATCGATTAATGAAATGGAGATGAACGATGACTGGATATCACAATGTCCAACTTACTGTTTAGGTGGTGTAGGTATGATGTTAGCCCTGATGGGTAGTTTGACATTCGATCTCTTGGGCGTGAAATCACCATCATCTGATGGTGATTCTATTGTCAGTTCAATGTGACCTTGAGCAGTTCCGGTGTAGTCAGCACCAATAGCAGCTGCACTTAGTGAAACACCTAGCCACCCAGACCATGGCCACAACACTGAACTGTAGGTTATCGAAACCTAGAAATTTGAGGGAAAAAAACAGTTGGTATTTTTATCCAACTAGTTTTATGGTTTTCGGATATAGAACCACAAAATGTAAAAAATGTTTATGCAGTCTTCGCCTGAAATTCAATCTACAACAGAGGTGGAGGCATGGTAAGTTGAAGACAGGAGAGTACACACGAAATGGGGAAAATGAGGAATTTCAGCATGTCGGAATTTCCTATTTTTGACCCCAAAATCGGATTCAGCACCTCTAAAAACCCCCTAAGGCAAACTTTCAGCCCGAACTTCCTAATTTACGAATAAACAAAACAGTGTAGAAAATACGAATGTTTAAAAAAACCGGGAAAATGACGTCATCCTGGAATAGTTCATTTATGGCCGCTTGAAGCGCTGAGATCGAGAAATCCATAGTCCCCAGATGCAAAATTTCACGAAACAGTAATGTTCGAAATCGAAAAACTGAAGAAAAAAATAGAAAAAGCGAGATGGGGAAAATTAGGTTTCCTCTGTTTTTGTTTGATAACTTTTCTCTTAGAAAACACGATTTCGTCGTCCCAATGGGCAACACTGGGAGGAGACAGCGATCCGAACAGCCCAATCAGCGAGCGTTCCCGCTGCACGTCTGTTTTCCCGGTTAGTTTTGAAATTAAAAATTTTGATTGTCTCCCAAAAATAACAGGAGACTTAGGCCCGTATGCAAGAACCTTCCTTTAGTAAAAGGTTCCGTTCCTTCCTTTTAACTTCCTTAGGAAGCTAGAAGGAAGCTAAAAGGAAGTCCCTTTTAAACATATAGTTTAGTAATGCATGCATTCCAGGGGACGTCCCATTGGATAAGCATTAGATCAGTTAACCAGTTGGTAAGCGATAAAACTGTTTCACTAGATGTAATTTGGTTTATTAGTTTAGGCAGGAAATACTGACCCCCCCCCCCCCATTATCCACCATAACATTTCTAGCGGCATGGGAGACTCGAATCTGAAGAGCATTTTAAAATCCATGATCTACGATACCCAATATGCGATTTCGAATTCACCCCCCCCCCCTTCCATCACCAATGGTGCCAGTCTGGCACCAAAGCGGGAATACGCCGTAACATTGAACTTTCATCTATTAGTTTTAGTAGGCGGTCCGTCGTGGTTCACGTCCGTATTCAAGGTGAAACACAAAAAACAAGTGGGTGTGGTACATAGCTTCCTCGTATCCATAACCCGATTATATAGATGACCAGATGCATAGTAGTTACTCTCGAAATATCAATCTCTAAGTACCTTCCACTACCCTCATAGGGAACCATCTACACGCTAATCTGGACAATCCTAGAAAATTTCATCAAATTCGGAAGAAAAATTAGGTGAGTGGATATGTTTTTGGATCAAAAAATACTTAGCCTCGGCTGGGATTCGAACCCGCGACCCCTGGGGGACAGTTGAAGTTACGGCTGTTACAAGGAATTTACGTTTGCGCATGCGCAGTCGCTTCTATCGGTCCAGGGATGATGATTTTCATAGGGGATCATCAACAACCTAATCCACATAAACCCTGAAAATTTCATTGAAATCGGGTAGAAAATTTGGAAGTTATGGCCATTAAAAGGAAATTCACGTTTGCGCATGCGCAGTGGCTACTATCAGTCCGAAGTTGACGATTTTCATAGGGGACCATCTACATGCTAATCTGTAGCATCCCTGAAATTTTTATTGAAATCGGATGGAAAATGTAGAAGTTATGGCCGTTACAAGGAATTCACGGTTGCGCATGCGCAGTCGCTTCTATCAGTCCGGGGATGATGATTTTCATAGGGGACCGTCTACACACCAACCCGCACAATCCCTGAAAATTTCATAGAAATCGGACAATAACTTCGTATAGTTATGCGCGTTACAAGGAATTCATGACAGACACACAGACAGACAGACAGACACACAGACACGGAACCAAAATTGTTCAGAAAGGTCTAAAACGCAAAACGCGAGTGGAAATTTTGATTTCGGAGAACTTTTTTTTTTCGTCCTTGAAAAGTGAAAACAAAGCTTCCGCTACCTTGGTAGACTCGGAAGCAAAAAGAAAAAAAAACACGAAATATGCGGTTCATGGTGTCCTGGCACCACGGTGGCACCATTATTAGTTCCATGGTGGCACAGAGAATAATTCATGAAAATACGGAGGTATAATGAGAATTGTTCCTCAATTTCAAAGGTTGTGTACAATTAGTAAGCAGTAAAGGAACCGAAATATTGAAAAATCGGATATTTTATGAATATTATCCCCCACTTGCCCCCTCCCCTTGCGAATTTCGGTACTCAGGTGAAATTATGTACAACTCGGAAGTTATTTGAGTCAAACAAAAAAGAAACACACAAATCGGTTGGAAATTGAGGCCTGGGCAAAGTTTACAGGATTCTGCCCGCAAACGCACGTTTTTTAACCATTAACCCCCCCTTTCCCCCCCTTAAAAAGCAAAATTCAAAATTTCGGCGCTGTAGTGCACAACTAGATAGTTTTCCGCGTCGATGAAAAAAAGAACCACAAAACTCGGTTGAGAACTGAGGCCTGGGCAGACGACACAAGATTATGCCCAAAAACGCACGTTTTTTGAGCATCAACCCCCCCTTTCCCCCCCTTAAAAGGCAAAATTCGAAATTCCGGCGACGTAGTGCACAACTAGATAGTTTTCCGCGTCGAACAAAAAAAGAACCAGGAAAATCGGTTGAGTACTAAGGCCTGTGCAGACGACACAAGATTTTGTCACACACACACACACACACACACACACACATACACACACACACACACACAGACATACACCTATGGTTTTTTTTCGCGGATTTGGATTCAGAATGGTCTAAAACGGATTACTGTGTGGTTATTTTTTTTTCTGTTGAGTGTTGTCCAACTTCACCCCAGATCGATCGCATAAGGACGCCCAAGTCTTACTGTGGGACGTCCTAAAAACGGTATGCAGAGATCACCCTTATCCGGAAAGGGAACCTTTCCGATTAAAGGATCGTTTAAGGAACAGTTAGCTACTAGAGCTTCTTGCAGACTACCTTTCTCCTTATCAGTTGTTTCGAAATACGTTGGTCGCATTATTGTCTTCTCATTTCGCTGTTCGTGCTTGCGCTGTTCGCTGTTTCTGCTTCTTGTTTTCATCGTAAAATTAAAAAATGAGTGCGAAAAGGAAACGGTTTGACAGGGGGGAAACCGAGTAGGTACCTACTTGATGACAATGGTGTTGGAAAAGAAAAACATTGTGGAGAACAAGCAATCGGATGCAGTCTCCAATTGTGAGAAAAAAAACTGCATGGGAAGAGATCGCAATGAAATTCAACAGTGAACCAGCTCATACCAAGGTAAGCCATAAAATGATTATTACAAGTGGGTTCTAAATTTTGGAAACACGACATGTGTTCGTTTTTTTTTTCGTTCTATCAGAGTGATACGAGAGCTTTTCAAAAATAACATAAGTTGGATACTTGGGACTCGTGTTCTGTGCGCCCATGGTATAGGTAGAATGAATAAATACTACTCGTATTTTATAACGTAGGATACCGATCATCACGAGAGAAATGCGTTCCTCATTGTGAAAAATTCCTTTTGTTTCAGAGAACCGTAGCCCAACTCATGAAGTGCTGGGATAATGTGAAAACAAAAAAAAAGAAGATCGCTATTTTGAAAAAGATGGGCTGGAATGAAAATTAGCAAATTATATATTTTATACCTAAGATTAACTATGTGTTATAAGTTTTAATTAATAAAATAAGGTTTTAACTGGTGAAATGAATTTATTATTTATCAAACCTGAAGTCAATACAAAAATACAATCATAAAAATTCATACAAATATTATACAAAAATTAACTCAGTTATATAAAGTGCCTTTGGAAGAAGGCAGCTCTGATTGCTGCACCTCTTCGATTAAAAGGCGCATGTGCTGGTACGGTGATTTCACCTCGAACGTCAGTTCATTCAATATCAGGAATTTTGTCTTCTCTACCTATGTTGTGAAGTACATACAGCACATGCTGCAATCATTATGAGCGAATTTCCCAACTTGTTCCTTGAAGCTAAAAGGAAGGTAGGTAGGTACCTTGCGATCAGCCTTTTTAGGAAGGATTTCACCGGTACCTACCTACTTTTTAGGGTAATTAATTCGAAAATTTAATTCGAAAGGTATCTCTTTGAACTACCTATCTATCTTAATGAAATACCTAGGTACCTCGTATTTCCCAACACCAACATATCTACCGATCTTTTAATTACAGTGAAAGGCATTTTCCTGAAGAATAGTGGAATACTACTGATTGTAGACGAGTTGTGACCATTTTCAAAATTTAAATAGGTTTTATAATAGAATTCCTCATAACAATAATAATTCGAATTTTTCCGAATTCACTTAACAATATTCACAAAAATCGAATTCACAAACCAATATTCACAAAACCAGATCCTTGAAGCTAAAAGGGAGCTATAAGGTACCTCGCGACCAGCCTTACAACTTTAGGAACATTCCTTTTAATTAAAAGGCTTCCTTATAATTCGTGATCGATTTGCCGTACGGCAGATTACGAAGGCTTAAAGGAAGATCTCTGCATTAGAAATTCGCGAAAGGAACGTAGAAGGCCCCCTTTAAGGATCCCTTTTAGGTAAAAGGAAGGCTCCTTAAAGGGAGCTGTTATCAGTAGTAAAGGGAGCTCTCTGCATACCAACTTGAATAAAAGGATTCCTTATAGCTCCTTTAAGGAGGCCTTTTATTAAAGGAGCGTTCTTGCATACGGGCCTTATTTTCCGAAATCAGCCCGATTTTCATCTATCCCACACCATTAACTATTCAGGAAAAATGCAAACAGAAATCGGTGAAATTCCTCATTGCGGGCAAGGTTACCGGGAGTTGCGGATTGGTTAGGTTGCGGGTTAGGTTGCAGGCTGTGAGATTCTTCTCGCTGCAGAAGGTTTAGACGCTTACAGGTATGCATTCTCAAATAAAGTCGAAGTTACCTCCAAATAATGTCCATTTTGAGGAATGTAGGGAAACCACTGAGGCTTTTCAATAATCCGTCCAGAAACTCCGAGGCCATTGAGAACTGTTACGTTGACTATTGTGGGGATAGCACCATAATAAAGTGGCTGGGTACAATACGGCCACATGTATTGACATTCACCAAGATCGATGTAGCTGAAAATAAACAAATCAAATTGAACAACTTCACCAAATTACACAAATTCCCAATTCGAATCAAATTTAAAGATAAATATCTCTGCCTTCCCCTGCAAAAAATTGTAAGATTAGTATCAAAGGAGAGAAAGATGAAGTTGTGGAGGGCGAGGGGGGCAGAGTCGATCAGTGACTGACAGTGAGGACGAACATCTCAGTGATTAGCCTTAACCTCCAAAAAGACATTGATCAGCGACCAAGGTGAATCACTTCATAATCCACACCTATCGGGAATTCATAGTATGGTAATGCATCTATATGTGATTTAGCTAGGTTCTCAGCTATAGAAGTGCAAAACCTTCATTTTTTTGCTAGCACTTTTACAGGCTCAAGACCGAGAAGAACACACGCTATCAACATCCCTACCTGACATTCCTGCCCCTTCAATACCACCCTTTGATAGTTCTACAACATAGTGAAACAATGATCGAGCTAATGTTGAACTTGATAAATGTAAAACAAAAATAATTTAAATGGACATCCATTTTGCTTCATTACGTGATTGATCTGCAGGCTATAAGATGGAGAGAACATGAATTTACTTTTTTACATGAAAAATTGTTTTTTATGTACCTGAATATACTTGCGAGCATGTAAATAAATCACTTTCATTACCTTATGTAACGTCGTTCACAAATTTTTACGTGCCCCCACAAGATCGAGCCCCAACACTATTGCCCCTATTCCCATCGTTCATGGATGCTGCTGATTATGTGAGTGAATACATTTTGAAATTCTACCCTCAGAGACACGTGATTTCATAACGTTGCCTCCCCCCAACATCTACACCCTCTCTAAGCCCCCCTTTGCACCCTGAAATAACATAATAGTGTTTTGTGATGCTTGAAATAATACGGATTACGACATATAACATAATGACTAAGGTTTGTTTAATAGAAGTGTAAGTCCCAAAACCAGTTTTTATGCAGTGGACAAAATTCGGGAAATTTCAACATTCTAACTGCTGCGTTGATCGAATTTACAAAATTTGAAATTTATTAACCTTATTAAGGTTCTTGCTGAATTCAGTAACAAATTCCCTACAACTTTCATTACATGGGATTTTTTTATGAGCCATATTTTATCTAGACATTTGAAAGTCACTGATTCTCAATTTTCGAACAAATTGGAAAAATGGCAGAAATTCTCTATCTACTAGACACAAACAACAAACATATGGACAAATATATTAAATATTACTTACCTTGGGCTGAGACTCGCTTGAGGTGTGTAACTGTTCAAAATATGGTAGGCATTCAATAAATCCAATTTACCATGTCCTTGTTCAAACATATTTATCCCAGGGAGCCTTCGAGCAGAAGCCATGAGTGCTTGTTTCATGCTGGCAGGATTAATTGCATTACCTCTATGAATAACACCACTGAAACAACATCAAGTCCCATTCGTACAACATGAGCAAATAGCGAATTTTAAAATGAAATAGTTAACCGTTTTACATCCATTTTTCGAAAATTCTATCTTGTGTACCGTGAAATGGGATAAAATATTGGGTTACTTAATAACATTTGTTAGAAAATTTTCAGTCATGTTGGAGGCCTTGTAAGCGCAAAATGACCCATTAAAGAAATATAGAGGTCAGCTTCAGGCCCTGAGAGGGCTTTTTGTCGGCAGATCTGGAACTCAGCCAGCTACAGTTCCCAGCTCTATATTTTACTTACAGCCGAAAATCCACAAGCCTCATTCTTCTCTGCTGCCGTCTAAGTAAAAATGCCGTAGGGTCGTGTTGTGTTCTGTACTACTGCCAACTTTTGGAAGACTAATTTGATACTGAGAAGTAGCTTTGTCATCTGACTGACTGAATTTAACTCGTGTTGAATGAGATTTTTCTGTGAATTTACTAAAAAGTGAGATGGTGAAAAAAAATTGATCAGAAGGGAAATTTAGCTCTGGTCTACACAAAAATAGCCTACAAAATTTGCAGTAAAACTACCTTCCGCCACTGAGACAGCACCCACCTGAGCCCTCTGCATCTCCACCACCCACCCGGAGGTCCCTCAAGACCTCTTCAACCCAGCAATTCCGAGGACGACCTCTTCGTCTTCTGGTAGAAAGATACAAGTATCTTTTTGTGTTCTGATACTCGGGTGGGAGAACCTTGTCGGCCGTTGGAAATATAAAAACTTAGTTTACTGAACAGGAGGCACGATAGGTAAATTTTCAACGATTTTGGGGTTTGGTATGACTGGATTTGTAATTTTGAGTTCGATTTAATTATTTAGAAAAATCCGGAAAAATGTATTTAAAAAGTTATTTTGCGAAATTTTTGGGTACAAGGTTTTCCAAAGATAAGAAACAGTAGAGAGTCTTCCATCGAAAAAAGTCGAATCGAAATTCGAGGGCGTTTTTACTTTAGACAGCAGTTTTGTAGTGATACCTCCTAAGAGACCAATAGTTTCGAGTTGCGGTGCACTGAGTGAGTGGTTGTCTGGTCCCATTGGCTATTGCATACAACTATTGGCAGTGATGTAGCATCCTTACTTTAAAAAAAGTTATTACTTTCTGAACATTCTGCAAAACCTACAGCTGCTCGATTCAAAGTTGCCAATTATTTCACGAGTAAGATTTGAGTGCTTATATCTCAAAATAGATTTAAAAGCACAATTAATTATAAAAAACACTTGAGACACAATCCATTCCATACGTACTGTGGATGGGGATGTGCACCATTTATACTTGGCCATTCAAACTACGTGTTTTTACTGCCCACCTGCAATCATTGTAATTCTACCTGTCAAATTTCAACATTCAGCACCCCATCGTTGCTCAATTGGTGTCTCACATTTTGTGTAAATGCCAAATAGGCACTAAAATAGATTGTAAAACAAGGTTTCTAAAAAACGTGCTTCCAATTTGATTTGGATTTCTTCTATCACCCTGGCAATTGATTCTGAGGTTTCTAGGAATATTCTATACCGTGAATGAGGAATTTCACCATGTCGGAATTTCCTATTTTTGACCCCAAAATCGGATTCAGCACCTCGAAAAACCTCCTTAGGCAAACTTTCAGCCAGAACTTCCTGATTTAGGAATAAACAAAACAGTGTAGAAAATACGAACGTTTAAAAAAACCGGGAAAATGACGTCATGCTGGAATAGTTCATTTATGGCCGCTTGAAGCGCTGAGATCGAGAAATCTATAGTCCCCAGATGCAAAATTTCACGAAAAAAATAGAAAAAGCAAGATGGGGAAAATTAGGTTTCCCCTGTTTTTGTTTGATAACTTTTCTCATTGAAAACACGATTTCGTTGTCCCAATGGGCAACACTGGGAGGAGACGGCGATCTGAACAGCCCAATCAGCGAGCGTTCCCACTTCACGTCCGTTTTCCCGGTTAGTTTTGAAATCAAAAATTTTGATTGTCTCCCAAAAATAACAGGAGACTTATTTTCCGAAATCAGCCCGATTTTCATCTATCCCACACCATTAACTATTCAGGAAAAATGCAAACAGAATTCGGTGAAATTCCTCATTGGTCAATTCTCTTCTCGCAAACTGCATATCAAAGTTGGTGAATGTCAGCTGAGCCATTTCGACTGTTTTCAGACAAAATTACATAGTATTTCTAATGTAGTACCTACTGATACTACTACTGAAATAGACCGTTGTTTCACATACCTGGCTAAAAGAGCTACAGCACCGGCAACAACAGGTGAAGCCACGCTAGTTCCAGACAATGTCCGACATCCTCCTTTAATGCTGGAACCTCTCACAGTTGAGCCGTAAGTCACTATATCTGGTTTCAGCCTGCCATAACTAAAACAGAACAGCCAAAGAAATAACTTTAAAATTAAAAAGTTGAGAACCACATATATGCGTTTTATTTTTCAGCTGTCTACTAAAGAGGTCTTGAAATTAGTAGGTGAGACAATGAACAACAAAACTGTCATACTAGGTTTGAGGAAATTTACGAGACGATTTGATTCAACGTTCCTCGTTGTATGGTTTATTAGTCGAATGCACTTTCTCTTTGCAGCTGCTGTATCCTGTTTCACAACTCAGTATCATCAGGACTTTTGAGCTTTTTCCATTAAATTGCAGGGCTCAGTCTTATAACATTGATTGCCACGTACTACATGTGGATCGCTCAATTTAATTTTGAGCAAAAACCATTTAAAACAATCCATAAAGAAGGGCTTTAATACGATTCTTTATGGATTACTTCAACAGGTTGCGAGCGGCATCAATGTTGATGAAGACCCCCAAATGTTGGGAATAATCAATTTCGAGTTAGTTGTTGATAATCCCTAGTTAGGACTAGTAATGAACGAAAACAGGAATGTAGAACCGAAATTTAACGAAAATCACATATTTATAGAACTTAGATAAGTCCATTTAGTTCACAGCTAAGTTACGGCTACTTAAGCAACCCGCCACACACGGGGATTCTTATGAGGTCTCAGGTTCGGATAGCAGTTGGAACAGCGTTGTTTTCACATTTTTAATCGATAATTCTTCGATTTTTGTCCTCTCCAGTTGTCGAAATTCTATCCCCACATCAATCATTATCAACAATGATTACTATTCATCAATTAGGCATTCTTTTTTCATTGTATTTTAGATGGGGAAGCGCCCACTACGCGGGACACCGCCAAAACGTCCCGCGATATAAAATATCACAATTGGAATTCATAAATATGTGGAAAGATTAATTACAACAGGTAAAATTGAAATTGAATTATGAGACGTAGAATTTCAAAAATAACATTTATAATATAACTATCTTTTTAAAATTCTTCTTTATGTATTATTTAATGAAGGTCATCAGCAATACGTTTGCAAATCAAAACATCAATACCTTAAAGCGCAAAGGCGCTACGTCCATCCATCTTCCACATTTTAGCGAATTTTCAAGGAAAATGATTTTATTTTATGTTTTTTAATTTCTGAAAAACTCAAATTCAACAAAACTATTATTGACCTTCTTGAAGATCATAGCTTGGACATTTCTTGAAGAAATTAAAGAGTGTATTGTAGTAAACTATTATTTTACGAAATTGCGCACTGGTGAAGACTTTTTTTGCCTTTTTGTCAAAACTCCGTTTTTAGGACGTCCCACAGTAAGACTTGGGCGTCCTTATGCGATCGATCTGGGGTGAAGGAGGACAACACTCAACAGAAAAAAAATAACCACACAGTAATCGGTTTTAGACCATTCTGAATCCAAATCCGCGAAAAAAAACCATAGGTGTATGTCTGTGTGAGTGTGTGTATGTGTGTGTGTGTGTGTGTGTGTGTGTGTGTGTGTGTGTGTGTGTGTGACAAAATCTTGTGTCGTCTGCACAGGCCTTAGTTCTCAACCGATTTTCCTGGTTCTTTTTTTGTTCGGCGCGGAAAACTATCTAGTTGTGCACTACGTCGCCGGAATTTCGAATTTTACTTTTTAAGGGGGGAAAGGGGGGTTAATGCTCGAAAAACGTGCGTTTTTGGGCATAATCTTGTGTCGTCTGCCCAGGCCTCAGTTCTCAACCGATTTTCGTGGTTCTTTTCTTGTTCGACGCGGAATACTATCTAGTCTTGCACTACGGCGCCGGAATTTTGGATTTTGCTTTTTAAGGGGGGGAAAGGGGGGTTAATGCTTAAAAAACGTGCGTTTGCGTGCATAATCTTCTAAACTCTGCCCAGGCCTCAATTTCCAACCAATTTGCGTGTTTCTTTTTTTGTTTGACTTAAATAACTTCCGAGTTGTACATGATTTTACCAGAGTACCAAAATTCGCAAGGGGAGGGGGTGAGTGGGGGATAATATTCACAAAATATCCGATTTTTCAATATTTCGGTTCCTTTACTGCTTACTAATTGTACCCAAGCTTTGAAATTGAGGAAAAATTCTCATTATACCTCCGGATTTTCATGAATTATTCTCTGTCTCACCATGGAACTAATAGTGGTGCCTCCATGGTGCCAGGACATGGTGCCATGATGCCATAAACCGCATATTTCGTGGGTATTTTTTCTTGTTTCACCTTGAATACGGATGTGAACTTCGACGGTCTGCCTACCAAAACAAGTGAACAGATGAAAGTTCAACATTACGAAGTATTACCGCTTTGGTGCCAGACTGGCACCATTGGCGGGGGGGGGGGGGGGGGATGGAACTCGAATTCGCATGTTGGGTGTCGTAGATCATTTCTAAAATGCTTTTCAAATTCGAGGTTCCCACGCCGCTAGAAATTATATGGTGGACAATGGTGAGGGGGGGGGTCAGTATTTCTTGCCTATAATACTTGATAAATCACATCGAGTGAACAGTTTTTTCGCTTGCCAACTGGTATTAATTGACCTAATGCTTATCCAATGGGACGTCCCCTGGAATGCATGCATTACTAAACAATATGTTTGTACATATAGCGCCTTTGTGCTTCAAGGTATCGGCAATATATTATGTCCCTTCCTTCCTTTCCACCTATAATTACTTACATACAGCGTTGCCTCATTATATAAAGTGCATAAAATTGGTTAATAGTTTATGAAATTTGTGAAAAAAAAATAATGAAATTGGTTGAACTAGAGGATAATGAGACTGGGGCTCGACTGGATATTCAAGGGGAGAAGGGCATGTGTCCCGCGTACTGTCTAGTCTGCGCTTAGGGACAGGACGGGACACCGCCGTTGTCCCAGCATCCCGCATCCTGCCTGTGGTGTTTCCTGTCCTGTGCCTGCCTAGTGTGCGGAGACCTTAACTTGTCTATTTGTCCTGTCCGTGTCCCCAAATTATGTCATTACAAATGGTTATTATTCATTTTAATATCTATTTATTATTATTACCTTAGTTTCAGAAAATAATGAACCCACATAGGAAAGTGAAACCTCACATTTTCCAACATAAAACTCGTTATAAGTATTATCGATCATTATTGTAATACAAACATTAAAATATACGTCTAAGGATTCTCAACCTCAAGAACACTTTGGTCATGTAATTCATGATGTCGAAAAGACTAGAAAATGTAGTTTATAGATAAAATACAGGTACATGGTGTTCACTAGTTCAATGCATGAGTAAAACTGGAATATTAATTAGATGGTAGGTTCTTATAATAACTATTATTTTGATGCAGGCACATTCAAATGGGCAGGTATGATAGCCAAACTAAAGAAATAGTTGCTTACTTGACTCGTTGGAAAAAACAACACCCTTTTGGTTTATTATTTTCAATAATGAACCTTTGGAATCGACCAAGAAAAAAATAATTTAACACCCCCTAAAAATTTGATGGTTTACGTTTCAAGGTACGTAGAATCCAAAAATCGAATAAAAATTTGGCCGTCCGTCCGCCGTACGCCGTACGCGGCACTTTTGCCACTTAGCATTGACCGATTTTGATGAAATTTGGTATGTAGGCTCCATTTGGGGTCTAGTTGTGCCCCGAAGCTTTTGGTTGATGTAGGTCACTCCTAAGGGTTCCAAAATCAATTTTGAAATTTTGAAAACGCCCTAACTCAAAAAATTTCGATATGAAGGTATTGTTTTTCATTCAATTTATGATTCTATAGAATTTTTAGAATTTTTTGAGACCACGCGGAGCTCTGTAGGACAAACCGTTCGCTCCCTACGAAAATTTAAAGGTTTATATTGAAATATATATATATATATATATATATATATATATATATATATATAAATCAAAACACGAGTGTGAATCGCAAAAGAGGCCTAATCTCCGTTCAAATTAGAGCTGACCGAAATGCAATCGATGGTTGGTGATTTTGATTTTTTTTTTTTTTTTTTTGATTTTTTTCTTTTTTGGTTTATTATTTTCAATAATGAACCTTTGGAATCGACCAAGAAAAAAAAAATTCTAACACCCCCTCAAAATTTGATGGTTTACGTTTCAAGGTACGTAGAATCCAAAAATCGAATAAAAATTTGGCCGTCCGTCCGCCGTACGCCGTACGCGGCACTTTTGCCACTTAGCATTGACCGATTTTGATGAAATTTGGTATGTAGGCTCCATTTGGGGTCTAGTTGTGCCCCGAAGCTTTTGGTTGATGTAGGTCACTCCTAAGGGTTCCAAAATCAATTTTGAAATTTTGAAAACGCCCTAACTCAAAAAATTTCGATATGAAGGTATTGTTTTTCATTCAATTTATGATTCTATAGAATTTTTAGAATTTTTTGAGACCACGCGGAGCTCTGTAGGACAAACCGTTCGCTCCCTACGAAAATTTAAAGGTTTATATTTAAATATATATATATATATATAAATCAAAACACGAGTGTGAATCGCAAAAGAGGCCTAATCTCCGTTCAAATTAGAGCTGACCGAAATGCGATCGATGGTTTGTGATTTTGATTTTTTTTTGATTTTTTGATTTTTTTTTTGATTTTTTTTTTTTTTTTGATTTTTTTTTTTTTCTTTTTCTCTTTATATTGGATGGTTGGTGATTTTGTAGACGAGTGATCTATATAAAAATAATAAACCGTTGTGTAATAATTTGCAGCGTTTTTTTCTTCTTTTCATATTGGATGGTTGGTGATTTTGTAGATGAGTGATCTATATAGAAAATAATAAACCATTGTGTAATAATTTGCAGCGTTTTATTTTATGGTTCATCTTGGAAAATCTGAGAAAAAGAAGAATGACTAGAAAAAAACGTAGGCACTTAGAACAATAACAAAAAAGGCTTAGTACAAGTTGAAGTTGAAATCTCAAAGACAATTTTTTTTACACCTCCCTCCATGAATGCAATACTAAGAAATATCGACTTACCTTGGTCTGACGACAAAGAGCAACCGAGATGGTTTCGTGGAAGATGGAAAGAATAACGAAAAACGAAAACAAAGAGAACAATGCACCTAAAACATCGAAAATAACGGTGGCGCCAAAATATTGCAATACGAAAATCCTGGAGTCTTTAAAAACGGAATGAACTGCATTCTCATGGTGATGAGATCAACTAGAATGAAACAGTTCAACTCGGAGGCCGATAGAATGTGCGATGATCGAGTTAAAAGGCAAAACGTACGAGCGCATTGTCTAGATCAATTGATCCAGTTGGCACGTTAGCCTTTATGTTGCCCAATAATAAATTGAACAATCCACATTTTGCACATAATAATCAGTTTTATACGACTGAGGCCTACAACTTATCCAATGAAGTGATCACTATGTGAGATTCCTCAAAGTACTAGTGATGCTGCAAAGCGAAAGTGCACTCGACTAATAAACCATACAACGAGGAAAGCCGAACCAAAATTTCCACCCTTCAACCAACCAACTTTTAAAAAAAAGCAAAACATAACGAAACTATAAAATGCAATGGGAAGTTTTCTTACCCTTGGGGAAGTTCCCAGGTAGTCATTCCTCTAGAAGAAAATTTCGCTATCTGATCGTCAAAGTTTATTCCTCCAACACCAATGACATCCATTTGGTCAGCTGGATTATTGAGTGTTCTAAAAACAGAATGACAAAAATATGATTTGGAAGTAGGTACAAGCGGATTTGAAGAACACTTTTCCCAGAAGGACGATTCCCCCATTGGATTTTTTAGACCGCTGATAAGAGTCAGGTAATGTCCGTAGTCCCATCGGATTTCTCATGGATCGTTGACTCGTAGATTTAAATAATTCTGAACTTAAGAGTTTCTTTCAGAACACTCCAATAAAACCAAGAAACTCTCAACTTGCAATAAGGAATTGGGTAGAGCATCAGCACACTCCACAGGGAATAAAAGTATTCAACATCATGTTATCAATAATTACCAAATTAATAATACATACCCGTAAAGCGGACCGTCGTTGCCAATGGCTGAAACCATTATAACTCTATTTGCAGTCAATTCCCATACTTTATCGACGAAAGGGTGATCCATGAAATCTGGACCACCAATACTGAGATTGAGAACATTGATCTTTTTAAGAATTGCGTAATTAAAAGCGTCCAAAAACCAGGATGTATAAGAAACCTAGAAAATATGATAACTGTAATCAGCGAAATTTACACATTATAATTGACAAACAATGAGGAATTTCACCGAATTCTGTTTGTATTTTTCCTGAATAGTTAATGGTGTGGGATAGATGAAAATCGGGCTGATTTCGGAAAATAAGTCTCCTGTTATTTTTGGGAGACAATCAAAATTTTTTATTTCAAAACTAACCGGGAAAACGGACGTGCAGCGGGAACGCTCGCTGATTGGGCTGTTCGGATCGCCGTCTCCTCCCAATGTTGCCCATTGGGACGACCAAATCGTGTTTTCTAAGAGAAAAGTTATCAAACAAAAACAGTGGAAACCTAATTTTCCCCATCTTGCTTTTTCTATTTTTTTCTTCAGTTTTTCGATTTCAAACTTTACTGGTTCGTGAAATTTTGCATCTGAGGACTATAGATTTCTCGATCTCAGCGCTTCAAGCGGCCATGAATGAACTATTCCAGGATGACGTCATTTTCCCGCGTTTTTTAAACATTCGTATTTTTTAAACTGTTTTGTTTATTCGTAAATTAGGAAGTCCGAGCTGAAAGTTTGCCTTAGGAGGTTTTTCGAGGTGCTGAATCCGATTTTGGGGTCAAAAATAGGAAATTCCGACATGGTGAAATTCCTCATTGAACAAATTGAAACACATTATATAGACAACCTTTCCCTCAGCTAAGATGCAAATTTGTGTATTGGTCCTACAAAGTGTTTGCCATATTGCTTCCCATAGAACAGATCAAATGGGGAATTTGCCTCAATTTTAGATTCTGGAATTTCAAGTAAAATCCTATAATAAGGCCCTAGAATAACGTTTAACGCCAGGAATACAAAAGGGAAAAAACTACCTTAAGAAGAAAATGCCTTAACAAGTGAAGCCTCTGTCAAAAAACACCGCGAAATCGAGAGAGGTTGAGAGCTTCTGATTACGTCAGCACCTCAGGGTTTTCTCCTGCAAAACGACGCGGAAACTGACCGAATTCACACTGCTGTGCTCTGGCGATGCTTAAATGAAGTATTTTAGCAAATAGTATCAAAGAAAGTCAACAGGTAGAGTTGTAGGCGCCCTTGCAACCACACAAAACTCAAATAATGTAATTCAAATAAAGAAACTAACAAATATAGACACTAAATAAGAAAAGACGAAGACTAATAAAGCTTGATGAACTGATAGGTAAAATTGTATTGCCAAAAAGAGTGATTAAAATTGCTTCTTTTGGTCACTTTTGCCTCTGATTTTCTCTCCCCCCGTTCGCACACTCCTGTGTTCGACCATGTAAGCTAATAGATTCATTTATGCTTTACCGAGGTAGCACTGCTGTAGTAAGTGGCACAGATCCCCTCATGAAGTGAATCTTCCTAATACTCATTCAATGAATGGAACCACATTAGTTAGGCAGCGAGATACGTTGCAACATGGCTGCCCCCATACAAGTTGCTGCTACATTTAAAATTTCCATCTTCCTTAAATTCTCTAAAATTTTTTGGATGCTTTTTCTAGCAGCACACAATGGTTTGCTTCCATATCAGTGAACCCTATTTCAAAAAAAAATTTAATGTGAGGCGAATTCCCCATTTCAAAAATATTGGGCCTATACGAGGGGGGACCCAAAAGTAACCGGAATCGAACTGAGGCGAAAGACAGGTGTGATTGGCTGGTTGGCAGGTGGGGGTTTGAAAGGGACACATCTCACGATTCAGTGTGCGAAGTTGGGATGCTGTGAGTTTAACGGTCGTCATTGAGATTTTTTCTAGTGAAACAACTTTTCCCGTTTTGTCGAAAACGTGTGATGGCAGACAGCGTGGAGCATCGCGCGGCCGTGAAATTTTGTTTTCTGTAAGAAAAAACGCCGGCTGAAACTCTCGTAATGCTTAAAACTGTTTAAGGGGAAGCTGCATTAAACAAGACACGTGTCTACGAGTGGTTTCAGCGTTTTAAAAATTGGCAAATGAGGATTGAAGACCAATCTCGTTCTGGCCGCCCTTCAACGTCAAGAACTGACGACAACGTAGATAAAATCAACATCATGATTTGCGAAGACCGTTGTCGAACGGTTGATCAATTGGTTGAGATGTCTGGGAGTTTAATCCAGAGAATTTCATCGGAGGATTTGTGCATGAGAAGGGTTGCAGCAAAATTTGTTCCACGCCTTCTCACAGACGAGCAAAGCCCCCGCACTCACTGCCCCGTCTGTAATGCAGTTTCCTACGAAAAACGCTGCAAATTATTACACAATGGTTTATTATTTTTCTATATAGATCACTCGTCTACAAAATCACCAACCATCCAATATGAAAGGAAAAAAAAAAAAAAATCAAAAAAAAAAATTTAAAAAAAAATCAAAATTACCAACTATCGATTACATTTCGATCAGCTCTAATTTGAACGGAGATTAGGCCTCTTTTGCGATTCACACTCGTGTTTTGATTTATATATATATATATTTCAAAATAAACACTTAAATTTTCGTAGGAAGCGAACGGTTTGTCCTACAGAGCTCCGCGTGGTATCAAAAAATTCTATAGAATCTTAAATTAAAGGAAGAACGATACCTTTATATCGAAATTTTTTGAGTTAGGGCGTTTTCAAAATTTCAAAATTGATTTTGGAACCCTTAGAAGTGACCTACCTCAACCAAAAGCTTCGGGGCACAACTAGACCCCAAATGGAGCCTACATACCAAATTTCATCAAAATCGGTCAATGCTAAGTGGCAAAAGTGCGGCGTACGGCGTACGGCGGACGGACGGCCAAATTTTTATTCGATTTTTGGATTCTACGTACCTTGAAACGTAAACCATCAAATTTTGAGGGGGTGTTAAAAATTTTTTTTCTTGGTCGATTCCAAAGGTTCATTATTGAAAATAATAAACCAAAATGGCATGACACCGATTGTTTACCCCTCCTATCCATCTGATCTCGCCCCCCGCGACTTTTTTTTTGTTCCCCCGACTCAAAAGGGACTTGAAAGGAAAACGATTTTCGGCTGTGGAAGATATGAAACAAATATCGCCGGATGGCCTCAAGCTCATTCCATTAAATGAATTCCAAAAATGTTTTGAACAATAAAAGACGCAATTGGAAAAGTGTGTTGCAGTCAGTGGTAATCACTTTGAAGGTGATCAAAATTTGGTGTAAAATATTGAAAAATGAAGAAGTTATGACGAAATTCCGGTTACTTTTGGGTACCCCCTCGTAGATATCAGCATTAGAAACAATGCCTCCCAAGGCCTATGGGTTAGCGATTAAAGAGACAATCAAAGGGGTTTTAAAATGTGAAGTAAAAGCCCTGTGGTCTGGCTTGAGCTTATAACTTAATGTCAGGGACTACAGGGTTAAACTCACGGAATAATGAAAACCAGGTACATCCAAGACCAAGTATAGAAACTGCAAAAGAGTGGTAGCAATTTGGCCTAAACGGCTTTCACCAACCAAATTTTTGGTAGACACTAGTTTAGTCCTATTCCTTTCACCTGTGTTCCCTCTTCGCTGATGGTTACTTGGATTGTACTCTTTTACAATACCAGACTCGGTCTTGAATTGCCAGGTGTGACATTGAAATTTTGGACCATTCCGAAAAACTCACCTGGCTGTTCGTAAAAACCCTAAAAATATGAAGTTGAGCATCCGGTGCTAACCCTAAGCACTCCTTACTACTTGCGATGACGCCAGCAACAAAAGTTCCATGACCAAGTCCATCTTCCAAACTTTTTTCGTGCGTCCAGTCTGATCGCTCTTCAACTCGCTTAAAATGAGGATGGCCTTTTGAGAGGCCTGTGTCAAATACTGCAACTTTAATTCCAGAGCCTGAAACATATTTATAAAATTACTCAAGCTAATTTCCGAAGGCATAACTTGGAACACGAATTAAAGTAAATTCAACACACTTGAGGCTACATTATTATGTTTTAATAGCATATAAGCTTGCTTCCCTCACTCATTCAAGAAGTGTATGTTAGCGGCAAAGTGTATAATCCGGAATTCTATAGAATGCCTAGGCATTTCACATAATGCCTGGATTATACACTTTGCCGCTAACATATACATCACTGGACTTGCTCATGCAAGTGATTGTGATTTGTAGTTTTATGGGATAGTAGTCTTTCGCAACATCTAGGAGCAACATTGCTGAGGACGAAACAAAATCTGTCTTTTGTGTATTAGTGGAACAGGTTGGAGTGTTCTATTCAAATCCTCATTATGCAACAGTAAATAGAATAGATGAACGGAAGACTACGGTGAACTCCAGTTATCCCGATCCTCTTGTAGTTCTCTAGACCCTCCAATTCATTAATCAACAGAGATCTGATCCCTGATGGTCTGGGAGAGAGCAACAACCTCCACAGAAAAAGGGCTGAAAACGTAAAAATGTCGAAAATAACTGTTACTCCTCATTGCAAGGCAGAAACTTTGGGAAGACGTCGTCTCAGTGAAGAGTGAACGTAGAAATGAAAGTTACAGATAATTTAATCAGCTTTCTAAAGATTCCTGTCAAAAGAAGCTATAGAAAGCGGATCAAATACTCTACAACTTTCATAGTCTACATTTTTAGGTAAGATGATGTCAACCCCGAATTTTTGTCGCGCTAAGCGGAGATGAAGTTGATATTTAGCTATGTTTAGCCCTTTTTTACAGCCTCGTGGCTCCGAAATTATCGCTCATAAAGGAAAATTCACGGCATGAATTTTGCAGAAAATTTCTAGTTCTACAATTTTTTACATAAACTCAAAAGCCGAAAAACGCAACGGGTAGGAGCTACAGGCAAAAAACAGAAAAAAAAGTTCTAAAATTTGATAATGTGTAAAATGGTAAAAATGGTTTTTAAAATTTCAATAGTTAATGAACCTTTGAAATCGACTAAGAGATTTTTTTAACCCCCTCAAAATTTGTTGCGTGTAAATACGTTTCAAAGTATGTAGAATCCAAAAATCGAATAGAAATTTGGCCATCCATCCACCGTACGCGACAGTTTCCTTAGTTCCCATGGACCGATTTTGAAATAAGGGTTGAAATTTTCAAGTCTCCCTAGCTCAAAAAATTTCGATACTACGGTATAGTTTTAACATGAACATGTTTTTGCCCTAGGGTAACTACCCGAAAAACATTACACGGAAGGGGGACGTGGGACGGTCACGCGCGTTTTAAACACTCCGATCACGCGCCTTTTCCAACACTCCAGTCACGCGCCTTTTTCAACACTCCGGTTTTTGAGGCGCGAAGCGCCGATTTTTTCTTAATATATTTTAGATTATTTTGCTAGGGATAATATAACTTTTGTATTATACATACGATTGAAGGTGCTGCACTAAATTTGGCTAAAACATGTTCCATGTTTTTATAATTTACGCCGTAGGCTCCAAGTAGATAGCATCTGGAGCCCCCCTGGCGAGGCGCGAGTTTTTCTTCAGTTTATAGTACCTAGTAGTAAATTTTTGTAATCGAATGAGACAAACCAGAGTTCTTTAGTACCGACCGTTCGCTCCCTATGAGAATTTAAAGGTTGGTCTCACGATAAATCAGAACCACGAGTGTGAATCGCAAAAGTTGAAATTTCGCTAACCAAGATGCGATTGCTGTTCGCTTCTTCGAGTTGTGGACAGTTTTGCGAACTTAGAAACCAGTATTCAAATTTCCTAACGAAGGCACCCAGAACTCCCTATTTCTTCGCAATGAGTGTTTAGTTTAACCTTTGTGTAATAATTTGCAGCGTTTTTTCGTCTCTATTCACTTGACTAATATATAAATTGAATGAGTATCTAACTTTTGTTTCAACTTACCAGTTATTCCCATCCCCCATAGTGTGTCTGCCTGTAAAATTGATGTGATTTGCTTATTGTGAGCTGCTCGCAGAAGGTTTCTCCCGATGCGTCTTCCTTTGTTTTCCCAGAACTGCAATTTGAACAACGAAAATTAGGTAGAGACATACATTACGTGGATCGATCCGATCGCTCAAAGGTTCAGATTTCAATGGGGTCAGCGCATGGATGTTTCTAACAATTTCCACCGAAAGAGAATCACTTCAAAGTGTTCATAAAGAGGCTATTTATTTGGAGTTATACGCTTCAAGGGAAAAATTTAAACAAATTGCCTTAGGAAAACTGCCAAATTTTAGATAAACTCGTTACGTCTTCGATTGAGACTGCATAGTTGTATTTCTGTACATTCACTTCTGTACTACTTTATCTAATTGGTGCATGTAGGAAAGTAAATACTAGCGATTCTTCCATTATTTTATTTTATAGATTATTTTTTTCTCTTCCAATTTTGTTCTAATTTAAATAAAACGAAATGTATTTTATTTAATAACAATTTTCATTCATCGGTGACTCGGCAGTGTACGATATACGTAGGTACTTATTGTACCACATGTGTTGAAAACCTGCTCAAATTTGAATATTTTAGGAGATTTGACAAATTACCATGTTTTTGGAGGGTCTAAAGTACACTTTAGGAGGGAAAATTGTTAAGAATCGCCATGGGGTACTTTTGCCAAGTGCAGGGTTAACCAATAAATTTAAGAAATCCCAGGAATTTTTGAAATTTATTTTATTTTACATTAATTCAAAGTTTTTAAATTCATTTCTCCGAATCTAAACCAGCCAAAAACTAGAGAAGATAACTACTTAATACTAGTGGGTTACCCGTTCATTGCACTAAGGTAATCTTATTTCACATTTCAAACAATCATCTCATTTCCCCAAAGTTTCATTTAAATCACATGAACGGTTTAGAATAGCTAAGATACAGAAGACAAACATTAATTTGTATTTATGAAGATTAGTATAGGTAGACACTTTAGTCCCGTAGGTGGTTCTATCTACTGAAAAGATTTCTTAGTGAATTCCAGTAACAGCCTTAAAATGAGCTTTTCCTAATAAAACAGTAATACGGAAAGAAAAAAATCATACCAACCTTTTTGATCGGCCTCGGGGCATCGTATGGTTCATATTCAGTACTATTCACGTAATTCAAATTGCGAACAACTAATCTTTGGGGGGTTACTCTTTTCACGGAGGGATGCTGTTTCAGTTTCCCGAGGCCAGTACCGATAGCGCCTTCCTCTACCTGGACAATCAATTATATTGGTTGAATAACAAGCCATAACAAATTACTTGCCATTCAGCAAGCTTCATTCGGAATAACTTTCCGATTTGCTGTTCTCCAAGTCTATTAAGTATTGATAGACTAGGAAAAATATAAATTATTTACTTGAAACAATACCCAGGTACTTACCACAACCACATCAAAATCACTGGGATAATCGCTGGCTGGATTATTTCTTTGTACTATGTGCCATCTCACATCACTATGGTTAAGAGCTGTAGCTATGAACATCTCCCTGAGTTTCCGTTTGTAGTAACCATTGAACGTGACGATGTATTCTACAACACAAACAGGCATTACACTCACTTTTCATTAAACAAAAATTGTTACGAAGTAAAGAGGAGCTAAGTACACGTACCATTCTTGACAATCCGGCTGGAAAATGTTATTTTTACATCGCGCGGAGATGTTTGATCACTACATAGATTCAGCGAAGACTGATTGTTGTGGGTGCCATTGATATGCGCAGACGTTTTGTTTGTAAAGTTTACGAGGAATGTAAACACCATCCACATCCAAGGAAATACTATCTCCATTTCAAATAAAATACGAATGATTTCATGTTTGAATTACAATCCATTGGAAATCATCGAAGAAAACCGTGTCCTAAAACGCGACTCACGAGTGACAAGTGTGTCCACAAACACTTGTGAGAGAGGTTTCCACTCTTCGCCATGTCAAGATTAAAATGATTCCTTCAAGGCGAAAATAATATCACTAAACGAACCATAGAAATGTAAACAAAAGATCCGCTAGACAAACGAGACAGTAGAGAGACAATCTACGACCACTTCTACTGGTTTCACATCATAACAAATATCTGATAAGACGGCCAACGCCAAATCCTATCTTCATACAAAGGCTATGGAATTAGAGAGAGAAGAATCACTTCCATGCTCCATGGAGGGACCCTTGTTCCTCAGAAAGTCTCTGAGCGCTGACAGCTGGCCACGCCTCTCTTATTCCCTTACATGACCTTCATTTCCCATGATTTTATATTTATCTTGTCTCTGGTACTCAGTGCTAGGGTAAATGTACCAGTAGTAGACACTGCACCAAAAGTAGACACTTGAACTTTAACTTGAAAAAAATAAGAACCCAGCTCATCATAAAGGTTTGCAATTGGCACCAGTTTAAAAAATATCATCTGCTGCGTTCCCACCAGAGAGACATTGATCATCAAGTCAGCCATAGAAGAATAATAGAGCATTTGTTAACGCGGCTCAGTTTGAGGTGCTGTTATTGTCACATCTGCTAAGGAGGTAAGTTTGGTTTTATGAAGTTCTTAATCAGTTTTTACATATAATCTGCAACAATTTGATTTCTACGTGCTATTTCATGTATTTCCTCCACAGTTGCGATGTTTATTTTGGTTAATATTGTATAATTTCGTTCAAACAGAGACTGTCTACTATTGGGTCATTGATAACGCGTCGTTTCCAGTAGTGGACATTTGTGTCTACTACTGGTTTTTTCTCTTCTTTGTAGAACTTTATTAAAACTTTTTCGTAGGTATTTTAATTGTGAACACGAGGATGCTTGAGTTTTTGCCGGGAAATGAGTGGTTCCAGTAGTAGACAGGGGTGTCTACTACTAGTAGACAGGGGTGACTACTACTGGAACCAGAAAATTGTGATGTTACCTACCTAAGGAAGAAATTTAATGTGAATGTTCTGGTGCTTTGACTCACAGAAGCACAGCCATGCCACCTGTGAAGGGGAAAATGTGGAATTATTCGGAAAACGCTGCAAATTATGAACGCTAAAATTTGAATTTGGCCTCATTTGCGATTCACACTCGTGTTCCTGATTAATCGTACGTCCAACCCTTAAATTCTCGTAGGGAGCGACCGTTTTGTTCACAGAGCTCCGCGTGGTCTCAAAAAATTTAAAAAATTCTATACTATCTTAAATTGATGAAAAAAACAATAGGTACCTTTATATCAAACATTTTTGAGTTAGGGCGTTTTTAAATTTTCAAAATTAATTTTTTGACCCTTAGAAGTGACTTACATCAACCAAAATCTTCGGGGCACAACCAGACCCCAAATGGAGCCTACGTACCAAATTTCATCAAAATCGGTCAATGCTAAGTGGGGAAAGTACCGCATACGGCGGACGGACGGCCAAATTTTTATTCGATTTTTGGATTCTACGTACCTTGAAATGTAAACCAACAAATTTTGAGGGGGGTTGCTAAAACATTTCTTTTGGTCGATTCCAAAGGTTCATTATTGAAAATAATAAACCAAAAGCGCTCATAGCAGTACCTAGTACAATAAATTTTCATTTTTTCTCCTTTTAGCTTCTACAATTCATTTTTACATTTACCATACTTGAGAAGCTGTGATTAGAGTTACCTAACAACCATAGTAGTTAGCACCATGACGCGTTGTTTTAGTTTTAAATAAATAGTACCTGCCTAAGTAGTTTGTTTTATATTAGTATGAAAAGAAGGTAGCTGAGAAATTAAAGACTGAAATGAGATACCTAAACAATAATTACAAAGCTGTGATCAAAGCTGGGTTCGTTTTTAATGATTTATGAAATACAAAGTTTCTATTAAAGTGAACTGTCTACTAGTGGTGTATAACCCTGTCTACTTCAGGCAAACTTGTGTCATCTACTGGTGCAAAAACCTGTATGCGAAAATTAACGAAAAAACGTTTCAATATAAACATACTGTGACATTTAAAAAGGTATTTACGTAAAGGAAGAGTTATTTCAGTAAAATAAATTGACAGAAAACCAACACAATAAAAATTAACGCATTGCAGCCAGAAAAACGAAAATTGTTCATTAAGAGTGTCAACTACTGGTGCATTTACCCTATGTTATAATGCTATTTCAAAGCCGATGTTTTTGGGTTGCATAATATGAATTTAAAATTGAATTATAACCCTCGCTGCTTAGAAAAAATCAACTCAAACAACAATGAAAAATGTAAGTCAAGTAGAACATAGTAGAGGTTTACTTAGGTATACTTCCACGAAAGTAATGAGCCACAAAGTTGAATTATGTAATGTATTATAAAGTGAAATCTATGATGACCTAACCGTCGAAATCGATATAACTTTGTAAGTCATTACTTTCATGGAAATAGACTAGGTACATTTTACTAGACTCCGTTTTTTATTGGAGTTTCCACAACTTCGCCGCGAGTGATTCAATTCGTACGTAAGTACCACAGAGTACTGGAGACAAGTTAAACTACTGGAAGTACCTACTAAACAAAAAAATACTACGAATAGCCTAAACGCAAACAGCATCCACTCGACTCCACTGAATCAAACAAATCATCTGGGAACTCATCGTTACTAGTAAGACTTACCACTACTACTATACTTAGTATAGTAATACAGAATAGAATCATAAGAAGTAGAGGTAGGAAGGTATAGAATAAATTGTAGTAAGTAGGAATGCATGTAATGAATGAAGAATGCATGAATGCCTACCGTGAATGCATGTAGCTTCGGACAAAATCGAATTTTAGCGGTAAATCGCTTCTAGCATCCACAGTGCTGGCCCTAGACAGTTCGTTCGTGAGTTTCGTTGTCACCTGTTTCGTTGTCAGTGTTCATTTTCCCGCTCGTTGGTCTTGCTTTATTGCTCGGTTGTCGTCCAATAATTGTAAGTACTACCTATATCATTTTCAATTTATAGTTTTTCTCAGAATGTAGGAAAACCTCCTTTGGCACGCAATCTTAAGTGGAGTGAACCAACCAAAAATACTTTTAGTTTGTAGGGAATATTGTTATGAAGCGATCTGGCTAGTTTCATTGCTCTAATGCTATATAATTGCAGCAGTACTTATTTATGTACTTTCTTACATTGATGTTGTTCATTAACTTTCTTACCATTACATTTATGAGCAAGAATATTTAAGTTATTAATTTTAACCATCTAACCAAACGATTCAAAAATAATAATGAACGGAAAAACGTCTGTCAAACGGGTGTTGCACATTGCTTCCTTCCTTTCTGTATAGGTACAGAACACGATTGTATAAAATCGGATGCCTAGTAGATGAACAAAAACTCTCTAAGAACAAACAACTAGGTATTTACTTTCCAAATCTGATCGCTCGCGTGAGTTTATATACACTTCGATTTATGTATTTTTGTGTTTCTTCAAAAAATATACATAACAAATTAAAACATGTGAAAAGGGTCGTTTTGTTGAAATCGTAAATTTTAACAAAACAAAGTAATAATAATTTTCTTCCTAGGTAGGTACATATCTCCGTTTATAATTTAATTAAATAATTATCATAATAAGAAGAACGGTTCCACTTAACAGGGTGCCTAGTTAAGTCGGTAAGTACGTTGGTGAGTCGCACCCGACAACATACCTGGGAATTAACAAAGAAGTCCGAAGAATTTTGCTATCAAAGATATTTTAATCATGGAAAAAAGGCACATGGTAAAACATTCGGGGCAACATCGATTAATCCACTTCAAGACGAGACAACCCAATCGATACAATGAATCGATTTATCGAAAAACCTGATCGGTACCTCATTACCTCAAAAATACAAAAACAATGTTGATTCAAGACATTCAACACCTCCCCATGAATTAACATTGTAAAAACAGGTTAATGTAGAAGAACAAACACAAGCCCATCAGTTTTTGAACAATTCTTTCCGAACATAGAAAATAGGGAATTAAACATTTGGAACATTTTTTATTTTACTTATTAGCTTCCAACTAATCCAAATCCCTCAACAAACATTTGAAATTTATCAGCAGGTAAAGGCTTAGTAAATAGATCCGCTAACATTTCACCAGTAGATAAATCTTTATAATTTTATTTTGAACATGTTCCCTAATAAAGTGGTACTTCATATCTATATGCTTGGAACGTTGACTTGTGATGGCGTTCTTCGCAAGTTGAATCGCTCCCTGATTATCGCAGAATACAATGTAAGGTTCTTTCATCGAATGTCCCTCAAATTCTCCAATTAAGGCTCTCAACCACAACACTTCTTGAGTTGTGAACGCAAGTGCGGTGTGTTCCGCTTCGACAGTAGATAAAGCAATAGTCTATTGTTTCTTTGAAAACCACGAGATCAACCCACCCATATACTTAAAACCCAGTTGTAGAATGCCTACTGTTAATTTCATTACCCCAGTCAGAGTCACTATAAGAAAACAATTCTTGGTTCCCCAATTTATCAAATTTTAATTTATAATTTCTTGTGCCTTGAAGGTAACGGAATATCCTCTTAACAGCTAACCAATGCTTAACCTTAGGATTTTTGTTGAATCTGCTAAAAAAAACCTACAGCTTGAGCTATATCAGGTCTACTGATCTGAGACATGTACAAAAGACTCCCTATCACCTCTTGAAAAGGGGTCCCTTCAGGACAATCCTCATCTTCAGGCGTTGGTAGCAGGTTCACACCAATGTCCGTGGGGGTTTTGACTGGTCTGCACTCCTCCAATCGAAATTTCTTCAGAATATTTCCAGTGTAGGTTTCTTGGTCAATACTCAGACTTCCATTTTCTCTCAAAATGTGCATTCCTAGGCAATTTTGAATAGTGCCAAGGCCCTTTGATGCGAAGTTGAGCTTCCAGTTTCCTCTTGATTTCTTTTTCAAGTTTCTCATTTGACGACAAGATTAAGAGATCGTCAACGTAGACAGCTATAACGATGGTTCCTTTGTCAGATCGTCGCAAATATACACAAGGGTCTGCATCAGACTGCTTCAATCCAACATTTTTGAGGATATCGTGTAGCTTACGATTCCAACATCGTCCACTCTGTTTTAGGCCATAAACAGCTTTTTTAAGCCTCCAAAGTTGTCCCTTTCTCGGTGGTACGATCTCTGTACCCTGAGGTGGCTCTACATAAAGTCCTCATCCAAGTCTCCAAGGAGATATATCTGTAGTGATATATGCTGTAGTGATGTCCATGTGCGTGATATGTAGGTCATATTTCACGGCTAGTGCCAACAGGTAGCGAATAGACGTGTCGGTACTTCACCACTAGGGAAAAAGTCTTCCATTCCGAACTATGTGAACCAGGAATAGCCTCCTCATAGGTGACTGGATCGTTGTCAAGTGCAGCTAGAAATCCTCCATATTAAGTATCTTTCTTCGTACCTACTAATTTATAAATATTTATGTCAAAAATGAGGGCATTCCTTCTCCCAAGCCTTCATCCAAATGTTCCTCATGACACTAGAAAACTAAACTATTTTGTATTCCAGTGGGGTTAAAAAGTTGCTGAGGGTTAGTATTCTGTTTTGTAGGTTTGTATGTCTTTTCATTGCAGGCTCTTGATCTCCGTGTTGCCACCATGTTGTTCTAGGGTCAATATTTAAATAATTTTCTACTTAATTCCCACATGTTATCTTTGAGATGACCCAGTTTTTGCCATTTTTAAAATGTATTGTAGGTTTACATAATGTTAGATGTAATAAGATTCGGTGCTCATAGTGCGTGGAGTTCATATTTTTAGATGCCATTAGGTCTAAATAGCACAAGTTTCACTCTTGAACAACCAGTAATACAGTAGTAGTAGTAGTAGTCTACAAGTAATTTCCACCCAGAAGTTAATTTTTATAGGAACTTACCTAGTGAAAAATTGAAGCAACTTAAGATCATATATTCCGATCACTTGTAGGTAAGTGGTCAGACGTTACCCAGTTAGTAAATCGCTCCTTCCTTTTTAATTTTGGTAGGTAAATTGGATGTAATCGTATACCAACTTATCGCTTGCCAACCATAATGATTCGCGATTCGGGCAAGTACGATAATAAAGTTAAGGAGGTCTCAGTCGGTCGACGTTCGTTCCTCGTTCCGGCTCAGTATTTCGCCAAATCGAAGGCGCAAAAACTTAAAAAGTTGTACCAAATTTGACATTTTGAAGGATTTTAGAAATTCATTAGTGCATGGGCCTTGGGAATTGAAAAACTGAAAGATTGCCGCTGGAATCATTAAAATCGAACAATAATTGCCATAGAAATATGGGAAGAACCGTTTATTCAGTAGTTTTTCCCAAATTTTCTCTGTTCGATATTGATGATTCTAGCGGCAATGTTTTCAATTCCCTAGGGCCGTGCACTAATGAATTTATAAAATCCTTGAAAATTTCAAATTTAGGTTCGATTTTTTATGGTTTTGCGCCTTTAATTTCGCTATATACTAAAAACGAACGGCGACCCCCGAAGGCGAAGAGGGTCGCTGTTAGTTCTTAGTATTTCGAGGAAATGAAGGCGCAAAAACTTGAAAAGTTGTACCTAAATTTGAAATTTTAAAGGATTTTAGAAATTCATTAGTGCTTGGCCCTAGGGAATTGAAAACTGGAATATTGCCGCCGGAGTTATCAAAATCGAACAATAACTGCCAATTAAAATGGGGAAAAATACTGAATAAACGGTTTTCCCCATATTTCTCGGGCAATTATTGTTCGATTTTGATGATTCCAGCAGCAATCTTTCAGTTTTTATATACCCAAGGCCATGCTCTCATGAATTTCTAAAATCCTTGAAAATTTCAAGTTTAGCTACAGTTTATGGGAAAAACATTAATGACTTTATGGTTTTTCCTATTTTTCTCTGACAATTATTGTACGATTCCAGCGGGTATATTTCAGTTTTTCAATTCTCCAGGGCCGTGCACTAATAAATTTCTAAAATCCTTTGAAATTTCAAATTTAGGTACAATTTCTAAGTCTTTGCGCCTTCGATTTGGCGAAATCCTGACCCGGAACGAGGAATAAACGACCGACTGAGACCCCCGGGGTCGCCGTTCGTTACTTGTTGCGGGTCAGTATTTCGCGAAATCGAAAGTCAAAAACATAAAAATATGATTATTTCACGCGCAAACGTAAAATCCTTGTAACAGCCATAACGTCCACGTTTTCCATCCGATTTCGAAGAAGTTTTCAGAGATTGTACGGTTTGAGATGTTGATGGTCCCCTATCATCCGCGGACTGATAGTAGCCAGTCATCATGCACAAACTTGAATTTCATTGTAAGTCACGTTTTTATTATTCATTTCTCCCCGAATTCGGTGAAATCTTCAGAAATTGTGCAGGTTGTCGTGGAGACAGCCCCCTGTTAGGGTTGTGCAAAATACTTAGAGATTGATGTTTTGAGATAAGCTACATATTGTTGTGATTCGGGGTAATTAGCAAATACCTAGAGACAATAATATTGCTAGTTTATTTGTTGTCAATAATAAAAGATCACTTCTTGGTTTGACTCTGTCAAGTTAACACTGTATTTTGATTTCGCTAATTTATTTATTTAATCTCAACTCTAGTTCACTTTAATATCATTGGATCATCTGTACAATCAGGTTATGGATACGAGGAAGCTATGTGCCACACCCACTAGGCAGACTTTTTTTGCGGAAGCATAATTTTGTCCTCTTTAATTCGTTACATCGTGACTTATCCATAGTCCAAAAATGAACACAAAGTCCGAAAATGTCTAGGTTTTTTCCGAGTATTTGCAAAAACTTGGATAGCGCATTGCGGCATCATCCTACCCAACATCAGGAAAAAACGCTGCAAATTATTACACAATGGTTCATTATTTTTTATTTGTCTATATAGATCACTCGTCTGCAAAGCCACCAACCATCCAACATGAAGAAAAACATCGATCGCATTTCGGTCAGCTTTAATTTGAATGGTCTTTTGCAATTCACACTCGTGTTTTTGATTTATCGTATACGTAAAAACTTTAAATTCTCGTAGTGAGCGAACGGTTTGTCCTACAGAGCTCCGGGTGGTCTAAAAAAATTCTAAAAATTCTATAGAATCTTAAATTGAAGGAAAAAAACCTTTATATCTAAATTTTTTGAGTTAGGGCGTTTTCAAAATTTCAAAATTGATTTTGGAACCCTTAGAAGTGACCTACATCAACCAAAATCTTCGGGGCACAACTAGACCCCAAATGGAGCCTACATACCAAATTTCATCAAAATCTGTCAATGCTAAGTGGCAAAAGTGCCGCGGACGGCGGACGGACGGCCAAATTTTTATTCGATTTTTGAGTGGGGGGTTAAAATTTTTTTTTCTTGGTCGCTTCTAAAGGTTCATTATTGAAAATAATAAACCAAAACTAAAAGATTCCGCTGAACTCATCAAAATCGAACAATAATTGCCTGAGAAATATGGGAAAAACCAAACTGAATAAACGGGTTTTCCCATATTTCTCTGACAATTATTGTTCGATTTTGATGATTCCAGCGGGAATCTTTTAGTTTTTCAATTCCCTAGATTGATGCGCTAATGAATTTCGAAAATCCTTGAACACTTGCAATTTAGGTACAACTTTTAAAGTTTGAGCCCCTCCAATTTAGGGAAATACTGTCCGGGAACTTACGCGATGAACCCGGAAATACTGAACCGATGAAATGGGGGGTGCGCCTTGATTTTTTTTAGATTTTTAATCGAAAGAGGACTACATTCTGAAAATTTTGGGACCAACCGCGACCTTCTAGCGTGAGTAGATCTGTTTCTATGAATTTTTAAAGTGTCGACCGTTGATGACGTCACGCGCCCCTCTCGCCTGGGCGGGACCCCCCAGCCCACTGTGACGTCATAAACGGTCGAAACTTTAAAAATTCGTAGGAAAAGATTTACACACGCTAGAAGGTCGCAGTTGGTACCAAAATTCTCAGAATGAGGTCTACCTTATATTAAAAATAACAATAAATAGTTTTTCCTACCCAGGCGCACACCCTATTTTCTGGAATTGTGGGGATTGGGATGTAAATGATTCCCTATGAAAATCATCATTCCGGACTGATGGTAGCCACTGCGCATGAGCTAAAGTACATTTCCTTGTAACAGCCATAACTTCTACATTTTCCATCTGATTTCGTTGTAATTTTCAGAGTTTATGCGGATTGAGATGTAAATGGCCCTGTATGGAAACCAATGCTCCCGGACTGATAGTAGCTACTGCGCATGCGCAAACGTGATTTTCCTTGTAACATCCATAACTTGTACATATTCCTTCCGATTTCGAAGAAATGTTCATAGAGGCCCGGGTTGGGCCATCAATAAAAAAACGCTGCAATTTATTACACAATGGTTTATTATTTTTCTATATTGATCACTCGTCTACAAAATCACCACCCATCCAATATGAAGAAAAAAAATCAAAAAAAAAAAAAAAAAATCAAAAAAATTTAAAAAAAAAAAAAAAAAAAAAAATCACCAACCATCGATCGCATTTCGGTCAGCTCTAATTTGAACGGAGATTAGGCCTCTTTTGCGATTCACTCTCGTGTTTTGATTTATATATATATATAAGTTTCAATATAAACCCTTAAATTTTCGTAGTGAGCGAACGGTTTGTCCTACAGAGCTCCGCGTGGTCTCAAAAAATTCTAAAAATTCTATAGAATCTTAAATTAAAGGAAAACAATACCTTTATATACAATTTTTTGAGTTAGGGCGTTTTCAAAATTTCAAAATTGATTTTGGAACCCTTAGAAGTGACCTACATCAACCAAAAGCTTCGGGGCACAACTAGACCCCAAATGGAGCCTACATACCAAATTTCATCAAAATCGGTCAATGCTAAGTGGGGAAAGTGCCGCTGACGGCGGACGGACGGCCAAATTTTTATTCGATTTTTGGATTCTACGTACTTACCTTGAAACGTAAACCATCAAATTTTGAGGGGGTGTTAACAATTTTTTTTCTTGGTCGATTCCAAAGGTTCATTATTGAAAATAATTAACCAAAAATTGAAATGAACTGCTGTGCATCGGATCATTTATACAATCGGGTTATGGATACGAGGAAGCTATGTGCCAGACCCACTTGGCTTTTTTTTTCAACTTTGAAAATTGAAAACAATGCTTCCGCTATCTTGGTAGACTTGGAATCTATATTATAAACCGTTGTATAACAATTGAATGCGTTTTCTATTTGCACCATCGTCCAGAAATGTCTTATTGAAACCCCTGCGACCTGTAGGTACACACAGCAGGTAGAAGGGTCCGCGGGAAAGGTGGGCGGCGACGACGGAGGCGGGCTGGTGGAGGGAGCTGGTAGGACTGGTGGCAGGAGAGACGCTGTTCCTCTGTGTCAGATTCGCTAGAGCGTCAGCCAGTGTCAGTTTCGTCTGTCGGTGTCAACGTCAGTCAGCTTGCTATGGCGACGTGCGTTCGCGTACTGTGTGTTCTTTTGGCCGAACCCTTCCTATCTTTCGCGCTTGCCTCCGAAGACACAACCATGTCCTGGACATCGAAGGTAAGTCGAGACTTCTACTATACTCGCTGCATTAATTCTCTCATACCATCACACTGATTGCAAGATTATATCCATGATACACACGTGTTAAATAGCATTTTATCGTTTCAATTTATAGTGTTTTATCAAATTAAACCTCTTAGATTATTGCTTTGTTTATTTAATAAGATACAAAAATTTTCAACAATTTCGTATTTGTTTACATTGGTTTATTCATATTGAATACCAGCAATATGAGTGGTTATTACACCGAAAATGTAGAGACACTCAATAAACTGTGTAATTGATAATTTCAAACAAGACAATTAATGCATCTGAAGAAATTAGGACAGCTAGTGGAAAAATTAGTTTAGTGTTATGTGCTTACAACTTTTGAAATTTGTTTAAACATGTGAGTCTTTTCATTTGTCGATGGAAATCCATTTTTTAATACTATCAAAAGACCGCTGATACTTTTAAGTTCATCATTGTTACATACATATTTGTACATGAATCAAAAACACCAAGTTAGACTTTGGAAAAAAAAAAATTGAAAAATTATTTTTTATTATTACTTTTTATTGACAAAACTTATATCCTAGTAACCTTCTAGGGCAATTAGGTTTGTGAACAAATCAGCATTACAAGCTGATACATTTTAAAAATTTTTGTCCTAAATTAGATTCCATAAAATATCATTATTTGGATTTAGTACTAACATAGAAATCAAAAAAAAATTATTTGAAGTTTAACAAAAAACAAAGGTAAATCGAAAGAATTAAGTAAATATAAAATGAATAATTTAAAAACATGGGAAGGAAGAAAGAAGTACCTAGTTGCCGTAGTACATAGTTTGAAAAAAGAAGGGCTATTAGAGAGTAAAGCCATGAAAGACGTAGATATTCGTGTAGCTTGAGTGAATGAGCAAACATTTACCAACATTTTTATTTTTAACATTTTCGAGCCATGATAAGTAATCATTTTTATAAGGAATTACTATAATTTCCTACTAAAATTATTATGAGAAATTTTCCGCTGATTCCGCATGTACCATATATAGTAAACATTCCCACCAAAATCCTGAAAAATGTTTTTTGATTCTCTTGTTTTTGAAAATTTGATCTCCTAGAAATGTCCGGAAATTTCCAACAAATTTGGGGTTCCACTGGCATCATTTTGGCATCATTATGGACTTTGATTCCGATTTTATGTTGGCATTGTGCTTAGATACTTCCCAGGGTCATTTATCGTCTGAACAGTGACAAATCTGTGTACCTTCCACTGCAGCCGATAAATATTTCTACATATTATGGAAATGTTTCATACGTGCAGCATGAGTAGATGAGTGAATTTCAAACTATTTTAACCATTTTTAAAGTATCTATGATATTTTTTTCACTTATAAAAAAAAGACTAATGTGATCCAATAACTCTCGTTAGACCCCCTTGAGTTGTCCAAAAATCTTGGGCAATGAACTCATCCTTTTGTTATTATGGGCTTTGGGCACTAGCTTAGATTCAAGTTATTGTGTGGAATGGCACATAATATGCATACTATACAATCACTTTTACACCTCTTCACCAATATTTTGTAGTGATGTTCAAAAGAATAGGTATACATATTATAGGTGTTGAGTGTATCTACTTTTTCACCTACAAACTGGTGTTGGAAAAGAATGAATTCGACAAACACCTACCTTTCAACTTTCAAATGGTCATTTGAAGAAATATTCCCTAATTTAATAACGTTCAGATGAGTCGTTTTTTTTCTTATGCTCTCCATCTTCTTCGTTTAGGTGACCTGTCGACGGTATACATATCTACTGTCTCACCCCAGTCAGTGGAACAGTAAATTTTATGTTGACTTACTACCTACCTGACGAATTTTTCTCGGAAATTACCATTATAAATCTCTTCTCGTTTTTTGTTTTGGGGATCTTATAGCTCCATGGAGCCATAATTCAATTCAAGATTACGTAACCTAAAAGTATATCCGCGCCGCTATGCATATGACTTTACGATAAGAAAGAACCGAAAAGAAACCGCACATGTACCATACTCGAACCTACCGTGTGTCATGTTCAGCGCTGTCTATCCTGGTACAGTTTAGTGAAGATTATACGTTGTATCGATTTTAAACTCCCCAACTTTTGATACTGACTTACTTGCGCTGTTACAACGATGAGTCGTCTATTTTGTTTTCCTTGATGAAGGCTTTGCACCTACCAACAAGGAAACCACAAACTAGTTAGGTAATGTCTTATTGGTGAGTCCTCCTCTAGCACTACATTTCCCTGAGCAATAACTTTGCAGAAGTCTCAGTCGAAGTAAGTAACCACATCAACGAAGGAAACGCTCTCTTTTTGCCTTTAATGTTTCTCCCTTGAATTATGTTTTGAAACTCCGGCGACGGATTCCTAGATATCCGTCCGTGATCCGCTAATGCTCAAAAGTGTTAACTCGGTTATAACCACCTAAGTTGGAATTTTGGAAGTTCGAGGCGCCCGTACCTGGTGTCCTATCGAATTGGCAGTGCCAATTATAGGTAGATAATTCGACACTCATTTGGTATCAAATTATTGAATCAGACGGTCAAGATAATATCGGAACTTGTTGAACAGAAAGGAATGTCGTCACTTGTTGAACAGAAAGGTACGGCATTGAAATCATATTTTTTGGCGAAATATGTATTAATCAATAATATTGGTACAAACGGAAATGAAGCGTTCTCATTCCTTGGATTCCTGTTTTGTCCGCTCTCAGAAATTGATAAGAGCGTTCTGAGTCATCAAGATAGGCTTTGTTATTTGAAATTGGATGCCGCTATCAACAATCACAGAAACCCTAACCTGGTAGTTACGAACCGAAAACTGAAAGACACTGTTGTTCCCACGACAAAAGTCTAGTGTCCTATCACGGCACTCATATAAAGAATAAAAATGTAATTATAAATTATTGAACAGGCCGGTTAAAGGGGTAACTTGGTTATTTTGACACGAATATATCTTATTGAACGAATAACCTGGTTATTTTGACATGGATATATCTTAGTGAGGGTCATTATCACGGAGGGAGGGGAGGATCCAGATGGAAGTTTTCACTGTGCAGTATATGATCGAATTTTCGAAATAAAACTTTTTATTGTGAAGTATGACCATAGCGAGGGAATTTCTCGGGTGCAAGTTTATACAGAGTCCTACTATGACCACGAAACCTAATGGTCGTATTCTTATGAAATTCCATGAAGCGGTGGTACGAGTACGTTCGACATTCTAATTTGATTTGCTCCTTTCTTTGACTCTCAGTTAGCTAATCATTCGAACATTGCAATGAATTGCATTAATTTTTATTGATACTAATTTTTATTAAATGGATAGTTGTGATTATAAAAATGGTCGTCAATGATAACGGGGAAAAGGAAATTCCACTGGTGGCATTACTTCGCCTGAGCTTCTTTACCATTTCCAATAAAGCAAGGACATGCGAATTCGGATAAATAGCCAATGAGAAGTTGATAGGTTGTGGGAGGATTTACTGCGGCAATATCCTTATAATTTTTTATTCTTAGTCGAGTGCACTTTTGCTTGGTGACTAGCATAATTTATATAGGAGTTTACTATCAAAAACATAGTCCAAATTATGCTAGTCACCTAGCGAAAGTGCACTCGTCTAAGAATAACAAATTATAAGGATATTGCCGCAGTAAATCCTCCCTCAACCTACCAACTTCAATTGAAGAAAGGCCCTACACACGATGACCAATGAAAAGGTGATGAGTTGGGGGGGGGGGGGGGTGAGGGCAGTAGTACCTTCTCCCACTCTCACCTACCAGGTAAATATATACCTATACCCCAAATTCGGAGCTTCCACATCCATTCCAAGCCACTCATCAACTTGATCAATTCTCAACCAACCTCACACATCACTTTACCTCTAATTTACTTTTTTTACCTTCTCGAACTCTAACAGTAGCTTCAGGTGCTGGAGGTTCACTCTCTCATCTAATTAATTATTACCTAAGTTATTCCGAAATATGGTAACGGTCACTCAACCCACTTTGGTCAAATATAACCCTTACCTACGAGTCATTTCGCAGACCGACTAGGTACATCTCTCCTCTTCACATGTTCTACTGTTCAAATATGGTTTAGATTAAAAGATCATTTCGGCCAGTAAAACAGTCAAATAGGTTTTACTTAAAAGAACATGAGTTATTGTGATAGTTTACAATTAGTTATCTATTTTATTGGCTACCTCTTCATAAGGTTGGCAAATAACTGAAAAATCGCTTTAGACAGAAATAGCTTACGAGCCACCCTAGTATTATATAAATTTTTTAAAGGATTTTGCACCATCGTGACGTCAATTGATTCAATACCTAAAACGCTATAAATTATTACACAAAGGTTTGTTATTTTTCTATATAGATCACTCGTCTGCAAAGAACACGGCTTTACCATTGTTACCACCAACCAACTTCGAAGAAAAACATCGATCGCATTTCGGTCAGCTAAAATTTGAACGGAGATTAGGCCTCTTTTGCAATTCACACTCGTGTTTTTGATTTATCGTTAGTCCAACCCTTAAAGTCTCGTAGGGAGCGAACGGTTTGTCCTACAGAGCTCCGCGGGGTCTCTAAAAATTCAATACTATCTTATATTGATGGAAAAACAATACCTTTATATCTAAATTTTTTGAATTCGGGCGTTATCAAAATTTTAACCCTTATTTTTCAACCATTAGAAGTGACCTACATCAACCAAAAGCTTCGGGGCTCAACTAGACCCCAATTGGAGCCAATATACCAAATTTCATCAAAATCGGTCTATGCTAAGTGTGGAAAGTGCCGCGTACGGAGGATGGCGGACGGACGGAAAATTTTGTATTCGATTTTCGGATTCTACGTAGGATTCTACCTTGAAACGTAAACCAACAAATTTTAAGGGGGGTTTAACTTATTTTTTTCTTAGTCGATTCCAAAGGTTCATTATTGAAAATAATAAAACCAGAAACAGATTAGTAAAACACCAAATAAGACTAAATTAAGAATAAATTGGAAACACGCTAATCCCTTGTGAATTGAAAATGTTTGCTTACGTGCTATCAAGAAACAGATGTGTTGGATACAGGTCACACGCTGGCTCCACTTTGAATTAATCATCTATTCTGATAAGGCAAGGGAAAAGGATACAGGAATGTATTCGTATACATTCATAATAATAAACATAATGATTATTATAAACAAATTCGTTGTGTTACTATCGGTGCCTACTCATAGTTACTTACACGAAAGTTTGTACCTATTTCCAAATAATAATCTCGGCTTCAAAACGTGAATGAATCATTCAATATCATTCTGTGATGAACTACATCCACATATCAGTAAAGTATTCTATATTCTAGCGAACTGATTCGATAACACTCTATGAATGAACTCGTAACTAAGCCCCAGTAGGGGTGATTCCGTTCTGGATAATGAATGAACTTGCCAGTATGGCAAGGCTGTTCTACAAATATACAGACTTGAATGAGGGAAGAAGCTGGCACACGGTCGCTAACCCTGCGTGATTCGGAGAACTTGGTTAGTTTCACCTGTGACCAATGCTGCAGTTCCTGTGTTCAGCCAACACCGGCCGAGCCCCACCTGTGGTCAGTATTGAGTAGAAGTGATTCATCTGCCGTTGAAATTCCCAATAGACCGGTTGACTGTTATCCTGCTTCGAAACTCGTTTGGACTGTAAATTACATTAGTTTTATCGTTGACCTCCAACCGTAGAGGCGCTCTCCGGTGCAAGAATTCGGAAAAGCTGTGAAAACGCAGCGTCCATTGTAATTATAAAACCATACTGTTATGAAACATAAGAATTAATTTTAGGCGGTACTCCACCATTTCGTAACATTCGAAGAGAGTTGTTGCGTACATAGAAACTTGAAAATCCAGCTTGGTAGGTTTCATCATTCCTACTCTTCACTATGCGTTAATTGAATCATGTCATCACAGATAGGAAGGTGACAAAAAATAGCAGGTAACGCGCTCAATCGAGATGAACAATACCGTTAACCTTGAAAGTAAGAAATACCTGTGATGGTGGGTTTAGTTGGCCTCCGATAAGGCCATCAGTTACTGGTCGTCATCTCCAAGGCAGTCCGGCGTCATATTTACGTGACGGGAGAGCAATAAACAGTTCGTCGCTATTCCAAACATTCCGGGTTCCTCACAGTTACAGCCCACAACGGAACAAAATGGAGTTTTCCGCGACATTTAGATTTTGTGATCGATTCTTTATGAAGTTTTGTGCAGATGCTTATATACACTTCAAAATGTTTGGAAAAGCTGGAGCAGCACCGTAGCACTGCTCAAAAACTTTTGGTTTTATAGAAAACTATAGGAGAATTCTGCATTGAATGGTACCGATATCGTTTATATCGCACTGCGAGTTCTCAAGGGGCGCTTATCAAAGCTTATCAAGGTATGAACTCTTGGTTATGAACTTGGTCATGATCATAGGTGACCATAGGAGGTGGGCCCGGAAGCCGCCATTGTGGTTGGCTCCGAGTCCGGCCGGACTGCCCCTCACATTTTCATTGTAATTTTATTAATTTAAAACTTATTTGTCTATTGTTGACAAACTTGTATTTGTCAACTTTGACGCATTCTTACCTGTATGAAGTTAATGAATAAAGATTAATATTTTTATTATCGGTCTCATCTAGATTCAAAGGTTTTTAATACAGGAGGCGCAATGTAATTTCAAGGCCTAAGATTCAAGGCCTAACCTGCGCCATTTCTAAACATTTCATCCGATTCGCAAGAAAAATGAGAATGTTACACCCAGAAAAAGAACTAAAGATTGTCCAAAACCGATCACCACTAACGGTACCTACATTTATACTGTGTGCCTAAAGGAACGAAATAGCTTATTTTATAACATTGTGTGCAAAGCATAACATTGCGCAGTTGTGCACAACTTTCAACAGGCTTTTAGATAGGAATTGTTGCATCACGCTGATTATGTAGGTACCCTTATTAATGGGAGATATGCCATGATCAAATCGAAATCGATAAACCTTGCATTGCTCGGGAAATTGTTGATAATTTATATAAATTAATAATTGATACTGTAATAATTACAGTATCAATTATTGTATAGTATACAATTATTGTATAGTATCCATTCACAACTAGTGTTTCTCGTATTGTTAACTAATTTCCTTTATAGTTAACTAGGCTGGTTCTAAAGCTTTTTTAAGCTATAACCTGAAGGAGAACAAATCAATCATCAATCTCCTCAATGCTCGATTTTTATATCATTGTATAATTTATCAATCCAACCCAATAACCTAAATGCTTACCTGCGTTTATTTCCGTCCGAGTAACATTCTATTACCAGTTGGAATAAGTATGCGAGATTCGTCGGCGTGCACTTTCTCCAATGTGTCAATTGGGTAGTATATGAGAGCGGGGCACTTATAATAGACTAGCTGAAAAGCCTACAAAAAGTAGGCAAAAACAATTCCTCCGACTCTCTCCTCCACCCACTCACTCCGACTCCTCCCGCCCCCAACTCCGCCCGCCCCCAACTCCTCCGACTCCTCTCGCCTCCGACTCCTCCCGCCCCAACCCCTCCAGCCTCCAACTCTCCCCACTCCCACGACCCCTTCAACCCCTCCGTGCATACGTACGTACGTACGTACGGTTGGCGTTTTATATTATTAGATGTGTCAGCATTGACAAACCTGAGATATCATTTACTGTTTATTTAGTCACAAAATCTTAATGCAGGCATCATTTTTAAGGCAGCGAGGAAGTTTGAGGAAGTATAATTCGAATTTTCAAGGAAAATTAAGCTACTGCAATGGATTCAAAATTTTTAGCATGAACTTTTTTTAAATCCGCTTTGTATCATTCTGAAACTATTCCTGAAGTTTTTCCATAAATTATATGTACATACTATGTAGGTATAACGTTATAATATAACGTTACACTCTTGTCCGGAGTGACACATATTATGTGTCACTCCGGACAAGAACTTGAGTAATTATATCTGAAAAATTTCAAGTTTTTCAAGAGTACAATATTCATGTTCTACTCGTCGAGTACCTACCCAATCGGCTATTACATTCAGTTACTTCAACAAATAAACGCAGGTTTTTATAATTTATGTAAATCGTATATAACGGGTGTCCCCGAAAACGTCCCCCCCCCCCCTGCTGCTAAAATCGTCCAGATAGTGGTAAAAATTTTTGTTTTTGGAATCTTCACGATCTTTCCCAAGGATCTCAAATATGTCGTACGTGCGCAATCGTGCACAACGCACACCAACTTCGTTTTTTCAAATGAGACTCCCCATTTTGTATTGCAGATTCGGATTCTACGTGAAATTTCATGAACATTTCACCCCTCAACCGATTTTTTTTTAATCGCGCGCAACCCGCTCAGCGCGCGCTCAAAGATGCGCAACCGTGAGGTTGCGTCAAAATGTGCATGTACAAAGTACCCAAGTGTGACATGATATTTTAGTATTGTTTTACGCTGAATCACATGGTGATGTTAGTTTCTTAATTTGACTGCATTTTGATCAAATTATGGACGAAAAATTAACTTTTAAAAAAAGAAGATGGCCTTTTTTAAGGGTAAAACCATCCTGTCTACTTTAAAACTTTTTTCCAAGATAATCGGAAGAAGACCATTTTAGTAGTGAGTAAAAATACCATTTTAGTAGCGATTAGAGAGCAAAAGCGCATCTTTGAGCGGGTTGCGCGCGATAAAAAAAAAATCGGTTGAGGGGTGAAATGTTCATGAAATTTCATGTAGAATCCGAATCTGCAATAAAAAATTCGGGTCTCATTTGAAAAAACGAAGTTGGTGTGAGTTGCGCACTTTTGAGCACGTGCGCAATGCGCACCGTTGACATATTTGAGATCCTTGGGAAAAATCGTGAAGATTAAAAAAAAATCATTTTTAACCACTATCTGGACGATTTTAGCAGGGGGGGGGGGGGACGTTTTCGGGGACACCCTGTATATACGATTTATATAAATTATAAAAACCTGCGTTTATTTGTTGTAATAACCGAATGTAATAGCCGATTGGGTAGGTACTCGACGAGTAGAACATGAATATTGTACTCTTGAAATCTTCAAAACGTACACTGTGCAGGCAGTATGTTGGTATGTGAAAAACGAAAAAAACAAATATACGTGTGGATACGTGACAGTTCGGAATGATGTAGTTTTTTTTTAATTTTTAACCAAGGGTTAATTATATAATTTTAACGATTCGTGCTGTGTGCCACACTCACAAGGCTGACTACTCTTTCATAAAGCTAACAGTTCGATTTTGATGTAATTTTCATGGTTTTTGAGGATAAAGGTCTAAATGGTCCGTTATCAGTTTCATGACTCCCTGATTTTACACAGACGTAAAATCCTCTTAACCAGCATAACTTTACAGATTACTTCCGATTTTAACAAAGGTTTTGCGGGGATTGCGTGGTTGGGATTTTGAATTGTGTTCCACGAATTCCGTTCATTCGAAGGGTACTTTTTGATGAATTCTTTGGGATCAGTTCATCAAAACATTCGTATTGTGGATATGAGGAAGCTATGTGCCACATCCATTAATTTGGCAGGCGTTTTTTTCTGTTATTTGAGCCGTTGCTCGAGGAACTCCTTTATTTCCAAATGCAAGGAGACAACTCTTATAAGGGAAGTTGCTCCATTCAACAACTATTCCCCTGTAATAATTTTATTTGACAGTCGACGTGCGGCTTTTTATTATGCGAATACACCACGAGGAAAACTGTTGACGCAGTATTTCTCAAAACTGTAAACATTACCTAACAAACGAACGTCTGTGTATAATAGTGAACTGATATATGTAGGTACTCTCTATTTGCATTCATTCAAGGATATCGGTAGAAATATTCATCACGCTGGAATATTCAGTTGGTGGTTTCAATTATTATTAGATTGTATTTTCTTCGAGACGGTAATGATGGTAGTGATGAATTCTTTGGGATCAGTTCATCAAAACATTCGTATTGTGGATACGAGGAAGCTATGTGCCACACCCACTAATTTGGCAGGCGTTTTTGCTCTCCCGAGTCTACCAAGGTAGCGGAAGCTTTGTTTTCACTTTTCAAGGACGAAAAAAAAAAGTTCTCCAAAATCAAAATTTTCACTCGCGTTTTGCGTTTTAGACCTTTCTGAACAATTTTGGTTCCGTGTCTGTGTGTCTGTCTGTCTGTGTGTCTGTCATGAATTCCTTGTAACGCGCATAACTATACGAAGTTATTGTCCGATTTGTATCAAATTTTCAGGGATTGTGCGGGTTGGTGTGTAGACGGTCCCCTATGAAAATCATCATCCTCGGACTGATAGAAGCGACTGCGCATGCGCAAACGTGAATTTCCTTGTAACGGCCATAACTTCCACATTTTTCACCCGATTTCGATGACATTTTCAGGGATTATGCGGATTAGGTTGTAGATGGTCCTTGATGAAGATCATCACCCCCGGACTGATAGTAGCCGTTGCGCATGCGCAAACGTGAATTCCTTGTAACAGCCATAACTTCCACATTTTTCACCCGATTTCGATGACATTTTCAGGGATTACGCGAATTAGGTTGTAGATGGTCCCCAACGAAAATCAAGGCCTTAAAATTTATAGAAGCCTCTGCACATGCGCATACGTAAAATCCTTGTAACAGCCATAACATTTAGGTACATTTTTCATCCGAATTTGATGAAATTTTCTAGGATTGTCCAGATTAGCGTGTAGATAGTCCCCTATGAGAGTAGTGAAAGGTACTTGGAGAGTGGTGTTTTGAGATTAACTACTATGCATCGGATCATCTATATAATCGGGTTATGGATACGAGGAAGCTATGTGCCACACCCACTTGGCAGACGTTTTTCTGTCATTTGAGCCGTTGCTCGAGGAACTCCTTTATTTCCAAATGCAAGAAGACAAAACTTATAAGGAAAGTTGTTCCATTCAACAACTATTGCCCTGTAATAAGTTTATTTGACAGTCGACGTGCGGCTTTTTATTATGCGAATACACCACGAGGAAAACTGTTGACGCAGTATTTCTCAAAACTGTAAACATTACCTAACAAACGAACGTCTGTGTATACTAGTTAACTGATATATGTAGGTACTCTCTATTTGCATTTATTCAAGGATATCGGTAGAAATATTCATCACGCTGGAATATTCAGTTCGTGGTTTCAATTATTATTAGATAGTGTTTTCTTCGAGACGGTAATGGTGGTAGTACTAGTTGTAAGTAGAGGTGGGGGAGGATGCTTTCTCAAAATTGCAATCCCTATGTTTAACCCCTTACGTACGATCTAGTAATATAAATACTGAAAATTAATACACAACGGTTTATTATTTTCCTGTGCATTTCACTCATATAAGTAAACGTTTATCCTTTAGTCACACATGTTTTCCGTTTGAAGTAGGCTGACTGGGAATCAACCTACATTTTATTCAGAAATTGCAACATTCTACGTGGAATCTGTTTTGGAACAATTTTAGACGATCCTTAAAGAAAAGATGAGTTTGTTGGCCAGGAATTTTAAATTACTAGGTATTTGGGATGAAATTTTGGAATTTCAGGGACAGGAGTTTAATTTGTCCAAACCTGTTGCTTTCACCTACTTTTGGCGAAACCTCGCACAACAAATAAGCGAGAGACACTATTGAGACGAGTCGATATCCATAAAAGGGAACGAGTGAGTTTCCTTACCATCCTTACCATTGTTTTCCTACCGTCCAACGACGCCTTTCATACACATGGAAGATTCCTCGCTCATTTCTGAATCTCCTTCATGAAATAACCATTGTAAAGGTACGAATATTTTAATGATGTGAAAATTCATGTAAGTACCACTCTTTTTAAACATTCATCAATAATTAAGAGAGTTATTGCCTTGATTACCTTACTCATCGTTCATCTTTGAAATTCCTTCAAGCACGTATAGTACTCCTAGACATATTGGTTGCCCACTGATAATTGGTTGCCCACCTGGTCCCGAAAATTTGAAAAAAATTTTGAGCCTCGACAGATTACTCGAGCGTTATGAGGAGAGTTTACCGTAGGCGCATCCTATCATATGTTGGTATGGTATACTGAAAATCGAAAAAACCGACAATAGCCGTGTGAGTACTCTATGAGTTCGTGGAGACGACTAGAACATGAATATGGACTCCTAACATCTTCAAAGCATACTCAGTTCACACAGTATGTTGGTATGGTACAATGAAACTCAAAAAACCAAGAATCGTGTAAAAAAAAACTTTCTATTAGAAATTGCAACACCATTGTTCTTTTTCTTAAGCATACCTTCAACTGAAAGATTTGTTTGAAAATTCGCTCATTAATTCATGCTACATGAATGGACTTTTTTTCAGTTATTATACAACTTTTTCTGATTGAGTCATGCATTTGATATCCATTACTTGGTATAAATAGTCTCATAGAAACTGTTATTTCTTTCCTGATTGTAGTGTACTAGTGTTCTTCATACACTTCCCTGTTTGGAGTGCAAGCTCGATGTACACCGGTACCTTCCAAAAGTCGTACCTTGGTCTCTCTCTATCCGTTGTAATTGAACTCTTCTATTGGAGATCTTCTATACGCCCACCCCTTCTTTGCAAGTTTATGTAGGTTCTCCCTGTCTCTACCGTTGAGTATCTCTAGTAAGTAGCTCTTCATGGCTTAGAGATGTCTTGCCAAAGAAAATCTTTCTGTTATAGCCCAGTATTGGGCATCTTACCAGGAAGTGTTCCGTATTCTCAATCTCCTGCATGTTGCCTATAGCGCATAGTTGAACTCTGTCTGTCATCCACGGAATATAATCGAATTATAGCAGCAAGCATCGACACTTGATTATCGTATAGTACGCTCTCAAAGCTAGTGTTCTTTGATTTTTGTCGAAATTTAAATGGCACTATTTATGACTGCTAGAACGTTCATACTATAATAAAGTTAAGGTTGTCAGGGGAGGGGTACTCATGACGATAAATAGAAGCATTTTACGATCATTTTTATTGCAATTGAAACTCAAGTAGGGGTTTTCAGTTCGAAATTGTAAATTCGTATTCACAAAATATTGAGAACTATTTGACATCTTCTGCAGTCCTGTAAAACCTTGAATCCATAGAAATTGAATCAATTCCAATTCATGGAATTGAAATTACAAAATCAATTGGTGTTTTCAGTAAAACTAGGGATTAGGTAAGAGAATAGGGGATTGATGATGAGGTGAGTTATTTAGCTGGTGTACAGTATTTCAATTATTGTATTTCCAGTTTGGGAAATTTGCCTGAAAATACCGACTCTATATTTGAGCCCCGTAGTGTGCCTCACATCAATCAAATACTCGCATGGGCAGGTAGGTAAGATTTTTTGTTCTCTCAAAATCAATTCGATTTCAAGGCGGTGTTGAACGGAAAAATTAATTCAAAAATATAGCGAAAGACTTGTTCGAATATAGTGACAAAGGAAACTAATCATACCCTGAGCTTCCGGCATAAAAGAAGATCATAATGAGTAGTAATATCAACGGTGTACTCAGAAAGATCGAACAAAACATTTTGATAATGATGAAAGGATTTAGGTAACTATGGTATTTATTGTCATAACCCAAATAGCGATACATCGTTAACAATCTTTACTGCCGGTTGTTGGGGACAGTTGAGATCAGTGTGCACCTATGAGCTAAGTTGCGAACGTCTGGTTTGAATTTTAATGTTCTTTTGCAATTGATGACGACATACTTTTCAAGATACTCTGAGTTAATAGGTACCGATAGCTAGCACGGGTCTACTGTTATGAGTTCTTAACTTCAGAAACTACCTTGACATTCTTGGTGAATGATTGCGAGTTCTCTTCTGTCACTTGTTTTTGAGGTCATGTTTTTTCTTCTTTTAGTAAACTGCCCTATACCTTCTATCGATAAGTTGAAGGAGGTATTGCTCTAGTTATTTTGTACCATGACTCACAGTGCGAACAATAAGTTGGTAATTGTTATCGAAACTATAGTTCAACACCGTACCTCTACTTAACTCAATGAGAGAGAAGAACAGGAGAATCATAAGATAATATCAACTCGCTCAGCTTCCTACTGTTTTGGATATTTGGAAAATCATCTAATTTTTGAGAGGGTTTGGTTGGTTTTAAATTTTCAAATTACAAAGCAAGTAAGCTAGAAATTTAAAAACAAGTGGGTGTGGCACATAGCTTCCTCGTATCCATAACCCGATTATATAGATGATCCGATGCATAGTAGTTAATCTGAAAACACCAATCTTCAAGTACCTTTCACTACCCTCATAGGGTACCATCTACACGCTAATCTGGACAATCCTAGAAAATTTCATCAAATTCAGACGAAAAATGTAAGTGCGGTAGTGATTGGAATAAAAAAATTTCTTAGCAAGACTGGGAGGCGAACCTGGAACTCGTGGGGGTGAGTCCAGTACTTTACTCACTGATCTACAAAGGGGATGGTTGACTGATTTTGAGATCCTCACCTCAGACGCAACTGTTACGGCTGTTACAAGGATTTTACGATTGCGCATGCGCAGAGGCTACTGTAAATTTTAAGGCCTTGATTTTCATTGGGGACCATCTACCACCTAATCTGCGTAATCCCTGAAAATGTCATTGAAATCGGATGGAAAATGTAGAAGTTATGGCCGTTACAAGGAAATTCACGTTTGCGCATGCGCAGTGGCTACTATCAGGCCGAAGGTGGTGATTTTCATATGGGACCATTTAAATACTAATCTGTAACATCCCTGAAAATTTCATTGAAATCGGATGGAAAATGTGGAAGTTATGGCTGTTACAAGGAACTCACGTTTGCGCATGCGCAGTCGCTTCTATCAGTCCGAGGATGATGATTTTCATAGGGGACCGTCTACACACCAACCCGCACAATCCCTGTAAATTTCATCGAAATCAGACAATAACTTTGTATAGTTATGCGCGTTACAAGGAATTCATGACAGACACACAGACAGACAGACACACAGACAGACAGACACGGAACCAAAATTGTTCAGAAAGGTCTAAAACGCAAAACGCGAGTGAAAATTTTGATTTTGGAGAACTTTTTTTTTCGTCCTTGAAAACTACCACTCCTGGGAAAATATAACATATTCCAGGGGGAAAGTGTGGTATATAGGTCTACCGAACAAGTCTCAGGTTAATTGAACATTCTTATAAATTGCAATTTCAATGTTATGTTTGAATGCAGTTTTGGAAGGAGAAGATTGTGTAATGCATGAGCCTTGTTATTTAGAAAAATTCCGAAAAAACGAATTATTAGCACAGCAACGAGACACCATGAGGGCCGAACAGGAACTCCGACCGCCGGCATATCTCTGCTCAAATCAAATTTGGGTCAAGAAAAGTAATGTATAAGTTATAAATTGTGGTTCTTGACATACTACTCAATTATTCATAACTTGACTTCGATGAGTTCATAAAACCAAACTGTTTTGAACTAGACACATAGGTAAGTAACAAGAGCAACTTATAATTATGATAGGAACTTCATTTAACAGACTACAATTACATGCAGGTATCTAATATCACAGTTCAAATAGGACTCATTACAAATAATTTTTAAAAAACGCTATAAATTACTACACAAACGTTTATTATTTTTCTATATAGATAACTCGTCTGCAAAGGACACGACCTTGCCATTGTTACCACCAACCAACATGAAGGAAAACATCTATCGCATTTCAGTCAGCTGAAATTTGAACGGAGATTAGGCCTCTTTTGCGATTCACACTCGTGTTTCTGGTTTATCGTACGTCCAACCCTTTAATTCTCGTAGGGAGCGAATGGTTTGTCCTACAAGGCTCCGCGTGGTCTCTAAATATCTAAATTTTTTGAATTAAGGCGTTTTCAAAATTTCAATCCTTATTTTTCAACCCTTAGAAGTGACTTATATCAACCAAAAGCATCGGAGCACAACTAGACCCCAAGTGGAGCCCACATACCAAATTTTATCAAAATAGGTCAATGCCAAGTGAGAAAAGTGCCGCGTACGGCGGACGGACGGCCAAATTTTTATTGGGTTATTATTTACAATAATGAACCTTTGGAATCGACCAAGAAAAAAGATTTTTAACACCCCCTCAAAATTTGATGGTTTACGTTTCAAGGTACGTAGAATCCTAAAATCGATTAAAAATTTGGCCGTCCGTCCGCCGTACGCGGCATTTTCCCCACTTAGCATTGACTGATCTTGATGAAACTTGCTATGTAGGCTCCATTTTGTGCTCCGAAGATTCTGGTTGATGTAGGTGACTTCTAAGGGTTGAAAAATGAATTTTGATTTTTGAAAACGCCCTAAATAAAAAAAAATTGATATTTCGGTATTGTTTTTCCTTCAATTTAAGATTCTATAGGATTTTTAGAATTTTTTGAGACCACGTGGAGCTGTGTAGGACAAACCGTTCGCTCCCTACGAGAATTTAAGGGTTGGACGTACGATAAACCAGAAACACGAGTGTGAATCGCAAAAAAAGGCCTAATCTCCGTTCACATTTTAGCTGACCGAAATGCGATCGACGTTTTTCTTCATGTTGGATGGTTGGTGGCTTTGCAGACGAGTGATCAGTATAGAAAAATAATAAACCATTGTGTTATAATTTGCAGCGTTTCGATTTTTGGATTCTACGTACCTACCTTGAAACGTAAACCAATAAATTATGAGGGAGGTTAAAAAAACTTTTTCCTGGTCGATTCCACAGGTTCATCATTGAAAATGATAAACCAACATTATTGAAAATGAGAAACCAAAATTACAAAATTTCCACCAAACGACAATAACAATAATAATAATTTTTAATCAGCATGAAAACTTTTGAAAATTTTCTTCTGCTGATTTCAACATAACTTTTAAAAAACCTTATCATGATAAAATGAATTAATAAATGCACAGTTCAAATCACGGAATTATACATAATATATTTAACACTTCTACTGCTACCGCGGTAATTACCGCTCTTTTGTGTCCTTCACCATTACTAGCGCGGTAAAAACCGCTCTCGGCCCTTTGCAAAGCCCTGTCTTTCAATATCTCTATTGAGTCGTAGTAGTTGTCTCGACTCTTTCTTCCTGCGGTAGTAGTTTGGAAATACCGTTCGGAACAAGGGAGAAATGTCCGCCGAGGAGATAATGACCTTCGAAGTGCCAATATTTCAGTTAGTCCAGGACGCTTGCCGACGACGTTTCTCACAAGTTTTGAGTCAAAAGTAAGTTATGCATTTTATTTTACCGTTTCTTCTGACTGCTTTATTGTGTCGTGTTATATTTTTGAATGCATTTACTTATAAAACGTCATTCGGGTTCAAAACAAGCATGTGATTGTCTACCAAACTAATTTTTTTCACCCTCCTTCGACAGTTATTTTATCTATTTATTTCTCAGTACCTAATGTGCGATCAATCTACTTATCTACGATCTTATTCCAGAATAACCATGGTCCTCACTCGAGGAGGTCTGAAATGATCTCATGACAAGGTTGAAGAACCTCAACCCTCAACAAGTTCTTCGGCTGCTTGATTTTCTATCTTATTTTCTATTATGTACATTTTCTTTTCTATATTTTTCATCTGTATCTTTTATATTATCTAAATATATCATCATTTTTCACAATGAAAATTTACAGCAATATTTCCAACCTATACCTATCCAATTTTTATGGCTCGTTTGAATTGAAATCACATCGAGAAAATGTCACTCATTTTCCTTCTTCCTCGTTTTAACCTTGAAAAGGTTTTAGCGGTGGGACCCCCCGCCGAAAAACGACAGGAAAAATCGACAGTAAAAAGCGACAGGAAAAAGTGACAGGAAAGTAGCGCTATGATTTATCATATGCTTGACGACAAATATGCTTGACAACCTGATGTTATTATGAATAAGGAGGTACCTTAAATATTATAGTGGAAGAAAGATAAAGAGGGAGAGGGAGCAAAAACCTTTTCAAGGTATGTCACATTTTAGCCATTAGGCTCTAAGCGGAAATCATCCGGGGGTGCAGGGGGCAAAGCCCCCGCCGAGGCGCGCAGCGCCGAGTTTTTACCTATAGCTGAATGTATCGTTCAATAGAACACATGTCGATTGCCAAAGTTGGTGAAAATAAAAGTGCGTCAATAAAATATAGCATCTCGGGTGGATATTTTCACCTATTAGTGGTGAAGGACAGTGGGCGCGGTAATTACCGCATAGTAGTGGTGAAGGACAGCGGGCGCGGTAATTACCGCCAGGTAGTAGATGACTTGAAAAATGATGCTTTCTTCTGTACCAACTACTACGTGAAAAACTGCGGTAAAAACCGCACGACGCGGTAGTCGTATGTTACGGTAGTCATGGGGCTACAATCGATTCTATTGAGCCGCAGCGAAAGTGTTAAGAAATGGCTATGAAAAACTTCTGGAACGTATTCGGTGCTGAGCGTTGTAAATGCGCTATCATTCACTTTTGGTTTATTATTTTCAATAATGATTCTTTGGAATCGACCATGAAAAAAAATTGTTAACCCCCCTCAAAATTTGTTAGTTTACGTTTCAAGGTACCTACGTAGAATGAAAAATCGAATAAAAATGTGGCCGCCCATCCGCCGTCCGCCGTAAGCGGCACATTCCTCAGTTAGCATTAACTGATTTTGATGAAATTTGGTGTGTGGACTCCATTTGGGGTCTAGTAGTGCCCCAAAGCTTTCGGTTGACGTAGGTCACTTCTAAGGATTTAAAGGTATTGTTGATATAAAGGTATTTGTTGATATGAAGGTATTGTTTTTCCATCAATTTAAGATAGTATTGAATTTTTAGAGACCACGCGGAGCTCTGTAGGACAAACCGTGCGCTCCCTTCGAGGGTTGAACTTAAAATATATCAGAACCACCCACAGGTGTGAATCGCAAAAATTGTTCACCAGTGAAATCTGCATTCAAATTGCTGATGTGAATTGTTTATTCCTTCAAATTGAGTTTTATCTCTCATACCACACTGTTGTGCCTCCCTAGTAACGAACAACGAAATAACGTTGCTCTCCTAATAGATTTTTTCCTGTTTCAAGATAAACTTGATAGAGAAGCTTGAGCTAAAATATGGTAAGTACAAAGCTATGTTCTTTGGTAGCGGTTGATCTATATGGAAAATACTGATAATTAATAATATAGGATCCATATGGGGTCTAAATGGGTCTTGAAGCATTAGGTTGATGTCAGTTACTTCAGACAAGGGTTGACATTTTTAAAACGCCCATGCCGAAAAACTTTCGAAATAAAGGTATTGTTTTTTTTTTTTTTTGTTAATTTAAAATAGAATATATTGACGTTTTAGAATCGAATGATACCACCCAGAGCTCTGCAGGACCAATCAATCGTGTGAATCGCAAAAGAGGCCTAATCTCCGTTCAAATTTTAGTTGACCAAAATGCGATGGCTGTTCGTTTCCCCGAGTTGAACTCATTTTTGTGTCCTCCGAAACCAGTAATCAGATGTCCTAATGAAGGCACCCACAACCCCCTGTTTTCCGAATTATTGAGCTGAAACGTTTACTTACTTCAATATAAACTTGATTGTGAAGCGAAAATATGGTTGGTAGGTAGTCGCAATGGCAAATATGTGTCCTCTGCAGGCTAGTGATCTAAAGAGAAAAATGTCTGCCAAGTGGGTGTGGCACATAGCTTCCTTGTATCCATAACCCGACTGTTTAGATGACCCGATGCATAGTAGCTGATCTCAAAACATCAACCTCTAATTACCTACCACTATCACCACAATCAATCCGCTCAATCTCTGAATCTTGATGGAAAATGTAGAAGTTATGGCTGTTTCAAGGATTTCATGTTTGCGCATAAGCAGTGGCTACTATCAGTCCGGGGGTGATGATTTTCATAGGGAACCATGTACACGCCAACTCGCACTATCCCAGAAAATTTCAGTGGAATCGGATGAGAATTGTAGAAGTTATGGCTGTGGCAAGGATTTCATGACAGACAGACAGACACGGAACCAAAATTGTCCAGGAAGGTCTGAAACGTAAAACGCGAGTGGGAATTTTGATTTTGGAGAACTTTTTTTTTCAACCTTGAAAAGTGAAACAAACCTTCCGCTACCTTGGTAGACTCGGAAGCAAAATAATAAACTTTTGTGTAATAATTTGCAGCGTTTTTCCACTATTATTGGCCAAGGAACTGAGCGGAAGTAAGTATGGAACGCTAATCGGGCTTGGGAATGAGGCCCAAGACACTTTATTGTCAAAAGCGCCGGAAGTCCTTTTGGTGAGAGCAGTTTTTCCGCGTATCCTCATTCGGTTCGGGCACTGTGGGAGCTAGAGCTACGGCATTTGTATACCTACTCGTATGCACAGCAGTTCAGAGACGTGTCCTCGACCGTTATAGCACGGAGGGCATTTGAGCTTTTGATGTTCTTTTCCCATTGACACAGTCGGACCAAGGCCGTTCAATCACCGGTCAATCCAGTTTCAGTTCCCCTCCACTCCGGTTCTTCCCTGGAGGTAGCGCCGTTGCTGTGACTCACTCGCACATCCTCGTAATCGGAATTCGGCTTGCAATCCTGGGGAATCGCTGATGACTAACCCGACGGGCTTCGACTGTCGATGCTTTTCTTACCTGTCGGTAGGAGTTCCTTTTCTCTTACCGGCGCCTCTTGTCCATGACGAAACTCTTCGGAATACTTCAAGTCGAAAGTTGAAGACCTCACGTGTCCAAACTCACGATAATCGACCTTCTCCTTTCTCGTTGTAACCAACTCCCGCTACACAGCTTGAAGTTCATAATCCTCGTTTCTACATAATTATGTATAATGTAACTAGCTGAGATGAGATACAGTGTAGGGACCTACTGTATACTGATTATAATGAGGAACATTGCCTCGGTGGAAAATTAAAATGATGGTCGAAATGAACCTTGTAATTTAATTTAATTATGCATTATTAATAGTTATATGATTATATAAATTTATAACCAATCAGTATATTATTGTTGGGTGATAGAATGTCAAATAAAAAAGATGGTTGCAGACGAGGTTTACCTATGCAGTAAAACAAGGCAGTTTACCTCTGAGTTAACACAGTTTACCTAGGCATAGTCTACCTATGCCTATAAAAAGAAGAAATCCCATGGAGTTCATCAAATTCCCTAGAGTTTAATGAGAAAAAATTACACTATGATACTTGGACCAGGGCAATCATTTTGGTACCTACATGCAGTAATTATTTTCGTAATAAACCTTTGATATCGAGCAAGAACAAATTAAAACAAAGGTATTGTTTTTTAATCATTTTAAAATACCATTGTATTTAAATTAAATGAGACAACCCCGAGATCAGTAGAGGCAACCGTTTACTCCGTATAAAGGTTTGGGAAAAAACTTTCGATCAAATGATTTTCTTTTCGGATCGGGATTGATGACACTCAGTTGAGCATCTTTAGCAACCATGAGACAAAGTTCGTTATGAAAGCTCGCATCTCGGATAGAGATGAGTGATCTATACGGAAAAATAATAAACCGTCTTGTGATAATTTATAATTTTTTCTGAACAGCTGGAACTGAAAACTTCATTATCCTCTATTATTCCCTACTGGATCCATCCCAGTAGTTTTTCTTCTCTACACAGACTCTGAGTTGGTGTTGACTCACAGTGAGTAAGAAAAAACGAGAAAGAGAACCTGTATACCTTTTTTTGGGTTAGTCATCAAGATCACTGCGTGGCGCTTCGCGCATCCTAGAATTATTTTAGAGAATAAAAAGAAAATCGAGGACGCCAACCCTCATCATCATGCTATTACGACTCTTATAATCGTAATTCACCGCAATTTACCACAAAATAATGACCAAGTCCACGAGATACAAGTAGCTCAGAGTTTTGCCTGCTGTTCGGCACAGTAGCATGTCGGCACAGTAGTCTATTACGAGTATTTTTGAACTTGAAAATAGTTCAACTGGTTCACTAAGTGGAGGCTTCTCTTACTGTACCAGTGTCCCAACATTGAAAAGTTGGTTCAAAGCCTTTGAGCCTAAAGTAATGCTCTGGAAAGTGGTTCAACAGTGACAGGTACCCAGATTCAACCAGATAAAAAACTCTGTTGTGCCTGACAATGTAGAAGAATGCCTTTCTCTCACTTCACTCGAAACACCAACACGCTCTTCATGAATCCCCCATCATTATTAATTGAGTTGAAGAAATGAATATTGCCAGCATAATACCACACTTGTCACTATTTGAATACTTGCACTTAGATTATTGTTGTAGATTCCTAGCACATTGGCCGGAATGTTAAATACTGAAACAGACTCAACTAGTTCATCTACTGAAATAGAAGAAGCATCTAGCGAGCCTACCATAGGTATGAGCAAATTATTCATTCATGTTCGTCTTAAAAAACCCAAACGCTTGAAATGCATGGAAAAGTATTTGTATGCATCGTTATGTCCAGATTTTGCTTTCTGCTTGCATTATTCAACAACCAGTTCATTGTTTCATTGGACAACATTTTGGGATTTTGTGTGTTTGTTTGAGTGAATGTTGAAACACTCCTTTAAGTTGTAGGAACCACGCAAAATATCAGAATTTTGCCATGGTCAATTTTTTGGAACTCCCATTTTATAACAGTCTTGAAGGGTCGATTAGGCTTTCTTAAGAGTCACCGTAATTATTCTTCTAATTACTTTAAAGGTTTGAAAGGGTTTGCATTCAAATTGCTTTCTTGTTTGCTGATACTGCACTGGAACCAGCTGCTAATGGTCCTTGGTTTACAACAAAATCCAAAATTGAACGACTTTTGGACTCGCACTTGACACTTAGCTCTCAAAAGCATTATGGAGAGCCATGGTGCTTTTCCAATGCATCGCATTGGACAAGTTTCTCTGACAATGTTGATCATGTAAGTATTATTTGTGATTATTTCTAGCTGCAAACTCGTAGCAATATTGCCCCTCAATCAGACCCAATATTTCTGTGATGCTATAGAAAGCATCGGCAATTTCTCATCCATCCTTTATTTTGTCTTTCGCTTGAAATGGCACGGGACAGCACCGGTTTACCTTCCAAGCACTTAATAATGAATGAAATAGTGTACACAATCACCTAGGTGGTCACATGGGGCACGAAAAAATATACTGAATCTGTCAAAAAACCTACTGGAACTTGTCTTCGTCAGTTCTCCTGAGATAGAACTATACAGCACACGGAATCCTTAGAAGAACTTACTGGACTTCTTTATTAGATCTTCCTGACTTAAAACTTTACAGCATACATAAACCATTTATAAACTTCCATATTTAATTCTTTGACCAAAAATTGAAAATCTGAAATTTTCAAGTCTAAATACAGGATTTTCCGAGACATTTTTCAATCTTCTTAATCTCAAAGTTCACTCATGGATGCATTTTAGTATTCTGAAGTCCTATTTATACTATAGCATATGATTTTTGTGTGAGTTCTTGCAAAACTAGATTCGTTGTTCTTGATGATTCAAGCTATTCTTTCGGTTTTATAATCCTTGTCAACCTTTTCTCCGTATTGCCACGAAGAAGTGTGTAGCGAGTTGCTCATGGAGATCAAGTTTAGTATGTGTGAGAGGCAGTGGGGGATCGGAATTCCGATTGTGTTGGAAACGCAGTACAGGAAGCTTCTCGATGGTGTGTTCCTCTGTCTCTCGTCTCGTCCAGAGCCTTTTGTCTTGTTCTGGGGGGCCGTCTCCATTGTTGGGGCGAATCTTACGCTTCAGGCGGGTCCTGTTATACACTTTTCCTTTTATTACCTACCTACTTTTTCGTTTTCAGGCGCACGCTGGTGCCTCGTAACGAGATCCAAACATAAGTGCGGCTGGCATCGGTGTATTAAACTCACGATTTTAAACATTCTGTGCGGCTGGCCAAAGTGCTATTTTTCAAAGGATCTTGCCATGAAGAAAAAAAAGAGTTCACGTGTGCATTATTGTACACATTGTGCTTACAAGTAATGCGGATCCAATTACCGAGGCAAAATGTAAGGCATACGATATGGTGGGTTGAACCACACATCAAAAGATCGTGCGAGGGACGCGCAGTAGTACTAGAATGGTTGGAGTAAGCCTGCTCCGAGTCTACCATGATTCTTATTGAGGTATCGTAGGTTCTTTCTTATGGGACCATACATAGATCAGAGTGTAATTCTTGAAAAAAATATCACGGATGCCAATATAAAATTTAAAAAATGTCGATTCAAGCAGCATGAGTTGATGAGAAAATTCGCTAAGAAATCTCTAGCTATGGTTAATACAATCGAAATAGTTGGCTTTTTGGTCTGGCACATAGCACCAAACGTTACAATTTTACGATCAAACCCTTGGTTAAAATGTTTAAATAAGCCCAAAAATACTTTCTTTGTCACCTTGATCTCATATGGTAGCTACACACACGTTATTTTCCTCCTATTTTCTGTCTGAGTGGGAACCCAGTTGCACTGGTCCCTGGAATAGTGACATAAATTACAAGTTGTGGGAGTTGCCTAAATTAGGTACTCCATTAATGTTCATTCTTATTTCAACATTGAAGATCGGGAAACATCTCCTTCATGATCCACCAAAGCAGGGCCGCAGTCGTGGGGGAGGGGGGGGGGGGGGTAAGGGGATTAGGTAAAATAGCTACGTACCTAAGTAAGGTACCTTTTCAGTTACTTTGAATCATACTTATCGATTCTGTTTTTCTGTTCATTATTCATACCTATACCTACTTGTTGTTTTCAAGTTTTTTTTCTTTCATTTTTAAGATTTGTTCGTGTGTTTTACCTTATATTACCAAAATTATCATAACTACCTTAATTTACTCAGTAAATGTGAAACTAAGAATACCGTTGGAAAGATTGTTAAATTCTCCATCTCTAATTCCAATCAAAAATATTTTGAGAGGGTCGGAACCGTGTAAAAAGAGCTCTACGTGAAATTTGTTATAATTTTCTAAAATTGTATATTTTCAACCCTTTTCTGAGCCGTTATAACATAGGTAGTGTGTTTTACAAACACTCTACGGGAAAAATTGTACCTCATCATTCCAGCAGAAAAAATGTTTTTTGTTTTTAAATAAATTATCTCTCACGTTTTTAACATTGAGCTGAAAAATATCCACCGAGGTAAGTGCCGTAACTCGTGTGAATTCGATAACAAAACCGTCGTTTCTCATGGTTAAACTTATCGCTGGGAAGCGCGAAGTATAACGAAACCTTGATGCTTCTTCTGTTCCGGAGGAACGTGTTCACTGAAAGAATTAATGTAGAGTGTCTCCTCTGAACGAACTTCATATTGGCCAACTGTAACTAGTAACCGGATTTTCATGTATTATGCATCTCAAATATCTCTCTTAACCTCAAAATATGTAATTGAAAATGGAATGGTAGGATTTAAAAATGATCATCTGAAAAAAACTCGAAGAAAATGTTTCTAAAAAATCAAAATGCCTCCTACCTAGCCTCACCGGTTTCATACCTGTTTTGTCTTTGTATCAACGAATGTTTGGAAAAAATGTAGGTAGCTATTGCAATGGTCTCAAAATTTTTAGTATGAGAAATTTTGAACTTTTTCTTCTTGAAATTTGTTTGGCAGTTCTTGAGATTGTGTGAGTCGAGTCCAAGGCAGCCTCAAAAGCAAAACAGTTGCCGTCATTTTAAATGAAATGACTATGTTATTTTCATATCGGTACTAATTTTTACTTAACTACATTATTCTACTTTCCTCACACTAAATATGAAATTATCAAATAATCAGCATTAAAACATTGAAACTGACTCTACATTTGACTAACTTGTTCATATTTAATATTTAAAAAATCGAATACTGGCATTTTAATAATGTACCTGGCTGCAATAAATTTACTAGGTACTCTGATAAAATTGTTCGTAAATATAAAATAAATTGCATTTTTGACTTTAAAAATTTGAGCAGCAGCTAAATACCTCATTCGGTAGGTAGTTCCTTGCCAAAGAATATTAGACGTCCTCTAGATTGTTATTATGATTTTATTCTGAATACTATTTTAATATGATCCGTTTTCTTTTTTTTCAGATGAAGACGAAGAGGCAAGCAGAAGTAGGTACATACTTATTATTATATTTTTACTTTATGATTACGAATAATGTATTCCACAAAGTAATTTTAGATTCAGAACCCATCGTTTTGATTGATTGAATCGAGCGACTTTCCCATTGTGAGTTGGCGCATACTTGTATTCGGGACTGACTCCCCCTTTCAAAGGCCGTACTCTAAAATATTAGAAGAAATTCAGTAAGTTTTTATTTTTAGAATTCATTCCTAAGACGGAGGAGAGTGAGGGAAGGGTGTGGAAGTAAACTCACGGACATCAATGCTGAATTTTGATTGCCAGCGAAATGATTCTATCAAATAAAATATATTAGCTAATTTAGAATCTATTGGAGTATCCATCGTGACCGATCATCATTATTCCATAACGTTATCAGCTGGTGGGATGACCTGTGATTTCAAACACAGGTAGGAAAATCACTATCTACTTTACTTGAGTTCGTGTGATACAGAGGCATTTTTCTGCGAATCTGACAGCTCAATCATCGTTATTTATACTGTCTAATCTCAGTTTTCCGTTGATACATCCAATATTTTATTTAGTGGTGGTAACTTTATTTTAATTCTTGTGTGATGAACATAGTTTCTTTCAAAATTAAAATTTCCATAAAATCAAATTTCAAGTTTAGACCTTTATGAACGAAGAATTTGTGCATATCTGTCTTGGTTTCCTTGTAGCATGCATAACCTCTTCAACCATACAATTTTGATAAAATTTCCAAATATTGCAAGATCAGAACTTAGTTTCCAAGTCCACTGCGCATTAACCGTATTGGTGATAGCCTTTTTCTACGAGCTGACTATTTCCTCCAACTTGGTGGATAGTTAGGAACTGATCTCTTGATGGACCACTATGAACTTCATCGCAGTCAGACAGACTGCAGCCACTGTGCACGCGGTTACATAAATTCCCCTCAAACTCCGATATTCCTAACTCTTGAGCGGAAGAAATTTCAGCATCCAAATAGCTCTGGCAGGTTCCAACTGCCTAAACACAGGAATTGAAAACGCTGAAATTATTACATAAAGGTTTATTATTTTTCTATATAGATCACTCGTCTGCAAAGAACACGGCTTTGCCATTGTTACCACCAACCAACTTGAAGAAAAACATCGATCGCATTTCGGTCAGCTAAAATTTGAACAGAGATTAGGTCTCTTTTGCGATTCACACTCGTGTTTCTGATTTATCGTAAGTCCAACCCTTAAGTTTTCGTAGGGAGCGAACGGTTTGTCCTACAGGGCTCCGCGTGGTCTCTAACAATTCAATACTATCTTGAATTGATGGAAAAACAATACTTTCATTTCGAAATTTATATCAATTTTATCAATATCTTTATATCAATTTTTTTAGTAAAGTTTTCAAAATTTCAACCCTTATTTTTCAACCCTTAGAAGTTACTGACATCAACCAAAAGCTTCGGGGCACAACTAGACCCCAAATGGATTCCACATACCAATCACAACTTATACTTGGAAAAAATTTTTCACCACTACAATTGATGGTATTGTACATAAATATTTACATCACAGCATTGTATCAGCAGTCATGTCCATCTGGCTGCTTGGTATCAGGATCCGAGATCCGACCTCGGACATTGGGGTGAGGGACAAGGTTGAATCACCTTATCCCAGGAATGATGGAGGGAGGATTGTGCCTCTTCTGGCTATGCCATCAGCCGACGCTTCGAGCTCAGCTCCAAGTCCCATGGAGCCCATTTGCTCGAGCCATGGCACGCCGTCGTGTGGCCATAGCCCTGAATTTAGACCAGATGAACGATCCTCCTGTTAGGACTCGGGTGGTCATCCACTCCAGGATGATCAGTGGGTAACCAGCCCGAATCAGATCTTTGGCTGACTTGCCATGCCATGTCCCTCGCCACGTGATAGTTGCTCCAATTACCTTTAGTTTTTTTTTAGATTTCATCGAAATCGGTCAATGCTAACTGAGGAAAGTGCCGCGTGCGGCGGACGGACGGCCAAATTTGTATTCGATTTTTGGATTCCACGTACCTTGAAACGTAACCAAAAAACTTTGAGGGTGGTGAAAAAAAAAATTTCTTGGCCGATTCCATATTGAAAATAATAAACCAAAAAGGTATATCCCTTGTACGACGTGAATTGAGCAGGACGAATTTTTTTATATACCCATCATTTTCATGGAACAAGTTATTTTTGCTAGCACATCTACCTTTTGATAAATGTATAGAACACTCTATGAGAGAATCGTAGGGGTCCGTCACTGAATTACTCCTCAAAGACAAAGGTTTATTAATTATTATTATTTTTCTGTATAGATCACTCGGCAGCAAAGAACACAGCTATGTACCTACCATATTTTTGCTAAAGCTTCTCAATCAATTTTTTTTTAAACAGAAAAGAACCTACCAGCGAAGCATCATTATTTGGTTGTTGGTTACAAGCTCAACTGAGCTGGTTGGAAGCTCAACTGAGTGACATGAAACTCAATTCGAAGGAATGAACTATTCAACATTTGAAATTTGAACGGAGATTTCACTGGTGAACAACTTTTGCGATTCACACCTGATTTTACATACCTTGAAATACAAACCATCAAATTTTGAGGTGGGTGGGGCTTTAGGTCTTTAGAAGTTCAAATCGCAGGACCTGCTTTTTCTGATTAATTTCAAAATAAACGCGCTTTGAGAATCGTTGATCGTGTATGTGGTGTCATTCGCTTCTACAAATTGAACACTATTAAATTGTTGAAAAAACGTCATGGAAGATGCATTAACTAGGTAGTTAATTATGCTCATTAAGCGAACGGTTGGTCCAACTCTGGGTGATGTCAAGAAAATCGTCACTATTTTAAATTAATTAAAAACAGTAGGTACTTGTACATTGAAGGTTTTCGAGTTAGGGCGTTTTGAAAATGTTTTCCCCATAGTTTAACACTAAGATGAGACTGACAGTAACCAAAATCTTCGAGCACAGCAACTAGATCTCAAATGGAGCCGAAAAACCAAATTTCAACATAATTAGTCCATGGGAACTGAGTAAAGTGTCGCGTACGGCGAACGGGGTATGGCTTACGGTGGACGAACGGAAAAATTCTTATTCGATTTTTGGATTCTACATACCTTGAAACATAAACCATCAAGCTTTGAGAAAGGGGGAGGGGGTTACATTTTTGTTTATTGCTTGATTCCAAAGGTTCATTATTGAAAATAATAAACCAAAAGGCAAAAGCCCAATAGCAAGAAGAGTAAAATGGGGACTAGTTGCAAGCCACTCACTAAAATGGAGACTAGTTGAATGAGGTTTTCATAGAATGCAAACCCAAGTTTGAACCATGCCCAAAGTTATAGGAAGTCAGTTGCAGCAGTGGTCAGCTTCCAAGTTCCCCCCAAGTAATAGCACCGATATTGAAGTATTTTCGAGCTAAATCTTGGGCATTGGATTCTTCGTGTAAGACATGAACGTGAAAGCTGCATTTGTGCGTGTGTCTGATTATTTATTTTTTTACTATTTTCCTCTAGAAAACCCATTATTTTAAGGTAATTAATGGAAGGGTTGATGCTCGCAAAGCTAATTGGGAAGATAATCGACGGCTCGAGCGATAACGAAAATATCCGCGATTGAATCGCTTGTTTTGAAGACGGATTTAAACTCTTCTTCTCGACCGAAAACAGATCCGAATGGCGACAACCGTTTACCTCACTGTCCGTAGATTGCCAGGGCAATTGGGTCTCGCCACAACATGCGTCAGCGGTTTGAAGATGAGGGGACGGTGCGGGGGAAGTGTTGGTACGAAGGATGAGTATAATCAGGCCCTCAACTAACAAAGTAAATGTAATTGCCGGCACCAACACAATACGGATTTCCTCATTTGGTTCTCGCGAGGCGACCAACCTTCTGTCGCATGCTATCGGCTACATTTATGATAAGTGTAGAAATGACAAGGGGTGGTTACCGGTCTTTGATGGCCTACTTATTTCCGGGGTTTTGAAGAGTTGGTGAGGAACAATGAAGGAGGTAGATTTGATCAAGTTCCGAGTTGCCTGATGCAGACCTACAGGTGCTGAGCCTATCTATAGAAACAACCTCGTGAACCTGCTTATACAAGGCGGTCCCAAAATTCGTTGTCTATGGTACCAAATCCAGTCTAAACTACGAAGAAAAGCCTAAATCTCGGCTATCAAAAAGAATAATGGAAAACTTGGCTAAAAATACTAATACATCTAAAATAACATAGGCTACCATTGATTACCTGCGAAATTCTTAAGTCTTCTTATTTGAACTCAGTTCTCAACTGCTCTCCAAATCAGAGTATAATCGGGGCGGGTGATTGTGTTGTTTTGGAGGATTTAATGTTTGCATTGAAGCCACCATCAATTTAGGATATTTGAAACCGAAAAATGTCCCAAATCCATACAACATTTTAACAAGAGCTTGTCTAAAGGGTTGACGATGATACGATCACGATTTCATTCACAAGATGCGAGTATGCTCAGAAGTCAGTCGCCAGAATTAAGTTCGTCTTGACTGATCATAGTCGGACAAGTGTATAAAGGATTGGCGATCCCATAGTCGTTCATATAGGCACGAAACCAAAATTGTTCTAGAAAGCCCAAAACTTCGAAAACAGGCAAAAATTTTGATTTTGGAGCGAAATATATTGTTTCTGTCCCCAAAGGGCAAGTTTAAGCCTCCCTTTTTCTCAACCTTTTTAGAGTCTTCCGAGTTACCAGAACACTCTCCAATATTTCTTCCAGAAACGAAAATGTTGAACCAAATCAACAACATATTGAATATTTTATCTTTGAACGTTTTTCACACTTGATCCTGAAATTCCGGTTATTTTGGTGCGGTTTGCCATTGGTCATTTTCCACTCTTGGGTTCTCGATACCTACTAAAACTTTAGTGAAATTACAATACTTTATCCCTCAAGGTAAAAAAAGTCTGTCTCCAACCAACCGATCTCATTCGAATCGAGATTTAGACACATCTTAATAATGAAATTTCTGTCATGGGCGTTCTATTATGTTCCGTAATTTACCACCGAATTTCCCCGCGGGCACAAAATTTTCATCTGGCCTGTATTACTCGAGAAACCTTTACATAGTTCCGCGCGTAAGTACAGTTACGACCTTCTCAATTATACCAGTTCTGCGCGGGAAGAAACTGAAAGTGGTTATGTGTTGTCCGCCCCAGGGATTCACGAGAGATGCACTCTCACCGACCAGTGTTTGTCGAAGTTTTTGTCATGTTCCACACAGAGGGATCCACGGCCAAACGTAATAATGTTTTTTACAGCCCTATGCTGTCAAATTTACCAATGTAATTTTTCTACTAAATAGAGCTTTTCCCAATTATAAGCTTTGATTAATTTAAGGCACCCAAACTCGTTACAGAAACAAAAGAGCAAACGCTGCAAATTATTACACAATGGTTTATTATTTTTCTATATAGATCACTCGTCTACAAAATCACCAACCATCCAATATGAAGGGAAAAAAATAATAAATAAATAAAAAAATAAAATAAAAAAATCAAAAAAAAAATCAAAATCACCAACCATCGATCGCATTTCGGTCAGCTCTAATTTGAACGGAGATTAGGCCTCTTTTGCGATTCACACTCGTGTTTTGATTTATATATATATATATTTCAATATAAACCCTTAAATTTTCGTAGGGAGCGAACGGTTTGTCCTACAGAGCTCCGCGTGGTCTCAAAAAATTCTAAAAATTCTATTGCTTTTATCCGTGTGACGTCACACAGAATGGATGTATCGATTCTTCGACTAATCGAACGGTTATTCGAATCTCGCTGAAAGGCGGCCATGTTGTCTCCGTTGTAAACAAAGATTGTACCTATGGACGGTTTTTCATTATGCCAATTCATGCGGTTATTAGTTGCTCTTCTCGTCCCAGAAGCGGTATTTAATTTTTTGGTTTGCCAAAAGTGATTAGAAACAGTGTGGAAAGACAAGAGAACTTTCCGAAAAAATAAGAATATCAGCCTTTTGGCATCGCTGATTTCCAGCGTTCCTGACAACCATGTTCGATGAACTGACTGAATTCCCATCGCTGTAAACAAAGATTTTTTCATTAGGCATGCCGATTTGTGCGGTATTAGGCTGCTCTTCCCGTCTTGGGAGCAGTATATCGTTATTTAGTTTGCCAAAACTCATTGAAAGCCAGTGTGAGAAGACAAGAGACCTATCAGAAAAAAGAAGAGCAAGGTGGCTCGCTCGAATCAATCGCAATTTGAGAGGGTGACAACTTAACTCCAAACAAATACTAGTTTGTTCTCGGCATTTCATCACCGGTAAGAATAAAAATGCATCACATTTTAATGTGCTTACGTTACTTCAGTCATCAGTAGTTAGGTAGTAATAATAGAATACCTAAATAGGTATTCCCATAATACATAAATAGGTAATTATTCCCATAATTCATAAATAGGTTCCAATAATTGGACGAGCTTCACGAAATGTTTTTGTTTGTGTCCAAGTGTTTTGATTTGTATCAAGTTCCCAGGAAGATAATTTCGAACCAATTTGCGTGATTGTTTTGAAGTTCAATTAGTAAATGATCGATGTAAATATGCACTTCATCTCCTGAATTTCAAAATTCATGTGCAGGGAGAGGAAGTAGGAAAGTGAGGAATGTGATGTTTTCGGAAAGATGTGTAGTTACTTTGCCTCAACAAATTTTGTTGACTGGTTTATTCGTTTAGTTAATTACCTTCTTAAGTGGGCATTTAAGTAGGAAGTTAATACTAATTAGTTGATACTAAGTAATTTCTGAATGATTCCAAAGTTAACTTTGGCGGAAGATGTTGGGAGGAGGCGCTGGCAGTTATTTTTTTTTTTAATAACTCCTCTCAAGACAAAATGTCTTTGGTGACGGAGGGGGCACGCCATAAAACAAAATAAATAATTAAATCAAATATAATGGGGAGGACACCCAGGACTCACCCGACGCCGGCCCTAGGGATGATGGATGATGAGGAAGGTGGTGGTGGGAGAGATGGATGAAGGGAAGTGCCTCTATAAAATGACCACCAGTTTAAATATGAGCCGAGCAGTACGCGGCGGGTGACACCACGGAGTACACCTACTGAGATGCCCAACTCACGCAACTCCGTGGCACTTTTCCCGCACCACACTCCGCGCCACGACAAGGTTGCAGCCATCACCCTGATGTTGTTGAGTTCCACTCCTTTTAGCTCTGACACTGCTTGCCGTAAATCATCTATATCATACTTTCTTATCTTAGCCCGCCAGGTCTGCTCCATGTCCATGCTGCCATTAACAACCTGGACATCCAGGATAATGCAAGACCTGTCGGGCTTGACGGCAACAATGTCAGGCTTCTTGCCCTGGTCACTTGGCATGTGGTATAATCTCTCCCATTCAACATCCCAGCCGCTGGATGACAAGGCACCTGCTATCTGCTTGGCAACCGCATCATGACGTAGGATGCGGCCCCCATGAGTTCATGAACACTGCTGCACCACATGATACAGGTGTTCATTTCCACTCCGACAGGCACGGCAAAGGGTATCTGTCACCCCACGACTACCCCTTGAACACCGTACCGCTGTTGGCAGTGTTGCCACGCGGACAGCGTGGAAGTTCTGGTAGTCACGGGCCCCAATGCCCTCCGAAGCCCAATCCACCCATTGGGATGAGATAAGGCTTTCGGAGCACTGTCGGAGTTCTTTACCATCTACTGACTCATGCAGGGCAGCAGCGAACTCAGCAGACGAACTGGGTTTTGGAGCAGATGGTGTTGCTCGGTCGCACCATGCTAACTGCTGCCTGACAAAATCAAGACCAGCAGCAACACGAGCGACCTCCCAGCTCGACCCCTGAAGGGCTAGCAGGCGCTGGCAGCGAAGAGAAGGGATACATGCGGAGAGATACACAATGCCAAGCCCACCGGATTTGACTTGGGACACCAGGTGGGAACCTCAGCCAAGAGCGCACAGCAGAGTGGACTTCTCGATCTAATTCCTGCAGCCTCCCCGCAGTAAGCCTACTGAAGACTAACCCGTAGGTTAGCTTCGGCAGTAAGTACGTGCGGAGGAGGCGCAGCCTCTGCTGTGGCTTCAATGGAGCCTTGGTGATGCGGGCTAGCGCCCTACCAAGGTCCACACGGCTGGCAGTAATGGTGGCCACCCCCATGAAGTCGACTCCAAGGTACCGCCAGACCTCCAACACAGATCGAGAAGGAATGGGGGCTTGTCCTATGACAAAACCCCCATCCACAACCTTCACTTTATGTTGGAGACCCGACGGGACCAAGGAAACCGACCCACATTTATCGGGGTTGACCACGAGTCCACACCTGGATAGCTGCTTAGCAAATGCATTGAGGGCAATCTGCAAGCCCTCGGGGGTTTCTGCGAGTAGGATTTTTTTTTTTTTTTTTTTTTTTTTTTTTATAGAGGAGGAAACCGTTTATTGGTTGACAGCGGGAGAGGGATGTTTGTCTCACCGCCCTTTATGTGGGGGTCCGGTCGCTATAAGCAACTGGTTACCCACTAAAACCTCCTCTGTTCGTCTGGACTGCCCCGGGACTACAGTTGATGCATTACTTCGGGACAGCCCCTTTTTCAGCCCGGCTGTTGCTGGGCTTCCTCTTCGTGAGGCCTAATGTCTTTAGGCTCCTCCTTGGCTTCGATAGGGGATGGGGCGTTTATGATGTTAAGCCTTCCCAATCCCTATTTCTTTCCTTCTCTTTGAGAACTGCGATGACGTAGGTATTGATGGCATCCCAGTTCTCCTTTGTCTCCATCATCTTATTAACGATGGTCTCTGGCTGAAGTTCACCGACTTCGTCAATCAGGCTACTCCGCATTCTCTCCCATCTAGGACACTGGAAGAATGTGTGGTACACATCGTCTTCCTCGATCTCCAGGCCTTCTGCGACTCCATCTTGATCCTGTTGCTCGTTGTCTGTGATGCGGTCACGCTGCTGCTGGCAGTAAAGACACCGCGAATCCGTGGTCCGCCCAATCTTTTTCAGGAAGGACCGAAAATAACCGTGCCCGGTAAGGAATTGTGTAAGATAATAATTCACTTCCCCGTGCACTCTCTCTGTCCATTCCTTGACGCCATGAATCAGCCTTGCAGTCCATCGTCCTCGACTCTCAGACCTCCACCTATTTTGCCACCTCCTCATGGTCTCTTCTCGTTCTTCCTTCTTAACCACTGTCGGCGCATTCTCCGCTTTCCTCAGGTGGATCCTCCTGCGCTCGTCTGCCAGTAGGTCAATTGGTGTGACCCCGGCAACAACCTGCACTGCAGGGGCTGAAACCGTCCTGTAGCCGCTGCATATCCTTAGTGCACCACGTCGCTGCACCGATTCAATACGCGTCCTGTATTTTTGAAACTTCAGAGCGTCTGCCCATACTTCAGCACCGTACAACAAGATGGCATCGGTTGTTCTCATGAGCAGCCTGCGTTTGGAGGAGGATGGGCCGCCTATGTTAGCCATAAGACGGCCCAGCCTCCCCACCACTGCAGCCGCCCTATCAGCTGCCTTACATATGTGCGCCCAGAAGCTCAGTTTCACATCCAGCATGACACCCAGATACCTTATTACGTCAGACGTGATAATGCTCTGGCCGTCGACAAGCATCTGGATATTTCTGTCTATTCTCTTCCGGGTTAGAAGGACAATCTCCGTTTTTTGAATAGCCAGTGACAGGGATCGGGATCCCATCCATTCCAGTATTCTTCTCATGGTCTGATTCAGCTTGAGCTGCAAGGCTTCGGTGGTTCGAGCCTTCATAACCGCCACTATATCATCAGCGTACCCCACAAGGAAGACGTCTTCTGGCATTTCTATGTGAAGAATCCCATCATAGCTGACATTCCAGAGGTCTGGCCCTAGGACTGAGCCTTGGGCAGCTCCCGAGGTGACTCGTTTCCTCCTCGTTCCTTCCACAGTGTCGTACTCCAACCACCGATCTGTCAGGTAGTCCTGAAGGACCCGGTAAAGATACCCTGGGATGCTAAAGTCCCTGAGAGCCGCCAGGATGTCACTCCATTTTGCCGAATTGAAGGCGTTCTTTACATCTAGAGTAACTGCCATGCAGATGTCTCTGCTCCGGTGGTTACCCGTCTGCGTAGCCTGGGCTGCAGAGACCACCTCACAGACTGCATCGACAGTTGATCTTCCCGCTGTGAAACCATACTGCTTCGGGGACAAGCCCTCAGCCTCTGCGATCGCAGCCAGCATTCTGAGCCTCACCATCTTCTCATACAACTTCCCTGCAGTGTCCAGCATACACAGAGGTCTGTGTGCTGACGCAGTGTTGGGATCACCTTTCCCTTTTCCAATGAGGACTAGTCTTGCAATTTTCCACTGACTCGGGAAGATGCCCTCCTTCAAACATGCGTTATACATGTCCAACAATATTTCTGGCTGTTCATCGACAACAATCTTCAGTATCTCTACAGGGATCCTATCTGGACCTGGAGCCTTTTTGTTGCGCATAGATTTTGCTGCACACAGCACCTCGTTTTTAGTGAAGAGTGGGATCTCACCGGTGACCTCGACTGGTGGACGGTCTTCAACCTCGTGTTCAGGGAACAATTCCCCCACAATTCTGTCCTTCACTTCCGGTGCCATTGTCGAGGTTAAGTCCATCCCCCTGAGTTTCTTCAGCACAATCTTATACCCAAGTCCCCAGGGGTCGTTCTCGACCTCATCACACAGATCCTTCCATTTCTGGGCTTTACTTTTGGCAATAACCACTTTTAGTGCGTGTCTTGCTGCCCTGTACTGCTCGGTCTTTTGCTGGAAATCATAATAGTCCCTCGGCCTGGCTCTTTGAGCTAGTCTCCGGAGTCGAAAACAGTTCTTCCTCAGGTCAGCAATTTCCTGGTTCCACCAATAAACAGGGCGACGATCCTGCATGGCTTTCCTCTTTGGCATAGAGCACTCGCATGCCTTGGTTAGCATGCCCATTGTAGCTGTTACCAGCATCATAGCAATGGGTCCACCCACAATGCGGTGTTTAATGCGCTCGAGGGTGCCTCTACTCATATGGATCATAGTACGGAACAGATCCTTATCCATCCGCTCCACGTTCCAGCGCGGAGGGGGGGCCTCTCCCAGACTGGGCACGCACTCACCTATCTCAAACTCGATGTACTGATGGTCGCTGGCGGAGTAATCCTCCAGTACCTTCCACCCGCTAAGTTGTGCTGCGAGGCTATCGGAGGCCATAGTAATGTCGGGTATGGTCCCTCTACATCCAGCTCTTCGAAAGGTTGGCACGTCTCCTTGGTTCATGATGGTCAACCCCAATCTTGACGCCATTTCCATCACTCTATTCCCTCTGCTGTCTGGGCTCGGCTCCCCCCACTCCAGTGCTTTTGCATTGAAGTCACCCGCAACTAGTACCTCTCCTCTGGTGTTGCGCACCTCATCTTCGATAGCACCTAGTTTTTCCTCGAAGTTGGCGATTGGATCATTGGGGGTCAGATAGCAACTGAAGTAGGTCACGCCCTTACTCCTGATCCAGACGTAACCCACCCCAGCCCCCCTCGCCTCCACCGGGGCAGACGAGCGATTCACCACCCAAATGGCAGAAGTGCCTGATGAGTCGGCAAACCAGTCATCCCCCCTATCCTCGTAGTTGTACTGTTTGCTAATCAACATAACATCTGCCTTTCTTTCCACGACGATTTGCTCCTTGAGGGAGCTAGCCGTTCGACTCCGGTGGAGGTTGATCTGAAGGAACTTCATATTCTTCCTCTCATCCTCCTCTCTAGGGCCCTCCGAAAGCCAGTACAACCTTTTTTGCCAGCCTCGTGGCTATCAGCGACGCCCAGCTCTTTGCACAAGGGACATGCAGCATCATTCGTGCACTCAGCTCTCTTGTGCCCTGTCTCGCCACATTTTAGACAGATTGTCGCCCGATTCGGGCCCTTACAATCTCTGGCCAGATGCCCATAATCCATGCATCTAAAGCATCGGGGTACATCCACCCTTCTTCGGATTCGGCAGTTTACCCATCCAATTTGGATCTTCCCTACCTTGACCAGCTTCTCCGCATCCCCTCCCGCAAGGGAGACGATGGCCAGGATCTGCTGTCTGCCATTTGGGGCAGTCAGGTTCACCGTAAGGTCCTCGCGAGGTCCTCCAAGCTTCCTCTCGATCCCAGCCCTTACCTCCTCAGCTGGGGTAAGGGAATCAATATCACGGATTTCGAGGGACGCCCGTGGCTTGAGGTCTTTCACCAGCCCCCCACCCACGGCATCCTCTACGGACTTTCTGAAGCTTTCTGTGATGCCGCAAGATGGTTCCATCTCCAGCATCACGTCTCCTCCCATTGTTTTTCGAATGGCTCTAATCTCCGTATTAGTGTCCGCTGGTTTCACACTCAGCTTCAGTTTTCGAAGCACCTCGGCATATGGAAGCGTCTCAGACACCTTAATAACTAGGGCCTGTGGTTTCTTCCTCCATTTTTTCCTGTTGATGGCGTCCGCCTGCTTCCTCCTTTTGTCCCGTTCTGTTCGCTGTTTCGCTTCTTCTTCCCTCTTATTCCTCTCCGCTTCCTTTTTTCGTTTCTCTGCCTCCGCTTGTTTCTGGATTCTCTTCAGTCTATCCGCCTCTCTCTCTGCCTCCCGGGCAGCTTTCCTCTGGGCCTCCTTGCTTAGGTCCTTCTTGTCCTTTCGGAACCTCAACTTATGTGGCGCGTTTAAGCTGTCAGAGTCAGTTACCGTTTGGCTTGAGCCTTCACTGTCAGTCTCCATCTCCTCCTCTTCTGATTTATTGATGAATTTATCTTCTTTCCCCAGTTTCGATTCTTCCACCCTGGAGCAGCCAGGTATTGTGTCCCTGAACGTTGCACCTGGGAAGTCTGCGAGTAGGATAACATCATCGGCAAAGGCCAATGCTCCTACTCGCACCCCAGGGGCGAGATCAAACCCTACTTCTGTGGGCAGCTTACCCAAGGCCGTATCCACGACCAGGTTAAAGAGGAGTGGTGATAGGGGATCCCCCTGGCGTATCACCTCCTGCCTCAAGGACCGTCACGCCTTCATGGTACAGACAGGCCACATACTCAATTAATCGAGATGGGGCCCCGACACCACGAAGGCAATCGGTCAGGGCAAGGACTGACTGTGTCAAAGGCGAACGAAGTCATTTACCTACCTACCTACATACTGATTCCACCATTCAATAGCACTGGGCTAAAATCACGTATTATTAAGTATTTTTGAGTTAAAGGAAAGTTAATACCATCAGCATCTTCAACTATAGTGTTACTTGGGTACGAAATAATGAGTTGTGAATTACAGGGTCTAAATCACCGCAGAGACGTATTTTATATTCATACCTTCTCAGGTCGTCACCTGAGAGTGAACACACATACTGAGTATGGAATTTCTTGTCAGACATCTAACCCACAAGGGAGACATAATAATAACGATTACATAATTGCTTTTAAAGAATATTACCACCATTGTTCTGTTTACATACCAAGAAACTTGGTATGTAAACAGAATAACCTTGCAGGATAGGAGCGCAAATGGCGCCCCTTCACGACCAGCTGATCAGGTCAGAGAAGGTTATGTTGAGACTCAATATCGAAAATAATCGATTATTGAGTCTCGAGGATAAAACGAATAGAATCTTAAATTGAAGGAAAAACAATACCTTTATATCGAAATTTTTTGAGTTAGGGCGTTTTCAAAATTTCAAAATTGATTTTGGAACCCTTAGAAGTGACCTACATCAACCAAAAGCTTCGGGGCACAACTAGACCCCAAATGGAGCCTACATACCAAATTTCATCAAAATCGGTCAATGCTAAGTGGCAAAAGTGCCGCGGACGGCGGACGGCGTACGGCGGACGGACGGCCAAATTTTTATTCGATTTTTGGATTCTACGTACCTTGAAACGTAAACCATCAAATTTTGAGGGGGTGTTAAAATTTTTTTTTTCTTGGTCGATTCCAAAGGTTCATTATTGAAAATAATAAACCAAAAAGATGATGAAAGAATAATATGGCTGGTCTCTGACTAGAAGAGGCACCAATAGCACACTATTTTCCCTGGCCTTCCTCAAAGGATAACTCAACCGGACAATCTGGAAACACCAAAAAGTCTTACAATGCAGTTTTAATCATAAGTGACGTAAAGACTCATTATTTTCTATAATAGTCATCCAACAAGTAGGTGCGGCACATACGAGGTTCCTCACATTTATAGTTGGATAGTATAGACGATCCTATGCTTAGTGGATATTTCATTGGCCGTATTTCGTTGTATTTTGTAATAACTTACAATGGCTTTGATATTTCTTTGTTGTCATCAACTCTTTGAACTCGGAGAATATGATAGGTAACAGAAATCATAAAATTTACTGATGATTCACGTAAAACTAAGCGTTCTGTGAGGCTACTCAGGGTATACAACCTTCTTGATAAACAGTTCATTCATAATTGAAAAAAACTCTTAGGTTTGTTCTACTCGACGAATTCTACGTCGTCCAATTATAGTATACCAGAGAAATGCTCTGCGACACCCAATATCTTATTTCTCAATGAATTCTATAAAAGATGGAGTTTTCGACCAAAGGAAATGCAGACAGTTTCAGCCCATACCAGTTTGCTCCGAGAAGGTACTCATCTTCTCATTAAGATTCAGAGCAAGTGCTGATTCACCTTGATTTCTTCATTTATCTAGCTCACATCCGGAATTAAGGAGTCCTAAGCAACCGGAATCCTTCGAAAAAACAAAATGCGGAACCTCAAACTTCTTTATTTGATCGATGGATGAAAAAAGTTTGTTGAATCCGACATTACAATACAGCTTTCAATATGGTGGCACATTGGTCCAAAGAGCAATTTGAATGAAATAACTGAGTAAACCATTTGAAAGAGTTACCACGAGTTATTATGGCTAGAACTTAATAAATGGGTGTCAATTCAAGATTGGAGGATAGCATAATATATTCATTCAATTATCAAGCATCCTTCTCCGTTGAAATTAGACCATAGCTTACTAAATATCACGGCACCACAAACGTATTTTTCAAAGTGACATTTTATCGCCTCTGTTTTTACTCAATATATTCCCGATTTCAATGAACGAGTTTTAAAGGGGGTTTTTGTTGATTCCATCAGAGATCTTAGCGCTATTTTATGTGGATATCTTATCCTTAGTGTCCTCATATTATTATTATTCCACCCTTATAGCTGATTTAGAAATCAATCTAAATAAAATGCTCTAACTCCTGGTCATACTATTATTTTTTATAATCTATGGATAGGTTGGTAATTATCTTCCATATTACGGTGATAAAATATAAATAAATAAATAAGGGTAGTACTAAATAAGTACTAACTATTTGGAAACTAGAAAACCACTTAGTTCAATCTACTTCATTTCAAAAAATAGGATTTAAAAACTACAAGATTTCCTACAAAAAATTTCAAAACAATAAATTTCCTTACCTAAAACATTGTTTGGGCAAAAGTAGGTATATTTAAATAATTATCAAATCAATTATTTGGATTTATAACTCTACCTGCACATCTCTAAAATTTCTAATAATAAATTAAATTCAAATTCAAATTTATCATCAAATTTAAAATGAATTAAAAAACAATTCCTTTGTAATTAATTAAAATTTCTCATTAAAAAAAATTGTATCTATTACAAAAGTTTGCATTCCGAAAGACGAGCAATCAGAATAAAGTTGGTGCTTACAGTTGCGTCTCAAAGAATATCATGTAAATAAATGGAAACTAGATGCAAAAATTATTGAGTTCACATAAGTAGTAATAAAAGCTAATAAAGGTACTAATTAATCAAAGAAAGCCTAAAATCTGCTAGAAATTACTTTATACTATTCTTTCTTCATTTTGTATTATTATCATCATCATAACGATGTTATTATTAATTCATGTCAATTTTCAAGGAAAAACAAGTGTTGCAAATCCGCATGAACAATTTAAGTAATTATGGAATGGAAATGTATGTCCATACCTATCCACTTTATAGTAATTTTCTAACAAATTAGTGTTAGCCTTTTTATGTTTATGCTCAGAATCAAGACGGGAAGTCAAACAATGAATCAGCATGAAATGTCTAGATCTGGGGAAGTGACGCGTGAGAGAGACGCAAGTTTTCGGTCACTATATTTATTTATAACCATATTTATAAATGATTAATATAATATAAATATAAATGATCTGTAAAATAAATAAATATAATATATAAATGATATGTAAGTATTTTTGCGGGAAAAATTAATCAACGTGATATTTATAAACGAAATGAAAAAAAACTATAAAAAGAAGATTGCATTTTATTGAATTTTTTGTAGGATAGCTTATTTAGTGACGTTGAGACTAATTTAAAATATGTTTTAAATTGACGATAGGTACCTATTAAAATATGCAATTATTATTCGATACTAAAATATCGAGTATCGGTACAAAAGTATCGGTATTTTGAAATATCGGGTATCGATACCCATCCCTACCCTAGACCAGAAAATCAAAAGACCAATGGGAATTGGGAATTTCTACCCAATTAGCGGGTAGTTGAGACTCGAATGGATGAGGTATCGGATACCCAATCATCAAATCGGGTAATTTTGTCCATCGCATATACCGAATTTTCTACGCTGTTACCTACCTACAGAAATGAAAAGAGGTAAACAAACTTGTTCAAGATTAGATTAATACCTAACAACAATAACAACCTTCTTTAGGGGTGTGAATGCGAAAAGAAGAAGAAGGCGTCTACTACCTAGTGGTACATATTATACTTACTGTGGTACTAAGAAAATATAGATATTGTTGAATGCTTATAAATCTTTTAATTCCGAATCTACCAAGGTAGCAGAAGCTTTCACTTTTCAAGGTTGAAAAAAAATGTTCTCCAAAATCAAAATTTGCATTCGCGTTTTACATTTCAGACCTTCCTGAACAATTTTGGTTCCGTGTCTGTCCGTCTGTGTGTCTGCCGTGAAATCCTTGAAATAACTCTACGAAGTGATTGTCCGATTTCGATAAAATGTTCAGGGGTTGTGCGGGTTGGCGTGTAGATGGTCCCCTATTAAAATCATCTCCCCCGGACTGATACTCGCTACTTCGTATGCGCAAACATAAATTCCTAGTAGGTAACAGTCATAATTTCTAATGTTTCCATATGATTTCAACGAAATTTTCCGGGATCATGCGGATTGGGGTGTAGATGGTTCCTATGAGGGTATTGCAAGGTACTTAGTGATTGATGTTTTGAGATTAACCATTTGAGATGTTTTAATTGATTATTATTACTCTGCATCGGATAATATACAATCGGGTTATGGATACAAAGAAACTTTGTACCAGACCCACTTGGCAGACGTTTTTTCTTTCCTTTTTTTTATCATTCAAATAGGTACCTACTTTTATGGGCAGGAAAGTAGTGCCTATTTTTAGTGCTATTGATCATTTTTGCAAGTAAATATGTTGCATGAATAATATAGGGAGGGACTACAGTACCTATTTTAGATCGTTATTTACCTAGTATCTCAATACATTTTCTGGATTCTACGTATCTTGGAACGTAAATTAGCAAAATTTTGAGGAGGTTAACAAAACTTTTTTATTGCTCGATTCTAAAGGTTCATTATCGAAAAAAAAATAAACCAAAATGCAGGAAACCCAAACCCATCGTTGCTTTACTATGCCATTGAGTTGTAAAATTCCTATAAAATGTTTTTTAAAATAAATAACTGATGTGCCTGAGTCATTATAGTTGATTGGACGATCGTCAGTGATGTGCGCTATGAACGCTATGAAACTCCCATTTATTGGTTTATTGTTTTGAATATTGATTCAAGGTATGTATGTAGAATCCGAAAATCGAATAACAAATTTTCCGTCCGTCCGCCGCACGCGGCACTTTGCCCAGTGGACCAATTTTTATGTAATTTGGGATACTGCTTCCATTTGGGATCTAGTTGTTTCCAAAAGGTTTTGGTTGGTGTCACTTCTAAGGGGTAAAAAGTGAGGGAAAATGTTCTCGAAAACTTTCAATGAACATTTATCTACTGTTTTGGTTTATTATTTTCAATAATGAACCTTTAGAATCGACCAAGAAAAAAAAAATTTTAACACCCCCTCAAAATTTGATGGTTTACGTTTCAAGGTACGTAGAATCCAAAAATCGAATAAAAATTTGGCCGTCCGTACGCCGTACGCGGCACTTTTGCCACTTAGCATTGACCGATTTTGATGAAATTTGGTATGTAGGCTCCATTTGGGGTCTAGTTGTGCCCCGAAGCTTTTGGTTGATGTAGGTCACTTCTAAGGGTTCCAAAATCAATTTTGAAGTTTTGAAAACGCCCTAACTCAAAAAATTTTAATATAAAGGTATTGTTTTTCCTTCAATTTAAGATTCTCTAGAATTTTTAAAAATTTTTGAGACCACGCGGAGCTCTGTAGGACAAACCGTTCGCTCCCTACGAAAATTTAAGGGTTTATATTGAAATATATATATATATATATATATATATATATATATATATATATATATATATATATATATATATATATCTATATATATCTATATATCTATATATATATCTATCTATATATATCTCTCTATATATATATATATATATCTCTCTCTCTATATATCTATATCTATATATCTCTACTCTATCTCTCTATATCTCTCTCTCTATATATATCTCTCTATCTATATCTATCTATAAAAATCAAAACACGAGTGTGAATCGCAAAAGAGGCCTAATCTCCGTTCAAATTAGAGCTGACCAAAATGCAATCGATGGTTCGTGATTTAGATTTTTTTTTTTTTTTTTGTTTTCTTCTCTTCATATTGGATGGTTGGTGATTTTGTAGACGAGTGATTTATATAGAAAAATAATAAACCATTGTGTAATGATTTGCAGCGTTTTTCATATCATTCACAGCGTAGATTTTTAAGCATTTTCTTACACCACCCGGAGGTCTGTGAAACTTACAATCTCTTCCTATGAGTATAATTATTTAATTAGTGGATAAATAATTACTGACGTTTTTCATTAATTCAGGATAGTGTTCTAGTTTTAGAAATGAATGAGACCATCCAGAGCTTTGAAAAATGAACCATGGTTGAATGAGAGTTGATCGCGAAATCAATCGAGACCAGCCTTGGAGCTTCTCGACAAAGGATCCCTCGACAACCCCCTCCCCCCGCCACACCTCGTCCCAGAAAACCTTGTTCTTCGCAGACGGGTGATCTTTACAAAAAGATGAATAATGTCTAATAATTTCCGTTGTCTAATAATTTGCAGCGTTTTGAAACTACGTTTCTCCTTGAAAACGGGTTGACCATAATCGTCATGGGATATTTTCATCAAAATTACTTAATCATTGCCAAAGGAACTATATTTTTCAGGTAATAAAGAGGATAGTATAAAATAATGATAGATACGTTTAATATGTATAATCGTGATATAAACAATGACGAGCGATGACCGGTCATACTCAAGGGCAACGAGCGCCCATCTATTGCCTTATAGAAATTGGAGCAAAATAACATTCGACAAAATAGTTTGTGCTGAATTTCATGTTAACATGGATCAGTTGTTGTTCAGTGAAGACCAATCAGAAATTAACCAATATTGTAGGAAGCAACTCACTGAAAAATTCAAAGACCAGCCATCTTCAGTGTTAGAAAAATCTAGGGTCCACTGCCAAGTTGTGGATGCAGAAATAATGGGCAACTGGGATGCCCATTTGAAGACCATTCATAAAAATTCGCTAAAAGCTGCCATACTTTCAATCCAGTTGGTTGGACAACGGTTGTTGCCCAAGATTGCTGTCATACCCTCTGTACCGCTCTCCCGAGCGAAGTGGCAAGTGATACAAATTTTCAAAGTTTTGAATTGTTTCTGTGCTTACAAGAATTTAATTGGTGATCTTTCTGAGGTGGAGGGACAATAATGGTTGGTAGTTCAAACGGGCAGGTGGGATGATGGCCCCTAGGTTTGACGATGTTTTGGTTTATTATATTAATTACTACCAGCTGATTAGGAGGGAGGTCAGTTTGTCATCTAGTGAAATAAAACATTACTGGGAAAAGTCTAAATGATTCAAGCTCAGCGCCTCATAACCTTTCAACAACAAACAAGCTAGCAACCTCTAGGTATAAGACGAAATTTGTATCGAATTTTTCTTTCCGAGGGAAGATAATAGCACCCTACTATAATATGTAAACTCTCCTAAGGTGAACAGCCAAGACCCTGATAATGGTTTTAATCCTAATTATTTTCACCTAACTACACAAAATTCTAGTACCATTCACTAATTCATACTAATAAATGTCAATTTTAATCCGCTAGGCAAATAAACCATCACTAACCAAGATGATGTATGTTGTTCCAGGTTATACGATACCCAAGCCAGCTGAGTGTGAACCTGAACTTACGACGGTCAACCTGAGGCAATCGGAAGACTTGTCCCTTTACTACATCCCAAGTTGTACGCGGATTCAAAAATGCGGCGGTTGTTGCGGGAATTTCGGCAACAAAAAGTGTCAGCCTGTTGAGGTTGAACCACTTCGGCTCAAAGTAAGTTGAACGTAAGTTCATGATTACCTCTGTTCTCACAACTTAGGGACATAGAGTCGGGATGTAAGGGAATAGGATTCAACAGAAACTCACTCCTCTTTGCCAAACTTTTACCTCCTACTCTCTGCTATGCGAAATCCAGATCTACGTCGACGTCTGAAGACTCCGAAGTACTTGAAAAACCAACGAAGCCCTTCAAAAAATAGACTACCTGAAACTATTATAGTATAACCTGTTCTTCGGGCAACTTCTTGGTGTTTTGCTGTGCTTATTCTTCAATAGCTTCAGGTCATTTATGGCCGGAAGAATTTTAGTACCCTATTAATTCAAGACGACAGTAAGGATTTAGCAAACTTGCATTAATCCATATACGTAGATTACCTGTTAAACGAAATCGGACACAAGGCGAACTGTAGGTAGGTTTATGGTTAAATAGTTGTAGGTATGGTATAGTTACACCTGTGATATATACATAGATTATACCTTGGAGACACATCCATGGTTATTTAATTCATACTTTAATGCGAACTATGTAGAATTAATCAAATGCAGGGCAAGAGAATTGGTCTTCGGTTGGTCCCTACTCCCTGATGTCAAGTTGATAGTCTCACTTGCTGTAATACGAGTATACATTAGGGTATAAATTCTTCCAATCCTGGATTATCTTAACTAGTAAGAAAAACCAATACCAACGGCCATTAGCTGGTTTAATGATCTGGTTCGCGAGAGATCACCGAAATTGAGGCCAGTCGGGTTGGGCGACTATTTGGAATGGTGAGAGCTTGCGGGCGGGATCGAAGCTTCAATTAATTTTTAAGGTAGAGCCGTTGGTGAAAACCACATGAACCCCACTTGAGAGGGTGAGACTATAAGCAGTCTTAAGCGAAATCAACAGAACCGATTCTGATCTTTCCTTTGGAAGACAGCTGATGACGTCTTGGCTACACCAGAAATGACAATCCGACGAAAACACAACCTGAGATGGTTGTTTACTTCACTTTACTACTCCTAATTATACAACCAACGCAAATACTTCTCAGTCTGCATATATAAACTAGGTACTTGATTTATTATTGATTTACATGAACTCGGTAAACTTGGTAGTTGTTTCCAACCGTGTGAATTTATTTGGTATTATTATCTCCATTTTTAGGACGTCCCACAGTAGGAATTAGGCGTCCTTATGCGATTGATCTGGGATAAAGTTGGACAACACTCAACAGGGAAAAAAACAAGTGGGTGTGACACATAGCTTCCTCGTATCCATAACTGATTGTACAGATGTTCCGATGCATAGTTGTTAATCTCAAAACATAAATCTCCAAGTACCTTCCACTACCCTCATAAGGGACCATCTACTCGCAAATCTGAACAATTCTGAGAAATTTCGTCGAAATCGGGTGGAAAATGTAGAAGTTATGGCTGTTACAAGGAATTCGCGTTTGCGCATGCGCTGCAACTACTATTAGTCTGGGGGAGATGATTTTCAAAGGGAACCATCTACACGCCAATCTGAACAATCCTAGAAAATTTCATGAAATTCGGATGTCCAAATAGGACAATAACTTCGTATAGTTATGCCGGTTACAAGGATTTCATGACAGGCACACTGACACACAGACAGACAGAAACGGAACCAAAATTGTTCAGAAAGGTCTGAAACGTAAAACGCGAGTGGAAATTTTGATTTTGGAGAATTTTTTTTTTTCAACCTTGAAATGTGAAAACAAAACTTCCGCTACCTTGGTAGACTCGGTAGCAGCAACCACACACTAATATCCGTTTTAGACCATTCTGAATCCAAATGCGCGAAAAAATCATAGGTGTGTACTCTGCCCAGGCCTTAGGTAGTTTTCAACCGATTTTTGTGGTTATTTTTTTTTCCGATGTGGAAAACTATCTAATGTGCACTACGTCGCCGGAATTTCGAATTTTGCCTTGTAAGGGGGGTTAATGCTTAAAAAACGTGCGTTTTCGGGCATAATCTTGTGTACTCTGCCCAGGCCCAAATTTCCAACCGATTTTGCTTCCGAGTCTACCAAGGTAGCGGAAGCTTTGTTTTCACTTTTCAAGGACGAAAAAAAAAGTTCTCCAAAATCAAAATTTTCACTCGCGTTTTGCGTTTTAGACCTTTCTGAACAATTTTGGTTCCGTGTCTGTCTGTCTGTCTGTCTGTCATGAATTCCTTGTAACGCGCATATCTATACGAAGTTATTGTCCGATTTCTATGAAATTTTCAGGGATTGTGCGGGTTGGTGTGTAGACAATCCCCTATGAAAATCATCATCCCCGGAGTGATAGAAGCGACTGCGCATGCGCAAACGTGAATTCCTTGTAACGGCCATAACTTCTACATTTTCCATCCGATTTCAATGAAATTTTCAGGAATGTTACAGATTAGTATTTAGATGGTCCCCTATAAAAATCATCACTCTCCGACTGATTGTAGCCACTGCGCATGCGCAAACGTGAATTTCCTTGTAACGGCCATAACTTCCACATTTCCTACCTGATTTCGATGAAATTTTCAGGGATTACGCGGATTAGGTTGTAGATGGTCCCCTATGAAAATCATTACCCCCGGACTGATAGTAGCCGCTGCGCATGCGCAAACGTGAATTCCTTGTAACAGCCATAACTTCTACATTTTCCGTCCGATTTCAATGAAAATTTCAGGGATGTTACAGATTATTATTTAGATGGTCCTCTATGAAAATCACCACATTCGGAATGACAGTAGCCACTGCGCATGCGCATAAGTAAAATCCTTGTAACAGCCATAACATTTACATTTTTCATCCAAATTTGATGAAATTTTCTGGATTGTCCAGATTAGCGTGTAGATGGTCCCCTATGAGGGTAGTGGAAGGTACTTAGAGATTGGTGTTTTGAGATTAACTACTATGCATCGGATCATCTATATAATCGGGTTATGGATACGAGGAAGCTATGTGCCACACCCACTTGGCAGACGTTTTGTGTTTATTTTGCTTCCAAGTCTACCAAGGTAGCGGAAGCTTTGTTTTCACTTTTCAAGGATGAAAAAAAAAGTTCTCCAAAATCAAAATTTTCACTCGTGTTTTGCGTTTTAGACCTTTCTGAACAATTTTGGTTCAGTGTCTGTGTGTCTGTCTGTCTGTCTGTCATGAATTCCTTGTAACGCGCATAACTATACGAAGTTATTGTCCGATTTCAATGAAATTTTCTGGGATTGTGCGGGTTGGTGTGTAGACGGTCCCCTATGAAAATCATCATCCCCGGACCGATATAAGCGACTGCGCATGCGCCAACGTGAATTCCTTGTAACAGCCATAACTTCTACATTCTCCATCCGATTTCGATGAAATTCATAGGGATTATGCGAATTAGGTTGCAGATGGTCCCCTATGAAAATCGCCACCTTCGGACTGATAGTAGCCAGTGCGCATGCGCAAACGTGAATTTCCTTGTAACGACCATAACTTCCACCTTTTCTACCCGATTTCGATGAAATTTTCAGGGATTATGCGGATTAGGTTGTAGATGGTCCCCTATGAAGATCACCACCTTTGGAATGGTAGTAGCCACTACGCATGCGCACGTGAATTTCCTTGTAACGTCCATAATTTCTACATTTTCTTACCGATTTCAATGAAATTTTCAGGGATGTTACAGATTAGTATTTAGATGGTCCCCTATGAAAATCACCACCTTCGGACTGATAGTAGCCACTGCGCATGCGCAAACGTGAATTTCCTTGTAACGGCCATAACTTCTACATTTTCCATCCGATTTCAATGAAATTTTCATGGATGTTACAGATTAACTTGTTTTGATGTTTTGAGATTAACTACTATGCATCGGATCATCTATACAATCGGGTTATGGATACGAGGAAGCTATGTGCCACACCCACTTGGCAGACGTTTTTTATTCGACGCGGAAACCTATCTAGTTGTGCACTACGTCGCCGGAGTTTTGAATTTTGTCTTTTAAGGGTGGGTGGGAGAAGGGGGGGGGGGGGGGTTGATGCTTAAAAACGGGCGTTTTCGGACATAACTTTGTTTACTCTTCCCAGGCCCCAATTTCCAACCGAATCGCGCGTTTCCTTTTTTATACGACTCAGATAACCTCCGAGTTGCAAATTATTTTACCAGAGTGTCGAAATTAGCATGGGGAGGTGGCGAGTGGGGGGATAACATTCACGAAATATCCGATTTTTCAATATTTCGGTTCCTTTATACCTTACTAATTGTACCCAAGCTTTAAATTGAGGGAAAAAGTTCAAGGTTGTGACGTATGGCCAGACTTGTACCATTGGGTGGGGGGTGAACTCAAATTCGCATGTTAGGTTTCGTAGATCATGGATTTTAAAATGCTGTTCAAATTCGAGGCTCCCATGTTATGGTGGATAAGGGTTGGGAGGGGGGGGGGAGACCACTGTTTCTTGCCTAATATACTGAATAAATTACATCGAGTGAAATAGTTTTATCGCTTATCAAACTGGTTCAAATTGACCAATGAGACGTCCCCTGGAATGCATGCATTACTTAACAATGTGTTTTCTATTGTAGGTGACAGTTAAAAGATATTTGGGGAAGCGAAAATGGAAAACGTTGCCGCCTGAATTCGTGAATGAAGAGAGACACATCAGGTGTGAATGTGGATGCATAGTCAAAGAATCGGTAAGTGGAAAATAACTTGGCATTTATTCTTTTTCAAGTACCTAAGGTGGAAGAGACGCAGGATGTTGGTACCTATTGATTTCTAATTGTGTTAATATCTTTTGCATCTCAGGACTGCAACCCGCTTCAAGAGTACAGTAAAAATGAATGCCAATGCAAGTGTACGAATAAAGATGAGAAGCAGAAGTGTGATGCAGATACACAGAATAAACGATGGAGTCAAACTACTTGCTCGTGTGAATGCAGAAACACAATGCTTTGTGCATCAGGATTCACGTTCAACAATGTGACATGCAGGTAACAGCCTCGTCAGATTCCAATTGTAACGGGTGGTTTTGAAACAGGAGTTATGATTGGTAAATCACGATTTAGGTCCCGTCTACTTATCCGCAATCGATGGCTGAACCCAAATTCGAAGTCAGTTTCAGGACATCCCATAGTAAGACTTGGGTATCCTCGTGCAATTAATGGGAGGTGAAGGAGAGCAACACTCGACGGAGGAAAAAATAACCACGTTCAAATACGTTTTAGATCATTCTGAATCCAGATTCGCGAGAAAAAAAGAAAAAACCCATATTTAAGTGTATGTGGAAATCAAATCAAATTTCAGACCTGTAGAGAAATCACAAATGCTTGCATACTAGTCTGCAACACATTGGGACATTTTCATGTGTGTTTTCTAATTACTACACAACAAGGTAGTGAAGTAAGGTTGTTAGTTCATGTACCCAAGCATCAAAATAAGAAAACAGTTGATTGTTCTCTACGCAACCCTGTGAGTCTATTTTATTTATTGGTCGCGTGAGCAAGTTTTCGTAAGATTTTTCAGTTTATGTGCCAAAGCAAAGACATGAAAATGTCAAAATCTTGTGCACTCAGCCCAAGCCTTGGTTTTCAACCGATTTGCGTGATTCTTTTTTTTTTTTTTTTTGTTCGGCGCGGAAATTGATCTAGTTGTGCACTACTACGTTGCCGGAATTTTGAATTTTACCTTTCAAAAGGCCGAAGGGAGGGTTTAAAAACGTGCGTTTTCGAGCATAAGCTTGTGTACTCTGCTCAGGCCTTATTTCCCAACCCACTTGTGTGATTCTTTTGCTGTTTGCTGTGTTATTTACTGAAAATAAAGCAAATTCTGAAACAGCTCTAGCGCGCTGCCTAGTCCTCAATTCTCAACCCATTTGTGTGTTTCTTTTTTTTGTCCGACACACATTACTTTCTAGTTGCACATTACTTCACTAGAGTATCAAAACATTTGCCTGGAGAGGGGGCAAGTGGGGGATTATATACAAAAAATCCTATTGAGGCTTACCCATGGAACCCAAGCTTTAAAATTCAGGGAGCTTATTCAATTTACCTCTGGATTTTAATGAAATATTCTTTGTGCCATTGAATCAGTGGGGTCATCACGGTGCCAGAACACCACAAACCTCGTATTATGTGGGTTTTTGGGTGTTTCGGAACTATTCCATATCCACTGGGATGTCCCCTGGAATGCATGCATTACTAAACTGTATGTTTGTCTACCAAGCGAGTAACTTTGCTAAAGCTGTCCCTAATTCGTTTTGAAGCTTCCGGACGGAACAATGAACAGACAACTTAAGTCGGATTAAAACGCATTTAATATGATCCGAGGTTCATCCACGATGGTAAAACAGGTGTATCAAATTGCATCGCTCTATAATAGTATAGAGATAAGTTAGCTCTATTTCTCAGTAATGTAACCTGATTTTTTTACGATCACTTCTAAAGAGATTTTCAACAACCATCTACATAAACAAAGGATGAGTTGCCTTTACCGCTCGATTCATTGGTTTTGTCTACTCGATCTATCTTTCTCCCGATCGATATCTGAAGTCTTCAAGGAGTTGTTCACCGAAGTCCATCGCTCTAAGATGAACAGGAAATAAGTGGATTTTACTGTTCACGCAGCTGATCAAACTCGTTTTTCAATAACTGTCAGGGCCCCGTGTTTGTTATATTGGTCGATGCTCATGGGTTACTGAAATAATCATTGCCATGTCGAACAGCACCGTCTTACGATGAACAAAAGGACAGTTTGCTATAAAGTTTACCCTGTTGTTCTGATTCTCTTTCAATGTTTTACTGCAACCCTCAGGAAAATATACCAAATTTCCAATCCCTTAGATTTATGAGAAACAAGTTTCCTGTTTCGCTCATACAGCTGATCAGACTACCTCATTTTTCAAAAAGTAAAAGTTACAGAAATCGGTGTACCGACCCTATCGGCTATCACACAAAGCGGCCGAATAACAGTCAGACAACACATGATTCATAAGTTTTCCAAATTGCATAATATTATTAAATTAATGATGTTGAAATAATCAAGGTATATATTTTTTTTCAGTTGTGAAGAGGAACGGCTTTCGTTAAGAAGAGGTTCCTGAGTAGGCTTCAGAATTGAGGAAGATTGTATGTAAAAGTCACTATCCCACCACATACTTTCGTCGGAAACTTTATTATACCTGCGTATTATGATTTTTATAATCATTTTTGAAAAGCTGACTATCATTATGTATTATAAGAATCGAAGTGTATAACTACTACATCTTTTAAACTCTATGATACTCTTCTACCTACCTTAATGTTTTTTTTATTACATCACTTCAAAAATTGTTGTAGGCATAACTTTACTAGTTGAAAAAGAATGTGCTGGATACATGGGTATTATAGAGTCTTCATTCAAGTATTTAATCATGCATAATTTTTTTCCAACATTCCTTCTGTATTTTGGAGAAACTTCATTGATTCCAAACGACTCCAGGCCCACAGCTTTATATACCTAGCTAAAAAAGGTACACTATAAATAAGTTATTCAAAATTGATAGTTACCATAATTTATTTTAAAACTTTTCCTGTTTAGTAAGATATTATGATATTGTCTCGTTTGTGTTATACCAACCATTCTTGCGACATACTCGGCGGTACCAAAACCCTAGGTACCTAATTTATGTTAATTCCATTTAGAAAATAATCTTTGCGTTCTCATTTTATGTGCAATTCAATACAGATGTATTCTCACTTTTTCTACATATTGTGAACCTTTCTACACCATCACTCCTCCGTGGGCTCCGCAAGACGTAGCTTAAGATGGCCTGCCCCAAGGCAAAACGATATTATGTATCCTAGAGACTGTAGTAATAGGCTGAACGAGAAGGTAGTTGAGCGAGAGATGTAGGGAATACCATTTGTTTCCACAAACTGGACTAACATGTCGTCAGTTGTTTCTAATGTTTGTGATGAAGAAGGAGACAGTTGGGCCTACAGATTGACTAGATTGAATTCCTTTCCTCCGTGCTGAAATGGATGGTAATTGAAAATTTTGATTGAAAATATACAAGGGGGGGGGTAGTGGTACGGAGCGCGAACAATTAGCCAACTGAGAGTACTATTTAAAGTATTATGATAGTCATTAATCACTGATAAACCTTGCTATTGGATATTGGCTCAAATATCCAATCACCTTAATTACATTACTTAATCACATCACCTTAATCACCAACCAACAAGAAGAAAAACATCGATGGCATTTCGGTCAGTGAAAAGTTGAACTGAGATTAAGCCTTTTAATTAGCCTTTTTGCGATTCACACTCGTGTGTCTGATTTATCGTAAGTCGAACCCTTAAGTTCTTGTAGGGAGTGAAATGTTTGTCCTGCAGGGCTCCGCGAGGTCTCTCAAAATTCTAAAAATTCAATACTATCTTGAATTGATGGAGAAACAATACCTTTATATAAACTTTTTTTTATTTAGGGCGTTTTCAAAATTACAACCCTTATTTTTCAACCCTTAGAAGTGACCTACATCAACCAAAATCTTCGGGGCACAACTAGACCCCAAATGGAGCCCACATACCAAATTCATGAAAATCGGTCAATGCTAACTGAGGAAAGTATCACGTTTGGCGTACGGAGGGCCAAATTTTTATTCGATTTTTGGATTCTACTTATCTTGAAACGTAAACCAACAAATTTTGTGGGGGTTAAACAAATTTTTTTCTTGGACGATTCCAAAGGTCCATTATTCCCAAGAAAAAAATTTAACCCACTCCCCCCCCCCCTCTCTAAATTTGTCGGTTTACGTTTCAAGGTACCTACGTAGAATCCAAAAATCGAATAAAAATTTTGCCGTCCGTCCGCCGTACGCGGCACTGTCGTCAGTTAGCATTGACCGATTTTGATGAAATTTTGTATGTGGGCTCCATTTGGGATCTAGTTGTGTTTCGAAGCTTTTGGTTGATGTAGATCACTTCTAAGGGTTGAAATTTGAAAACGTCCTAACTCGAAAAATTCTGATATAAAAGTACTGTTTCTCCACCAATTTAAGATAGTATTGAATTTTTAGAACTTTTAGAGATCACGGGGAGCCCTGTAGAACAAACCGTTCGATTCCTACGAGAATTTAAGGGTTGGACTTTCGATAAATCAGAAACACGAGTGTGAATAGCAAAAGAGGCCTAATCTCCGTTCAAATTTTAGCTGACCGAAATGCGATCGATGTTTTTCTTCATGCTGGATGGTTGGTGGCTTTGCAGACGAGATCTATACATAAAAATAATAAACCATTGTGTAATAATCTGCAGCGTTTTTGTGACGTTGAGACAAATTCAAAATGTATTTTTATTGAAAATCGGTTGTGGAGATAATTAAGATAAAGTTTGGTGTGCTCCCGCTCTCTTGCGCAACTGTCCTCCCCTTTAGCCTTAATTACAGAAAAGTGAAAGTAGGTATATTTTCATTTTGTTCCGACTCTCTTGAGAGCAGGTTCGCCGATTCTCGTAGTTTCGTCTTTGGTAAGAATACCTACCTATTTTGGGTTAATAACATTCCTACCTAGTGAATTAACCCTGTAGTGATAGACTACGTAAAAATTACGTAATGAGTGGGGAAATGTGACCCCTACAATCCCCCCTCTCGGCCTTCTCCAGTGCTATCGTCACCTAGCAGTGAAATGACCTTTGTGGTGTTAAGACCTCATCTCGACATCTTCCCATCAGGATCTTGGTTTCCCATAACCCCTACACGTCAAAGATACGTAGTCTACTATTTGTTGAAAATTATTTGGAGTCCCTCCATGCCAACTATTGGTACCTACCAGGGGCGGCTGCTGATAGGAGAATAGGCGCATGTGCACCCCCAGCCAATTAAAAAAGAAAAAAAATCAAAGTTAGTTCCTCTGGGTTTGAAGAGTAAGTTGGCTAGTGACAGAAGACACGATCGTAGGTACTGTTCTAGATGAATCTACGCGCAAAAACAGAGGCAGGGAGCTCCCTCTTTTCTGACCAATCAACGGCGGTTCGCGCAAATCCAGTTCATCGAACTATACTCCGATATAGTTCGATGATCCAGTTTTATGCTCCGTTTCGAGGAGGGTGACGTCATTCGAGGGAGGCAGGCACGTGAGATTGACCAACCAGAGAGCACGAAATGTGACCTTGAGGTGCAGCACGGAGGCTGTGCACCTGGGGTGTGTGAGTGAGTGAATTTCCAATTTTATTATTTTGTCTTCCTAGCTCACTGGTTTCCCGGTTTCCTTATTGTTAACAAACAGAACTGATAAGGGCATTTCCCGTTTTTCGTTTTCGGTCCACCGTTTTGTTCAAAGTATTGTGATTATTTAGGAGTGTTGTAGGTACTATGAATAATTCGGTGCATTACATTAACGTAAACTATTTGTGTTTGTCGGTCGTGAAAAAGTGCGATATTCCAGAAACTGGCCGCCCCTTGCCGTCTGTACCTAGACTCCAGCAGACGTTAAAATTTAAAAATTGTGCAGATTCGTACCGTAAGTTTAATGTCAAATAATATTCGACTTGTTATAATATTATTACAAGAAGGTAGATTGGCTTTGCAGGTGTGAAGTGACTAACAAATTATTTTGTTTTGCTTGCCTACTTTGTTCTACCAAGCGAAATGAGGCTTGGGTTAAAGATGGCATAAGTGATCTCCCATTTAGCCAAAAAAACGCATTGGCTGTCTCCCATAAAAACGCTCTGGTAGATTTGCGTATATTGGGTCGTCAAAATATACCTAAGTAATGCAACAACTCGACAGTGCATATCATCTTAATCTGATGCAAAAAACCAAAACGGTTAACAAAAATAGGTACATTCTGTCTCGAATAATCGTTATTTTTCTTCCGAGTTGGACGATGTTTTGAATCGTCACGGGCAAATACACATTCCAGCTTTACAATAAGAAGGATGCATTTCTTGGGTTTAGACCTTTGATGATTAAGTATTTCAGAATTCCTGTTAACCACTAGAGAACATTATTTTTCGTGTCTATTGCACCTACGTATTTAGTACCGTTTGCAATTTTAAGATGAAAAAGTTACGAAGATTTATCCTATTTACATATCGTTGAAATTTCTATTTGGCAGAGAAAAGCACCTAATGTGTCCCTTCTCCGTAGCTTCTCCTGATCTCCGTGCACTCCCTGAGTTCAGGGCAGGAGCCGCCACTGGTACCTACTACCTACTAAGGCATTTTTGAAAACGTCAACCCTTCGTTTCCCTTTGGTTGGTAGTTGGGGTTGAAATTTTCAAAAATGCCCTAGTAGGTAGTAGGTACCTATGGTTGGCATGGGAGATCCCTCCCAACAGAAGGGTGATCTATACAGGAAAATAATAAACCTTTGTGAAATAATTTGCAGCGTTTTTCTATAACATTTATATTATAAAAAATTCGAGAACGAAGCACACCTTTTCTCCACATCTCAAAATAGCAAGGGAAACCCAGTCAACGACTCCGATGCTGCCTGCTGCTGACCGTAACTTCTGATTGTCACCACGGTAAGTGGAATTGCACTAACCTAGTCGATAAGCGCAAGGACTTGTAATAATTAGGTTTTCACCAAAAACTTAATCCATCGGCCAAGTGGAAAATCTAGCCGTTACATGATGCTCAGTCGCATTTTAAAGTAGATTGAATTTTCTACCGTTTACGACCAACTTGAGTTCTGCAGGTTGAATAATAATGAAGATGCAGCAATTCAAAAATTAGTAATTTTTTCATAAAGCGAAATTTTTATGTCAAGGTAGTTTTGATCCTTCTATTTGCGTTACTACTAAATTTAAAAAAATGTAAAGAGAGAGGTATTTGAAGTAAATCAGCTTCATATAAATACCAGTAGCAATCACAGTTTTCTCAAAAACAAATAAAAACCAAAACATAAAATGAAAAAAAATAAGAAAAATTAACACATTTTTTAATAATAATGTATTTTGAAGGAACTATGGAACAATTTCAATGATGGTGCTAATTTTTATGGATATTTGGTGATTTTCTTGTCCGAGAAAATCACAACCTAGCTCTCATCAGACACAACTTTGTTTACACCGAGAAATTGACAAGGCCAAGTGAGAAATCCATGAAGAGGAGGCTTAAAAAGGTAGTGGGGGTTAGTTCTGGACTAGTGGTTCTGAAAAAATCTTGAACAGTCAGAACCAGTTCGAAACAGTCTTGGACTGGCTGTCCATACACCAAACTAAAAACGTCTGCCAAGTGGGTGTGGCACATAGCTTCCTCGTATCCATAACCCGATTATATAGATGATCCGATGCATAGTAGTTAATCTCAAAGCACCAATCTCTAAGTACTCTACCCTCATAGGGGACCATCTACACGCTAATCTGGACAATCCTAGAAAATTTCATCAAATTCGGATGAAAAATGTAAATGTTATGGCTGTTACAAGGATTTTACGTATGCGCATGCGCAGTGGCTACTATCAGTCCGAAGGTGATGATTTTCTTAGGGGACCATCTAAACACTAATCTGTAACATCCCTGAAAATTTCATCAAAATCGGGTGAAAAATGTGGAAGTTATGGCCGTTACAAGGAAATTCACGTTTGCGCATGCGCAGTGGCTAATATCAGTCCGAAGGTGATGATTTTCATAGAGGACCATCTAAACACTAATCTGTAATATCCCTGAAAATTTCATCAAAATCGGGTGAAAAATGTGGAAGTTATGGCCGTTACAAGGAAATTCACGTTTGCGCATGCGCAGTGGCTACTATCAGTCCGAAGGTGATGATTTTCATAGGGGACCATCTAAATACTAATCTGTAACATCCCTGAGAATTTCATTGAAATCGGATCGAAATTGTAGAAGTTAAGGCCGTTACAAGGAATTCACGTTCGCGCATGCGCAGTCGCTTCTGTCAGTCCGAGGATGATGATTTTCATAGGGGACCGTCTACACAACAACCTGCACAATCCCTGAAAGTTTCATTGAAATCGGACAATAACTTCGTATAGTTATGCGCGTTACAAGGAATTCATGACAGACGGACAGACACACAGACACGGAACGAAAATTTTCAGAAAGGTCTAAAACGCAAAACGCGAGTGAAAATTTTGATTTTGGAGAACTTTTTTTTCTCGTCCTTGAAAAGTGAAAACAAAGCTTCCGCTACCTTGGTAGACACGGAAGCAAAATCCCGAACTGGTTCTGGCGCTGTCCATACGCCTCAAAAGGGGCGTGGTCAGTTCCGAACCGTTCAGGACTGCCTGTCCAAACAAACCTATGGAAGTGATCCTACATGGAAGAAGATAGGAAGATACCTTCTTCCATGGTTCCTACTTCCATGGGTGTCATTCACTCCTATGATTACAAGACAAGTAAGTAGGAAGTATCGTCTGACCGATAAAAAGTGATAACGTTTCTGAGATTCTCAAAACCTCTACTATACATTATAAATAATCAAAATCAAGCCATGTCTTTCTTATTCCGGGTTGTTCTCATTGAATTTGTTTTCTGTCAATTCGCTGTCAACGATTAACTGACTGTTGCTTGCGGAAAACCATTGGATGATCCTCCGGTTGCTGAATAGGTGCTGAGTATCCTGTCACGATGAGCTTATCGTCGCCGCCTACCAAGCCCCCTAGAGGGGTGAAAACTAGGGAAACTGTAAGTTTCTCTGATACAGAAATAATTTCCTCTATGTTCACCTATTCGAAATGAATGGACTGTGTTGTGTAGGTCGCGGCTTCCTTCAAGATGATGAAGCGATATTTGATATTTTTACCGACTTAAAAAAGGAAGGTCCTCATCGTGAGTCGTTTTTGGCTATGAAGTTGATGTTCTTTCTTATCTTGTTCACTATGCAGTCCTGGTTAATACCGAAACAGTCCTGAAACTTTTGTTTTGTCAGGACTCCCGTTTTTCTTTCTGCTGTTACAACTAATATAAATATGATAGTATTTATTTTTCCTTGCTCCAAAAAGTCAAATCACAGCCTAGCAAACCACTCCTGCTTTGGCTACTAACCATATCACAAACTTCAACCAAATTAAGATACGCCCCAAATACAGGATTAATTTGGATGTCTCGTGTTATCTCTGAATGTATGCTAATGAAATGAAAGCAGTGGTACTTTGAAATTATAGAAAACCTTGGGCGGTTGTACGAAAGGTTGTAATAAGCACATTAGTGCACATTAGAATATAGAAAAACTAGATGTGGGAAATTGGGTTTCCATGCTAAATTTGTTGACTACATTGAAACTATGAACGATGAAATAGCAGAAGCTATCTCCTACAACTTGTTGCATAACTCTAGAGGATGGTGAATCTCAATGCAATGCAAATTACGGCACGTCGGATGTTTGTATATCGGTCTTAAGTCACGATAATTATTTTTTATTATTATTATTTTTTACAGAGTGGGCTACTCATGACTGTCATCAGAACATTGTCAACCAGCGAGTCTAATGAACAGAGAGAGTTCGAAAAGGCCAAGTTAGAACGAGAGTATAAAAAAAGTGATCAACAGCTCAATGAATTGGTGTCAGAGCATAAACAGGAATTAACTCAAGTGATGCAGGTAAACCCTCCCGCAATTATCATGGTTTTATAGAAGAATACGACTGCTTATTGAGCTTAAGGCAAAACTGTTCGTAAAACACAGTCACCTATCAAAAATGCTGCACTTAGTGTTCTCATTTTGGTCGTTCCGGACTTCAGGGACTCCATAGGCCGCATTATATCGGCTTTTAAAATTATGTAGGTATCGGAGGAAACCTCTCCCTCCCCAGCCAATGCAAGGCTGAGACAGCGATGCAAGACCGAGACGTTATCTCCTGAGGTCCGGGCGGCAGCTGCGGCCTTCTTCAACTCCCGTCAGTTGTGGCTATTGGTACAGTGCTACGATTGAAAGAATATACACCTCCTAGGATGTATACCTCCTAACATAGACGACTACCTGTTCCAAAATCTCTGGTAGCCTGCTGAGTCAGACTGGGAAAGGGTCGAGCCTCCGTACCTCTGATCTTCGTTATCCGGGTATTGAGCAAGTCGAGTCACAATGGGCTGGGGAAATCCCAAGTCTCCGTATCTCAAACCTTGAGTGTTGATGAAGTCTGAGTTGGATTTTACGGTATAAAGACACATGTCAAAGTTCAGGCTAGCATTTTCAGTTTGAAGCACATGTGGCACTGCGAGAAATACAAGGAAAGAAACTCCCGTTTTTGGGATATATGAAAACGCTATTCTGACCCTTTTATAATACTTGAATTAATCCTTCCTTGTTTTTGTAATTAGTAGGAAAATCAAGCAGCTTCTGACATTTTATTTCAAAGTTCATTTGCAGAAATAAGGAGTTGAGAAGGATTCATTGGGAAATTTGAATGCTGGTTGCTAATGAAAAACGGATAGGAAATTTACCGATTTTTTTAAACGTTGTAATCAGGTTTGAATTTGCATGAGAAATAAGGGAGTTATGTAAATGGGTAAGAGGCATTTTTGTTGAAAATTAGTTGTAGAGCTGACCCTTCGAAGTGTGGTCCATCTCAATAGGAGATATTCTGTAGATAATTGGGAACCACTGCCTGGAAGTCAATCCCAAAACCTTGGCCGACCATGAACGGTCTGTAATAAACACACCTTCCACTTCGTCATTGGTCGGTAGTCAACACCCTCGGTCTCATTTTTCCCTGGCGCGAGTGACAGGTAGAAGGACGACGTTTTTGGGACTGTAATACACAAGGACACCTGACCAAGCCAGCCGCTTTCTTTCAATCGTAACACTGTACTGTTATCTGGTTGTCAAAATTAGGCGCTTATTATTGGTGACCACAGAGATGAAAAGTAACAAACTTTGATAAGGCGAGCAGAATTGCGGATAGGCCAGTTCGATAAAGAGCCACAGCTTAAAACGCTCACCAGTGAGAAAAATGTCGAGCTTTATTTTTTTCGGCTTACTTCTTTCAAAAATTCGCAATATTACATGTTTGACTTACTGTGGGGCTGAGTTATGTTATTCAGACGTTGATTGCGTTTTCCTTGTTTCAGTTATTTGGGAAAATATCCAACAATATCACTACCACTCGAGATAAGTTACGAGGTATGAAAGTAATATTGATCGCATGTAAAACTTTGTTGAGCTGTAGGAGAGAGGAATTGAAGAAATTATGGCTGGAAGGAGTCGAACACAAGCATATTCTAAAACTTTTGGAAGAAATGTAAGATTTTATCCAAGTTTAATTTGGAAAGTTCATACCTATTATTATTTATACCTTCCCTTCTCACTACACATTTTCATTTCTCTTAAGGATGCCTCATTCGTCAGGTTCCTAACGTGTATCTAAATGTTTCCTAATACCTATTCGGTCCATATATTACTCTTATATACAATTCTATAAGAATTTTGAACATAAGACAATCTCAAATGACATTTGTAGAGAGCAACTGAAGGATGTGCCATCGAAACTGGGAAGCCACCTTGCTAATAAAGAGTACCTAGATGCTACTAAGTTGTTAGTGTCCGCGTTAAATGTTGGTGATGGTGCCCTAGAAGGGGTGGAAGCGTTGAGAGAATTGAAGAATGAATTGCATCACAAAAAGGAAGTAAGTTTTTGCGTAATAATTTCTTTGGTTATTCAACGTGTAAACAAATAAGTAGATTACAAGTCGCTGTGAGGGGACAGCGGTGGGGCTAAAGTCGTTGGGGCGCCATTTTTTGGGGTGGACTTTGGACCGACCTCTGCGAGGATCATGGGTTCAAAGCTCATCGCCAGCAGCGAGCATTTTTCGGCGGCCGGGGCTCTCATCGCCCACCTCGTCCCAACCCAAGCCATCAGCGAAATCATCAGAACAAATTCTGATCTTCCCTTTGGAAGGCAGCCGATGACGTCCACGATGCCAGGAATGGCAGTCGGACGAAAATCCAACCTGAAATGGTTGTTTATTTTACTTACTCACTTTACTTACAATTAGCTATGATTTCAAAGTTACATTTTGTATCAACAAATTGTGTGTTTGGAAAAGATCAGTTTTAATTAAAGAACGGTGTATAATTTGCTCAGCCAATACGTATAAGCTACACCTAACACCTCATCACAACTATTGAAATTCAAGCTCATCATAATCTCCGTTGTGATTTCTGTTGCAGAGATTGTTCGTGCTCACTCTCAGAGAAATAAGTAGGATTGTATTTCTTGAGCCATCAAAAATAATTAGGGATTCCAGGGAAAGCGGCTCCTTCCGAGGAAAATCAAAATGGTGTAGGCGTTTATTGGATGCATCTCAAAATAACTCATCTGGGTAAGAAGTGAAAAGTGTTACGAATTGATTTTTACCATTAATTTAGTGTCGAGAGGTGTTACATCTTCTATGTTCAAGCACATACTTCTGATAATGGTAAACAATGTGTTTTTTTTAATCTCTTCAGATTGAAGGATATTGTTAAGGAACATAATTTTGAAGAAGAGCTCTCTGATTTGGCGGAGTGTCTTGGTCTTTTGAAGAAACTTCCTGATGCTGCGACGGTAAGAAAATTACTTATTAAACTTGATAAAGTCCATATAACCCAGTATTATGAAGGATAGTCATATCATATCATTCCATATTTTGATTACTCCATATAAATTTTGACTTACTGGTTCATGTGCACTTGTATTTCTTCTTGCAGAGTATAAAAAACAACTTGCAGCCTGATGTGTATGGTGTTGTTGATCGTGTTACGAAAGCTGTTGTTAGTAACAGTAGGGAAAATATACATCCTTTTCAAGATCTGCTTGAAACCTTATTGGAACAGATAAGAAAAGTTACTCATAGATTTAATTACTTGGCACGATCATTCGAAAACGCGAGTAGAAAGTATGATTTGCCTGGTTGTTCTATCCAACCCAATGATATATGGAATACTGTACAGTCAGAGGTATGTTGTATTCAGAAGTGTTCTGTACTGATTCTATGTAGTGAGAATTTGATGCCGGATTATATACATTAATTTCGTAACAAGCTCACTATTTTCATTGCAGTTGCAGTTGCTACTTGATGATTACCTGGATATTCAAAATACTGCTACTGAAACTAGACAAACGTTAGCGTATCAAGATAGAATTGAGGATGTTTCTCTGTACTTTTCTCGAAGACGAATTCAAAGGTACCATATTTAATAAATTACTTCTGCTTACATGAGTAAACATACATTATACTAAAAATACCTATGAACAAATATGTTTTGTGTGTGATCAATTCGCACTTTCCCATCTGTACTTTTCTTTTCAGTTACATTTTTGATAAAAATAACTAATTCTATTTATCATTCCAGGAATAGAGACACTTCCCTTTTCAAGTTTGAACAATCTTCGATTTTCACTTCTCATTTGATGGATCAAGGCGCTCCTAGCTTATCTCTTACTGTAAGTATAATGTATATTAGTTGGAAGTTTCAGTTTAGACATAGATCTTGTTTGGACTTCCCGCCTATTTGAGGCGGGAGACCAAAAGGAAGTGCTACCAACCCTTACGAACTTAGTACCTAGTTCTGCCGCTTGGCGACTGAGTTCACAATTACTTTCATTAGTTCCGATCATGCAACTGTTAGGTGGTCCTATTTAGCAATAATAAGCCAGAACTAGAACAAGAGAATAATAATAAGAAATAGATCATGAATTGAACAATTAGGTCTTTCAATGTGCAGAATAGTTCTATGCAGCCGCTGCCATTCAAATCGTTGGGGTATCCTCCCCTGCCGACGACGCCCGCCATGTTGCCTTGTGCTCCTAAAACCGATTAGATCATTGTAAAACTTTATCGTATTCCATCCTCTATAGTTCAATATATTTCGTTGTGAAATCTCAAAATAGTGCTAGTTCATTTGTTCACTATCCCGAGGTAATCAACAGATCTGGTGCAGCTTCACACTGCTTTATTTACTAGTACTAACATAATATTAATATCACTCGCATTGCGTTTCCATGCATACTTGAGTCAGGCCTTTCTTGTAATAAAATTCGCCATTGTGTTACATAATAAAGTGGGTCCACAAATTTGAAACCTTCCAGTACCCGCGCCGTTTCGCTTTTCAATTCACACTGCGTGGCGGCACCCATGAAAATGAAGTTTTAACTGCCCAAAGTCATTATTGTAAAGGTTGTTAACAGCTGTGTCAATATGCTAGGTAAACCACCTGAATCAAACTTACTATAATTTTATAGTTTGTATGCTCATAAACCAAATAAATAGGTACCTACCTAAAATCATAAACAGTCAACTTTTTCCAAGGAAATCGACATGATTGTTTCCTCAACCAAATTATCGTTATCGCAGTACAGATGGGTTCTATATTCATTAGCGCTCCCAGGAGGGAGGACGGAGCAAGTAAAAAAATCCAATCAATTTTTTTATTCAAGAACTTTTATTGGACTAGCCAGATTGCAACTGATAACGCTGGCGCAACGTTTGACTCGGCAAGGTGAAACCAGCGTGATCTCTGGATAAATATGGTAACTAACAAATAGCAGTAGATCCCGCCGTCCGGGAATCAAGAATGCACGCATAAATACGAAAACTAAGGTAGAGGCAGCACGGGTGCCACCTACGCGTGTACCGGAAGGTTAATAACCAACTGCTATCATTAAACTAGGGGAATTCGCCTCACATTTTATTTCTTTTTCCGAAAGAGGGTTCATTGATATGGACGAAAACCATAGTGTACTGGACATTTTAAAGGTAGCGGCAATCTGTTCATGGGGGCATGGGGTTGCAACGTAACGGATTTTCTAACCAATCTGACTTCATAGGAGAAGCTGTGCCTCTCTGAGGTAGTGCTACCTGTGGAAACGCAAATGAAACTGTAGCTTACGTGATCGAACACAGGAGTGCGCAACTGGGGAAGAAGAAAAAACCCAGACGTGAAAGTGACCAAAAGAAGAATTTTACTCATTCTTTTTACAATCCGATTCTACTTATTAGTTTATAAACCATTATTAGTCTTCATCCTATATTCTATATTAAGTTAGCTTCGTTATTTGAATCATATTATTTGAGTGGTCTTTTGACTGGATCGTTTCGTGTGGTCGTGCTTAGAACTTACAAGGGCGCTTAGACGCTTAGAACTCAACCTGTTATCGTTCTGCGTTACTATCTGGGAGTTCTACGCTAGAGCGCACATTATGTGAATCCAGTCACTTTTCTCGTCATTTTTTTTCGTGTGACGTGAATGATATCCCTCGATTTTTGCGGTGTCCTTGACAGAGGCTTCACTTGTTATGCATTTTCTTGTATGGTAATTTTTTCCCTTGGGTAGTCCTGATTTTAAACGTTATTTTAGGGCCCTATTATAGAATTTGACTTGAAATTATAGAATCTAAAATTGAGGCAAATTCTCCATTTAAAGGGTGTTGAAGGTTTTGGGTGAGTGAAAGTTGGCTGTTGTCCTTGTCTCTCTGGCTTACTCAAGTGCAGGAAGAATTCCCTTCTGTGAAAGGGAGGTTCAATATAACGATCTACCACCAACTTTGACTAGTGAATTTCAGTGACTCAAAGGTCTATGCTTTACTGTAGATGTGGGTCTGTTGGGACTTTTCTCGAGTAAAGAGGGATTCCATCCACAATTTCTTACATGCAAAATCATTTTATTTCATTTGAATGTAGATATTCTCACGTCCTGCAAGTTAATTAACTGCTCTTGTACTGTAGTTACACCATAGGTTCGTTCGGAGAAGCAGTCCTCAACGGTTTGGAGGAACCCAGAGGAGTTCAGTTCTATCCCCTCCCCTTTTCAGTTCCAGTTTGGTTCTGAACTGGTTCCGGACTGCTTCTCCAAACATACCATAATATAAATTCCTGTTTTAAAAGACTTGGACAAAAATTTAGCTAATATAACTTGTTATTTATCATGTGTTTGTTTTGATTTCTGTAATAATGATGATTTTGTTGCAGTCCTATGCTAGTGATAAACAAAGGGATAAAAAATTAGTGTGTTCACCAGATCCAAATAATATTACCGTGATCATCACGCCACTGTTGAAATTTGTTGAAGAAGTAGAGGCTATGAATGGGTATGTGTCTATTGACGAATATGATTTTTCTAAAAAATTTAATGATTTTTCGTGTATTATTTAAATGATCATACTTTTCTTTCGTAAAAAGTATTTTTATGTGATTTCAATCTGCTCAGAATTCAAATTCAAATAATCATATGAGTATTGAGCATGATATTCTGGTCAGGTTCGCTAATAATTCAAAACACTACAAATTATTACTGTCGGACTTTGCCGGTGCTTCAAAACTCTGAGCCACTGACTCTACCGCCTTTCTACTCTCCTGGAGCGACCCCCGTTTCTGGTTCATTCAGCTTGATGCAGCCTACAGTGATGCATGCGTCAATTCGCAGCGGACCAGATTCACAAGGACAATACTGCTCCTCCCATATGACGCAGCATTTCAACTGTGGACTTCACAATGGCAAACCTCGCCACTCCGTACGACGAACTGAAGAGATCTTTATCTTTATGGTGGACCCCCAGCCATTGGGTGACCAGAAACCTTTACACCTCCTCCATCATTATCAACTTTGCGACTTATTACCAGGAGAGATCACAAAAAACGTTATGGATCTGATCATTCAAACAACCTAGCACTACGGCAGGCGCAGTCGGCAGATTAGCAGTGCAGATCAGCCCCGTCGAGACAGTGAAGAAGCCCATTGATGAAGTGAGGCGCCTACACTCACTCCGACCAAAGTATCGCAAACCATGGACTCAATCCCCTCTTTTGCGCTCGTCGACCAAACAAAATGTTGTTTGCTGGCACCATTCACGATGCTGCTCAAAAGCAATTAAATGTACTCCTCAGAGGCGGATTTCGACAAGTATCTTGGCAGGAAAACTCTCTTGGGAATTCATACTCTACAGGGACACATCTCAGTGTAGTTTCAAATCGACTCTTCGTCAGCTGTAAACGATCCAAGATCCCTTTTCTCATAAACAAAGGTGCAAGAGTCTCCATTCTTCCCAATTCATTGGTTAAATGGAAGACGAAGCTCACAAACTGACTGTTGTTTGCAGCAAACGGATCACCTACCTCTGTGTATGGCAGTTTGAAGACAAACGTTGGTCTAGAAAACGATCGATATGAATGGTTCTTCGTCGTGGCATATGTGAAAGACCATCATAGGCGACTCCTTTCACATTTGGGACTTCATGTAAATTTAAAGAACGAAAAATAGACAACCCCGCCTCATGAAAAATCAACGTTAAACTCGGGTATGTGAACGACCCCCCTCCCTGTTTCGGGAAATTACCTACTGGACAATGAGGAATTTCACCGAATTCTGTTTGCATTTTTCCTGAATAGTTAATGGTGTGGGATAGATGAAAATCGGGCTGATTTCGGAAAATAAGTCTCCTGTTATTTTTGGGAGACAATCAAAATTTTTGATTTCAAAACTAACCGGGACAACGGACGTGAAGCGGGAACGCTCGCTGATTGGGCTGTTCGGATCGCCGTCTCCTCCCAGTGTTGCCCATTGGGACGACCAAATCGTGTTTTCTAAGAGAAAAGTTATCAAACAAAAACAGGGGAAACCTAATTTTCCACATCTTGCTTTTTCTATTTTTTTCTTCAGTTTTTCGATTTTGAACTTTACTGTTTCGTGAAATTTTGCATCTGGGGACTATAGATTTCTTGATCTCAGCGCTTCAAGCGGCCATAAATGAACTATTCCAGGATGACGTCATTTTCCCGTTTTTTTTAAACATTCGTATTTTCTACACTGTTTTGTTTATTCGTAAATTAGGAAGTTCGGGCTGAAAGTTTGCCTTAGGAGGTTTTTCGAGTAGCTGAATCCGATTTTGGGGTCAAAAATAGGAAATTCCGACATGGTGAAATTCCTCATTATTAGCCACACCAACTTTCTTCATCGCACCTTTCTCAAATTCGACATCATATCGTCACTAATGGTCCTCCAATATTGGTAAAGAGCCGCAGGCTCCATCCTGACCAATTATCAAAAGCTTATGCGCACTTCAGCAAGCACGACCAGGACGGCATCATTTGCCCATCAAGTTCTACGTGATCTTACCCGCTTCATGTTGCACCTGATGGTATATGGTAATCTCAGAGCTTATGGGGATTACCAATTAAACGAAAAAACAATTGCTGACAGGTTCGCCGTCCCTCATTTAAGGGATTTTTCTTCACATTCTCACGGGTGGAAGACATTCTCACTGCTAGATATCAGCAGAGCCTTATCAACGTCGATTGGGACGAGGTACAGAAAGTAGCTAACTTCAAGCCCTTCGCCCAATACGTTGTCTTACAAAACTGTACAATTCATTACGTATCAATAGAAGGTGTTGTCCTCTATTTCTGACTGCTCCGAATCGTTTGTGATCATCGCCTAGTCAATATAATAGGGACATCTTCATTTAAGGGTTTCATGATTTTGGTTGTTCCAAATTTTCATGTAGCTCCTACCCTCATCAAAGTCTAATGAAAGTGTGTTATCATTTCCAGCGTTACATGCACATTGAACTCCTTCATAAACGATTACATTAAAAACGTATTCTTGAGCCGAGAGTTTGCAAGAATTAAGAAATTGGTTGAAGGAGCTACTAAGTCTTCTGATGCTTGGAGAACGCCGACAGCTCCTCATGTTACAGCTGAATTGAATTTAGGAAGGCCATTACTAAAGGTAAGTTTGTCTCCTTTTTTTAGTGGAACATCTACAGTTAAATTTCTTAATGGTCTTTCTGAACGAATCTGCGTTTTGTAAATTAAAGTAGCAGCCATTGCTGCAACCCACTGCAACTGACTGAATTGATTCTTCATCCATTCCTTTCATGTCTGGAAATGAAAAGTGAATATTTCTGAAACCACCAAAAATGCACTATTATCTTTTTACAAAAGAAGTACGTAGGTATTGTTTCTAAAATGTAAGGACCCATTATTTTTTTAAACATAATTCATGGGTATTGTCAAATAATATTAAGAGATGAACATCATGAACCTGAATGCTAATTCTTGAAAGAAGTATTCTAGGTTAGAGTACAGGTTAATTATTTAAAAACTATGTAGTTCTACTACGGTTCAGTATAAGTACTACTGACTCGTAGCTTCATTACTACAAATTTGTTTGGATCGTTTCAGAGCACTCTTCAAGTTAGCACAGCAGTCAGAGATTTGGAGGTTTTGCTGGACACCTTGCCTTGTCATAAACCAGATGCCCTTGAAATTCTAATAAAACTCATCAAGAATTATACGGAGACGTGTGGTGCAGCATACAGAGGCATTGTTCATCCCGGCCCTGAAGACAAGACCTTGTGCAGTGTATCCTGGCTGAAAGACGAAGATATTAGTAGATTTCTCAAGTATGTTGTACGCTGCATTTTAGAAGATGTAACTTCGTAGTTGTGAAGATCGATGAGTGTATTGCTGCAAACCCCTTGTGTCAATCACGGTGAATGTTTTAGTTTAGGTAGACCGTCAATTTCTACTGTAAAACTTCGATGGATTATGAAAAACATTATTCTCTTCTATTTCAAACAATTACGAATAGTTTTTTTTATTGTAAAAACCACTATCGGTGGTACAATCTTCATAAGCACACAGACTACAGCTAAGTTACAACAAATAATGATCATAGAAGAGGAACAAAACTTAATCTCATATATGTATATCAATAGCGTGAAATACAGTAGGTAGGTAATACCTGGTGTGTTAAAAAAAATACTCTGCCAGTTTTCCTCACAATTTAAAAACGTCTGCCAAGTAGGTGTGGCACATAGCTTCCTCGTATTCATAACCCGATTATATAGATGATCCGATGCATAGTAGTTAATCTCAAAACACCAATCTCTATGTACCTTCCACTACCCTCATAGGGGACCATCTGCACGCTAATCTGGACAATCGTAGAAAATTTCATCAAATTCGGATGAAAAATGTAAATGTTATGGCTGTTACAAGGATTAAAGGATAAATAGGGCAATTACTGCAGTTCTTAACACAGGAAATGACACTGCTATGGATAGTCGGTGGAGAGCGAAATTGGACTTTGACAATTGTGAACATTCCAGGGGAGACGATTGTCTTGTACCAAAAAATTTACTGAAGACTCAAAAGGTCCGTTTAAATTCAATCGTAGGTCCCGAATCTTTTCCAAATTGAGTCTCAGTCCATTTGCCCAACACCTTTTTGTGAGCAGTGCATCATAGGAGTTGAGCTGGTCATCCACAGTTCCAGGCTTCTTATCATTAGTCAAAACCTTAGTTGCATCTGCGTACAGAAAAATCTTGCTCTTGGGATCAACAAATTGATATGCCAGATCATTCGCGTGTAGAAGAAACAGATTGAACCAAGAGTTGAACCCTGTTTGACTCCACTTGTTATAAGTGCCGGTGTTGAAACGGATCCATTATAACTCACCGTTTGAGTCTTTCATTTTAGGAACGCGTCATAGCTGCATAACCAACCTATAATGAGAGAGCTTCATTAGTGTGACCTAACTTCATTGTTTTGTTTTCAAGATCTCTTCCGAACTGGCTCAACTTACAATCTCAGAAACCATTGCAAAGGCTTGGTCGCCCGCTGAAACGTGAAGATACAGGAGAAGATGAAAGTCCAGAGGAAGTGAGACAACGAAACATTAAAGAAGCCGAAATTTTATTAGGAAATCTTACCGAAGGAGGTCAACATGAAATAATATCTGATCTACAGCAATTGAAGTCATTGGGATTACTACAAGAAAGTATGGTAAGTCAAGCTCTGGTATTGTTGCTAACTTGGAAAGGAATGTTGAATGCTGAAGGGGGTCTCAGTCGGTTGCCATTCGTTCCTCGTTCTGTGTCAGTGTTTCCCTAAATTTCAGGCGCTTGAACTGTAAAAGTTGTACCTAAATTTGAAATTTCATTGATTTTTGAAATTAATTAGTGCACCAGTCTAGGGAGTTGAAAAAGTAAAAGATTGTCGCTGGATTCATCAAAATCGAACAATAATTGCCAGAAAAAAAAGGGAAAACCCGTTTATTCAGTTTCGTTTTCCCCATTTTTCTCTTCCCTAGACTGAATCTAGGTACAACTTTTAAAGTTTGAGCTTCTGCAATTTAGGGAAATACTGACCCGGAACGAGGAACGAACGGCGACCGACTGAGACCCCCTTAACACCTTCAGCGCGGATGATGTTTTTTATGACATCATGATGTTCTTGCGGAGCTACGGGTGATGTCATATGACATCATGCCTCTTTGGAGAGCGCTCCCCACCCTAAGGCCCCTACGAAGGCGTAGGGATGAAAATGAAGGGCTGGAAGTACTACCGCCCTGGTGTGTGATGTCATATGACATCATGATTTAAATCCAATCAAAATGGCGTTCAAATCAATTTAACACTTCAAATACATTACCTAACAAAAATTAAAGCGCCTATGTCAAATTTTGGGGAAAAAATTTTCCCGTAGGGGACGTAGTCCCACTTTTTACCTCCCGCGTTGAAGGTGTTAAGGCAAACGACTCACAAGTCACCATAAAACACACAGAAATTGAAATTGCAAAATGAAAATTAGCGATGCAAATTCTAAAACTAAACTACACCCAGCCTATCAATCCAACTTTCACACTTGTGCTTTTTCTTCTTGTTCATTGCATGACTATGGTGCGCTGCAATTTCGTCTTTGCCCGAGATCAAACATGTCCTCGAGTTTAAATGAAATTTGTTTGTTGGAATCAAATCTGTCTCACAGTCTAGTGAATGTTTGTGACTTTCGATCATCACGATTCTTCTCTGGTTAATCAGGAATGGTTTGCGTGGAGAATGTTGCAAATTGCCAATAAATCCAAGAGGTACTCGAATGATTCAAATGCCAACCTTCTGTCAGACTATACCAAGACTCTGAGTGATCTATCGGTGGAGTTTGAAGAATTAGCAAACACTTGTTTGCTCATGCTTCATCTAGAGGTAATGTATGATGAGTCATTTAAGAGGTTTGTCCCCACCTGTGCTCCAATTATTAAGTATCATATCCACTTCTTTCTGATGATTACTGTGGCTGCCTACTTTATTTGGGTCAAATCGATTCGTGTACCATGCGTTCTATCTTTCTTCTCAACAGGTGAGAGTGCAGTGCTTCCATTATTTATTGCCTAAACATAATAGCTACGGAAAAACTAAAATGTCTTGTCAGGATCCTGATCCTCGTGTGCTAGAGCTCAGTCGTGTTTTAATTTCAATTGATGAGGCTCTTAACTCCAGTCTGCAAACGAGGAAGATCAAAGTGAGTTGTTTACTTTCTACTGCTCTGTTCTATTCTAATATTTGTACCAATACTTTGTTGTCATTTGCAACAATAGAAGAGTTTATCAGGCCATTCAGAGAGGCCCAGCTAGAGGACCCTGTGACATTCACCTTGATAGACTAGTGTACTCATCAAGGTGCACGGTGCTTTCAGTAATTACTATATGATTTTTTGCAGTACATTTTCGAAGGCCTTGGTTATTTAATATCAAAAATCCTTATGAGCACTATCAAACAAATGAACCAGGTTGATGATGTCTTGATCCACAAGATGTGCCGCAACATATTTACTCTGCAACAGACCCTCACAAACATTACTATGGCAAGGGATTTGTCTCTTGATCATGCTAGAAATTACTTCCAGTTATTCTTCCTATCTCCAGAGGTAAGTTCTATTACTAAAAGTTATCACTCATTTTTAGCAACAAAATTATTAGGAAGAAGCTGTGGCACATAGTTTCAGATATACTTATCACTGTCAGGTGATTGAAATTGAGACGATTAACCAAAAAAATCAAGTTGTTGGTGCCAGTACCAATTTGGGAGGGGTGAGAATGGCTGGACCCCAAACTTCGATATCTCAAAAATGCTTTGTATACAGGGTGTAAGCCTAACTGGTCTGCCATACGGTACCAGTCGATTCTACAACTAATTTGCAACAAAAAATGTCCCTTAGCGATTTTTTTTAAACCCTTCGTTTTCGAGTTATTTTAACTTTAAACTTTTTTTCGTGATTTTGACCATATGTCATTAAATCGGTCATAACTCCTTCAATTTGCTAAGTAAATTACAATTTGAGGATACCGTTGGACAGAGCATTAAATTTCCTATCGGATAGATGCCTTAACTTGTTTTTGAGTCAAGGTTTTGAGACATGAAAACGTCCTCTAAAAAGAAGATTTTACGTAATTTTGGAAACCTCGCATTTTTTCAATGTCAAATTGAACTACGAGAACCCATACTTTTTCATGATGCAAGAACAGTAAAAACTGCGCCAGAATTTCAGCTTTCCAACGGTATAATCAAAACATAATCTACAACCGAATTTAGGGGAAAAAATTTGTGTTTGAACGCGGAAAAACGTGCATTTTTTCAACGAAATCAGCGCTCTGGCCTCCTGTTTCCGGAGGCCCCGCGGTCTACTGCGGCGCCCGCCCACCCACTGCTATCGTCCGACCCCTCAGATCGACTAGACGGAGCGCCGATTTCGTTGAAAAAATGCACGTTTTTCCGCGTTCAAACCCGAATTTCTCCCCTAAATACGGTTGAAGAATATGTTTTGATTATATCATTGGAAAGCTGAGATTCTGGCGCAGTTTTTACTGTTCTTGCATCTTGAAAAAGTATGGGTTCTAGTAGTTCAATTTGAGATTGAAAAATGCGAGGTTTCCAAAATTACGTAAAATTCTCTTTTCAGAGGACGTTTTCTTGTCTCAAACCTTGACTCAAAAACAAGTTAAGGCATCTATCCGATAGGAAATTTAATGCTCTTTCCAACGGTATCCTCAAATTGTAATGTACACAGCTAATTAACGGAGTTATGACCAATTTGATGACATAAGGTCGAAATCACGAAAAAAAGTTTAAAGTTGAAATAACTCGAAAACCAAGGGTTTAAAAAAATGCTAAGAGACATTTTTTGTTGCAAATCAGTTGTAGAATCGACTGGTACCGTATGGCAGACCAGTTAGGCTTACACCCTATATATTATTTATCGATAGAAGGACCACTGGAGTTTGCTCCAGAACGAGAAAGTGATGTTATGCTTGAATAGAAGAGGATACAGACCAGAAGGCGAGAGAGGATAGTATAGTCCTACCTACCTCTAATACACGATTCACCTGCAAGATTTGAATGTGCCACCCCTGAAACTTGATTATTGCGTATTATATTATATGGAGTGAAGCGAGGGGGAATACTCGGAATCAACTACTGATTGCTCTTGGATTGAGAATGACGCAATGGGAGCAAGGAGACGTGACAGTTCATGAAATAGATAAGTGGCGTCAACTCAAGTAGTAACTACTTCCACCATGATTGGTAGTAGTGTCAGATCCGCAGTGGTGGGATCGGCTAGCAGCAGCCCCACCTTGATTCCGGGACTCCGACCGATGTTATAAAAGCCTGACGGTCACCGAAATGGGGTATCTCTTCGTCTATGGATTGTTCGCCGCAACAACTTGCACCTGTTCGGCATTTCTGAGAAGTTGATCCCAGACGCCTACATACCGTATGGTCCAAGTCAGGGTCTGGTCCTTCCTATCTCCAAGTATTCATCGCAGCGACGACGGACTTCATCGCCAAGCCCTTCTGTCGAACGTTGAAGTGAAGGTACCACGAGGAGAGACTTTAGGGAGGAGAAAGATCATTTTGGTGCATGAAATCGAAATCACCGTTATAAAACGTTTTATGATTTGAATCGGATCATCGGGTGACAGTTAGTAGTCTCCAAAACCCACAACTTTATAATTCGATCAAGAGATGAGGTCAAAATCGGTAGTAGAAGAATGACAAATTTTCCCAACTTGGAGCAAAAGTGAGGTGAAGCCTATTTGAGGTTTCAAAATGAAAGAATAAAACAAATTTTTGCTGCTCAAATGTCGTGAAACGCCAGTGTATAAATTGTAATTTTTGGATCAACGAGAAAACTCATGATGAATGCCACCAAACAGACTTTCATAGATGTCATAAATTGAGGAAAATAAGTTGTTTGTGGTTGTGGTTGTGTATTTCAACAGCTGGAATACCGTGTGTGCTGTTATTTAGCCCTGTTAAATTCGGTTAATACATCAAGTTTTAGCCAAATTGGAAGGCTGGTTGTTTCACTTGTGGGTATTTTTATTCTGATCGAAAATTAATTTGGCGTAATGTTCATCATGAGCACTAAATTGGGTAGGTTTCTAGGTGGGGTCAGCTGTGACCGAGCGAGCTACGGCGTATGTCCCTGGAGACGGTACTCGAACCGGTTGCAGGGGCCGTCAGTTCGAAGCCCGCCTCTGCGGCATATTTTCGGGGCGAGTCGGTCGCAGTTCCCCTCATCCCAACCCAGGGCGGTGAGGCCAATGGGAAGCCATGAGCGAAATCATCAGAACAAATTCTGATCTTCCCTTAGGAAGACAGCTGATGACGTCCGCAACTCCAGGAATGGCAGTCGGACGAAAATCCAACCTGAAATGGTTGTTTACTTTACTTTACTACTTACTTGGGTAGGTTTCTAGGTTTTATTTATTACCCAGGTTATTAATTGATGTTATTCTATTCCAACAGGAAATAATAAACGAGATGTTTGAAAAAAGACCTGATTACTCCAAGGCGGAAATTACTTCTGTATTCAAACTGATTTGTCGTAGCCGAGGACAACATGAAGATGTTCAAAAATACATACAACGACTTTCTGAAGTGTTTGGCAATGTTGAGCTGACAGTTTAATACACAACTCGATTATACGTCATTCCCAGCGTTAAGCAGATCAAGGAGAATATTGAGGTTTGGATGTTGATATTTTCGTTTTGATAAGGCTTGTTCATTTTTCATTAAAAACGCCAAAAGTAGTTGCAAGTTCTTGGGATTAATGAGCATTTTGTAGGGGTCATTCACGATAAAGAGGTCAGTTTCCCCATTCTTTCAGTTTGTGTTGAAGGTCAAGTCACTAGGCAAAACTGTACAAATGGGAATAGTTGTGTAAAATTGACGGGGAACTCTGAGTGAAACACCGACTGAAAAACTAGCACTTTTATTGGAACGGAAACTGATATAATGAGGGCCACATAATATGAAAAAACCACTCCGGGAAAAATGATCTTCAGCAAAACATCGAGAGAACGACCAGTAACAAAAGACCGCGAACTACTGTTATCAACACGAAAAAGGGTTTTCACGCGATAAGCCACGAGTAATACAAAAACGATGTCCGCCCCCGAACCAAATGTCGGAGACGCTCACCAAGTTTACAACAATAGTATTGGGTGGAATGGGTACGCCACACTGAGTTGGATAGGGGATGCAGGAAGACTGGTGGAGCTGTTGGTCACCGAAATCGCGGTCCCTTTGTGTCTATCAATGACACAATTTGTCTATCTTAAGAATGCTAAAATGGGTGGATACCTTTTACACCATATACCTCTTCCATCCTGTACCAGACGCTCATTGGCCCAACCCCTTGTGCACAGTCCTGTCCAAAGAGAAATGTAGGAGAACTAGCCGCCTCCTTATGAATGATGTCAACCAACCTGTGATACCTGTGTAGGTAACCCAACTAATACCTAAGTGTTTCGCATGCGTCTCAAAAACCTCCTTTTAGTTCTCTACTTTTTTTTTGTCGAAATAGATTCCTTCCTGGGGTTTTGGACACCAACTGTCCTCCAATGTGTGGGTTTTATTCTACGAATTTACAATGTTGCCTGCTTCTGGGAAGTTATTGTACCTTTGTTATCTGGGGCCCTCTCATCCAGGCTGATAATATTGGTGCAGAGAAGTTCATAGAATCAGAATAAAAACTGTTTTCAACTCCTACAAATTGCACCCATTTTCGAAAAATTCTGCAAAGTGGGTATGACACATACCTTCCTAGTGTCCTTAATAAGATTGTATAGATGATTCAATTCATAGTAAATAATCAAAACTTCAACCCCCAAGTACCTAGCCCTACCCTCCAAATTTGATAACGATGGCTAGGAACCATCCAGATAACCAGCCACTCAATCCATGAAAATTGTATGCAATCTAAATAGAAAGCGTAAAAGTTATGGTTGTTACAGTTATTTTATGATTGCACGTGTGCAGTCTTCACCATTGAACTGATCGTGGAAAGATTTCATAGAGGTCTATCGGACACCCCAACCTACACAATTGCCGAAAATTCTATAAAAATCGGACGTGGCATAGTTTCGCGTGTTACAAGGATTTTCGGACATACAGACTGACTGACAGAGACAGAAACGAACCGAATTGTTCAGGAAGGTCTGAAACGTATAATGTGTGGAAATTTTGACTTTGGATTTTTTATTTTCATTTTTGAAGGGTGAATACTATGCTTCTGCTAGCTTGGTTGACTGTAACGTACAAGCAATACCTAGGAATTGAATGCGTTGGAGTCGATTGAGGAGCCTCATTGAATGCTTCTGATTTCTGACAATAATTTTACCAAGGGTTGTTAAGAAAAGTATTTGCCCAACCCCGACTATTGGATTTAGGTACCGTCAACCGGGGTGATATGGATCATTTTTTTCCGTTTTTATTGAAAAATTAGACCCCACTGTTTTTAGAGCGAGCTGGCTTTCCGAATATAGATTCTCTGAGATGTCAAGAAGACGGTCCCATGTCAATTTTTGTGATTTGCACCTTTTTTCACTTTAATTTTTTTGATGAAACATTACCAATATCACCCCGTTAGTCGGGGTGATATGGATCAAAGCCAAAAACCGGTGTAAAATTCACTCCAATCCAGTAACGAGGTGAAATGAATCACTAAAATTATTTTTTAAAATAGAAGATCGAATAAATGAAAGGTTAAAAAAAGAAAAGGGCTTTGAAATTAGGAAATTGACGGTGCATTCAGGCTTCACTCCATCGAAGCCTAAATGCACCGTCAATTTCCTCATTTCAAAGCCCTTTTCCTTTTTTGCAACCTTTCATTTTCTTTTTTGACTTTTCTTCAGTTCAGTAAAATAATCATTGACAGTGTCCCAAGTAATAAGTGCTCGTGCTCTTTTGAGATGCCCAATGACCTGGTAATTTCGAGGCATTTTCTCCCGATCCACTCCACCCCTCAAAAACTCCGAAATTCACAAAATCAATCACTGACAAGGGGGGTTTTAAGTTGACACAAAACACAAAATCGATCCCTTTTCATGAGAAGTTGTTGATATGATAAAAAATACGCAGATCAAGTTTTCTGGTCATAGGTTGGCTACACAGATGAACGTAAACAAACAACACAAAAGTGCGGCGTTTGTATGGATCTGATAATCTTCATGGATGACCTTCTAACATCCTTGAATCGACTGAATCATGGATGAAGGTGGTGAAGCAAAATACCTAGTTCAATATTCTGCTACCAGATCACATAAAAACGTCACCAGGTAGCGCTGCAATCGCTAAAAGCGTTGCTGCCTCCAAAGTATCCATATCACCCCGGCTGATTCATATCACCCCGGTTGACGGTACTCACTGATCTTCAAAATTGCTTAACTGAGCATGATAAATTTGATCAGTTTTCCCGGGGTGTTCCTTTGCCTGTGGTTTCGACCTCTATTTGTTGTTTTAAGATCCATTCCGATTTTGTTTCTATTTATCCTACTGTGCAAACTTCTCAGCTCTCTTTTTTTTGTGGGGTTGTGCTGTGAAGTAAGCGGCAGTGTGCTGTGAACTTGAGGATGACGGGATGCCAGTCATGTGTGGACTAATCATCCAAGGAAGAGTCTTTCAATTCTAAATAACTACGATAAATTGTTTAGCTCGAGATCTATTTATGAAGTGAATCGCAAGAAAATTATGTCCTAGATGTACACTTGTCTCTACAAGTGCGCTCTGGATTGCGCTGGCTACTTTTGAACTTGTATGCGTCCTCGCTTTGCAATCTTCAACAAGATTAGTGATTAAAATGCTCGAAACTTCTACTGGAAGACGAATTTCCGCCTTATCAGATACTGATTCTTACCTAGGTACCTAGGTCAGGTACCTAGCTGAATGTGAATTAGTGTGGTACCTTTTCGACATTATGAGGTGTTGGTGAGCAATATTAACTAATGCATACGTCTTCATTCCACTCACTAAACGTGCTCCGTATTATGTGTTTTCATTCGTATATTTTCGACTTGTTGAAGATTGTTTATTCAGCATGTACGTAGCCTATTTTTCACTCCCTATTGTCATCGTTTTTCCAGGTACATTTATGTACAATCTCCTTGAATGTGATCAGATTACTACTAGCATTGTGGTGCTAGTTATTCAGTTTATTAATTGCTAAGAATTTTAAAAATGTACGTCTTACTGAAAATGTAATTGTTCAGAACTTGAAAATGTACTCCAACTGACTGAATTTAGTATTCGATGTTTCAATACTTTTCTCTTTTAAATTTTGTTTCCTTACATTCAAACCTATCCGCCTAACGATGTACGATTATACTCGAATGTAACAATGTAACCTAAAGTTATTTTTTATTACATTTTTTCTCTCTCTAATATCTTTTTGAGCAGGGAGAGTCACATTGCAATAATTGAAGTAAGTATCTACCTTTCTTTAATATAAAACAATTAAATTATGGTTTAATTATGGCTAATAAAAATATACATGAAATACGTACCAGGTCCATACTAAATGTATTATTTATTTTGAACGTATCGTCTATACATAGATAGTTACCAACTGCTCATAGTTTTAAATATAAGTTCTATCATAATTTGATCTTTCCTCGGTATTCAAGATTTGCGTGTGAATATTTTGGTACTTATCTGTTGAACCTATTCCCCTCTCAAGAAACATGCTTTGAGGGGAGAGTTAAAATACGTAAGTACCGCTGAATGATGACGTTGTGAGATGAACTCCATCATTTTTCGTGAAAATCATGATCTTCCACTTTAGGGGAAAAACCTACCAATCAATAAATTAAGATGCCTATAGGAATCAGTTTCTATTGCTAGATGAAATGGTTGTAACATTATCCTGAAGGTGAAATTTTGGAGGGAGGATAGTGATTTATGAAACAGTATGTTTTTCGGGGGTCCTTGCGATTGAAAAGTTGTTACAAGTCTTCTTTTACGTTGCATTCCCGTTTTCAGGGTATCTTCTCTATGTCTCGCCACAGAAGTGTCCCTAGTTGTTTCCTTTGGCTTCGTTGTTTCAAGACGAGGATAACAATTCTAACTCCAATTTCAAAGGCCCAAATATTCTTAGACAATTCCAGTAATTCGTACAATTTACATAATAATCATCTTCTCCTGGAATGAGGAATGGACTTCCATTTTTTTATTCTATCAAATTGTAGGCCCAACAGGGAGCTATCAATTTGAAGGCCGTGATTTTTGGAAGGAATTGTCAGCTTCGGATTAGCTGAATTTCCATTATTCTAAATTTCGACAACTTCAACTACCACATCAGATGATCGGGAAAAATCATATTCAAGACAGGTGAAAATCGACCGAGGTGGCATGTGACGTGGCAGATAGAAAACTCCGAGCAGTCGTTTAAAATTAATTGAGTATAGAAGTCAGTCAATATTCTCAAGTGATAATTTGTACAATATATATTTTTCTCAAAAGTTTAATAATTGTTTTTTTCATCATTAATAGTAGAAGTTAGTAGACTTGAGTAGGAGTTTTCACGACATCTGGCGCCCCACGTTGGGCGCCAAATGTCGTGAAAACTCCTATTCAAGTCTACTAACTTCTACTATTAATGATGAACAAAACAATTATTAAACTTTTGAGGAAAACCTATATTGTACAATTATTACTTGAGGATATTGACTGACTGCTATAATTAATTTTAAACGACTGTTCGGAGTTTTCTATCTGCCACGTCACATATCACCTTGGTCGATTTTCATGTGTCATGAATATGATTTTTCCCGATCATCTGATGTGGTAGTTGACGTTGTCGAAATCTTGATTTAGGTAAAAACAGCTGATTCGACGCTGACATGAATCATCTACACACCAATGTGAACAATGCCTGAAAAAAAAATCATCAAATTCGGATGAAAAACGTAATGTTACAGCTGTTACAAGGATTTTACGTTTGCTCATGCGCAGTGGCTACTATCGGTCTGAAAGCGATGATTTTCACTGGGGAACATTTACATCCCAATCCGCATAATCCCTGAAAATGTCATCGAAATCGGATGGAAGAATGTAGAAGGAAAATTCACGTTTGCGTATGCGCGAAGATTTTCATAGGCGACCATCTACATCAATCCGCACAATCCCTAACTTCTTATAGTTATGCCCGTTACAGGAATTTCATGACAGACGGACAGACATGAAACCAAAATTGTTCAGGAAGGTCTAAAATAAAACGCGAGTAAAAGTTTTGATTGCCTACCTATGGAGAATTTTTTTTTTTTTTTTTCATGATTGAAAAGTGAAAACAATGCTTTCGCTACCTTGGCAGACTCGGTAGCAAAAAATTAACAGTAGTCAACAACTGCAGTCTATAGCTGGTCCGAAGGAGAGTAAATTTCCATAATTCAATTATAACGTCTTAAGCAGCAAATTTGGACCCACGTCCGTTCCTCATTGCAAGAAAATGGTATGGGGAAATGTTTAGGTGCCCTGAAACCAACATCACCTTCTCATAAATATGCATTTTGTTTAAATTGCCAAAGCTAAGATGGGAAATGAACTTAGCTGAATATTCAAAACATCTTCTTTCATCCAACTTTTCAGAAGGTTATGCTCTATGCTGCGTTAGTATTAATTAGTCTGCTTTCATTATTTAACAGTATTTATCACTTCATTCGTTATATTTATGAATGATTATATTTTCAAACAATTCTTCTGGTTCCACGTATAATTTTGAACCTTATGAGACACTGTCTAACCCATGGAAGCTACAAACTCAAAATCTTTATGAAAAAAAATGGTAAGTGGAACTTGGGATAATAGATCGTTCATATTTTAATTCTTGATTTATCGAAAACCTGTAATTTATTTAGCAGGAAGCTGCCTAATAATAGAACCAAGCATTCCCGTTCTCACTATTAATTCGAACTTTTGGAGGCGCTAAAAAACATGTTTTAGCGACGTATGTGCTCCTAATATTGTGGTGCTCAATTCAAATGTGATCGGCTTTTAGGGATGAAAAAGAAAAATTTTGCACTTACGAAAAGCCATTCAACTGATAAATTAATTATGAATATCGACATCTAATTTGGAACACTGAAATTTCTCGTATAACCAACGAATATCTGCATGAAATTTTGATGTCGGAGACTTCTGTTAGAGAAGTAGAGTTTACTTTCATTATCTGTGCATCCGCACCTGCACTATCAACAGGTATGTAAAGTATGTACTCAGTCAACGTACTACAATAAATGCACCCGTTTCTAATTTATTTAGATGTCGAAGAATAGGTATTAACTCAACTTCATCGTGAACTTACACTGGCTTCTTCTAACCTAAACGCCTCGTTTGTCAAGTTCCGATCACTGTGTATAAAATGCATCGCCGTGTAATATGTAAGAACTAGTTAGTAATAGAGTTCCTTTGGGAAATCCAGTAAAAGTCGTAAATACCTGTCTACTAATTTATTATTAGCATAGGGTGCCTATCTATCTAAATCTTGAAAATCTCACGAACGTATTGAGTTTAAAAACAAAACTAACCTTTGAGTCTTAGCCAACTGAATATAATTTTGGATTTTCATTGCCAGTTCTTTCCTAGCAGTTTATGCCAAAGACTATTGCGTAGTAGGAAGGTGGGTAGGTACCCTACTACCTAAATTTATCTACAAATCCTTAGCTATAACTCTTGAGCTATAGACAATACACACACTAACGATCAGTACCTAACCAATTTCGAGAATGTATCCTTAGTTCGAGTATTTTTCTCTCTGTTATACAAGAAGTAGATGATAACCTACGCTTGTATCTTCCCTGCAAATAAATACGACTGTTGTAAAATGGAATTCCTGACATTCATACTCAATAATAACAATAATGTGTTCAAATTAGACTGTAGTAGCTGTATATTTTGTTATTAAAAGTTTATTTTTCAACAATATATTGATAGCAAAGCTATGTATTTTATTCAATCGTAGTGCCTTTTTTTCTTTGTTGATATTGGTATGTACAAATAAACGTGGTTTATTAATTCACTTCTTGAAACAAGGTTGTACATAGTCGTTGTTATCACTTCGGTAACTTTGTAAGAACTTGTATTTATTGAATGAAAAGTGTTAGATATATTAAATTTGTATAATTTATACACAGAAAAAGACGCTATGAAATACATTATCTTTCCTATTGTTGCCTTTTGTATTCAAACTCCTCGTGGTTCTGGGTAATGCAGTTTTGAGAGATCTTACCGGTAGATTTCGTTTCAAATAATTGCAAAGAAAGGCGTCATTCGTTTCAGGAATATGTGCGAATTTAATCGCTGTCAATATTCTGTGGTTATGATCAAATGTGTAGGCTTTCGCAGGCACGAATACCATTCACTCCCTGGGAATAACAAAAATGGATGCATTATGTCGAGATTAGCATATGCATGGTGTCTACAATAGATTTAAGAGTTTGCGATCACGATGAGGCCACACGTTGCCCGTGCCACCAAAGAGGACTCTCGGATAGCGATTATATTGCTAGTAGGTAGGTGTTATTAATGGAAAACGCTGGAAATTATTACACAATGGTTTATTATTTTTCTATATAGATCACTCGTCTGCAAAGCCACCAAACCATCCAACATGAAGAAAAACATCGATCGAATTTCGGTCAGCTAAAATTTGAACGGAGATCAGGCCTCTTTTGCGATTCACACTCGTGTTTCTGATTTATCGTACGTCCAACCGTTAAATTCTCGTAGGGAACGAACGGTTTGTCCTACAGGGCTCCACGTGGTCTCAAAAAATTCTATACTATCTTAATTTATTGGACAAACAACCCCTTTACATCAAAATTTTTTGAGTTAGGGTGTTTTCAAAATTCAATTTTCAACCCTTAGAAGTGACCTACATCAACCAAACTAGAGTAATAGAGGCGTAGGAAGGATAGGGATTTGAGATATGTGTTCTTCTACCTACTGTTCGAGAGAAAAAGACGGCGCGGAAGTCCGGACGCAAACCAGAGGGTTGAGTTACCTACCAAACCGAAGATACTTTAAAGAAGAACTTCGATAGGCGGTGGCTCTAGCGTAGAAAATTCGCTTTAACAAGGAATTCACCCCGATTCCGATTCACAATGTTGAAAAGGCGAGAGGAATGTTGCGCGTGGGCTTGTTGAGGGCGCGTGGGCTTGTTGTGCGCGTGGGAATGTTGAGATCGCAGATAGAACTGAACCAAAAGTACAATCAACCTTGAAGGACAGGCGTTGGAGCGGGAACAGCTAAGAGGATCAATCGATCATACCTCCAATCAACAGGACAACAGTAACAACAAATGTAAATAACTGGTTCATACAAGACCAACCTTTAAATTCTCATAGGTTGGTACTACAGAACTCTTCTTGGTCTCATTCGATTCTAAAAGTTCACTACTACTTTAAATTGAAGAGAAAACAAGACCTTAATATCGAAATTTTTTGAGCTAGGGCGACTTGAATACTTCAACCCTTATTTTTCAGCCCTTGCAAGTGACCTACATCAACCAAAATCTTCGGGGCACAACTAGACCCCAAATGGAGCCCGTATACCAAATTTCATCAAAATCGTTCCTTGGAAAATAAGGAAAGTGCCGTGGACGGACGGCCCAATTTGTATTCGATTTTTGGATTCTACAAACTTTGTAGAAACGTAAACCAACAAATTTTTTTTTTTGGGGGGGGGGGGGGTTAAACAAAATTTCTTGGTCGATTCCTCAATCAATCATCAATTCATTATTGTAAATATTAAACAAAAAGCTTCCTGCGCGCCACAAAAAGTGAATTGAAATGAACGGCGATCATGTCGAAAAATATGTGATCCGAACTGTAAATAGCATGTAAAAAAATTTGTATTAAAGCTTTTTTCGATTTTGAACAATTGAGGAGACCTTTTTTTTGGGACCTGCCTCGTGTATACGTATTAAATGAAAATTGTGATTATAGACAAGTATCTTTCAAATAGGTAGCACTAAAATCCATCGGATTCATTCTTACGTTCCATTGTAGAAACTCAGTTTCCAACCAATAGGGAGTGTTTGCGTGTCGTAATTTTTTTATATTGTGGACGTTGGATTCAGCACCCTCGAAAAATCCTAGCCAAATGTATAAAAAGACACAAGGGAGAGTAGAAAAACGAAATGACGTTACAGCTGAACTATCTATCTTTCTTATTTCCTATGTGAGTTTCCCTTTGCTAATTTGCACCTTCTTTCGAAATATCTTTCATTTGGGATACTAAATAAACTACAGCTAAAGGGCCTGAGAGATGGTATAATCGATTACAGATTCCTTATTGGTGCAGGGTAGACATCTATTTACTGAAATCTCCACCATCTTCTCTTTCATAATGTGCTACTTTTTACAAATAATTAGGTAATAATTCAGGAGTCACGCTTTTATCAAGATTTATTGCTATTATTTTCATATAAAAAGTTAAAACCTACTTATTGGTGATGGGTAGGTATTGGAAAAATAACATAATAACATACAAAGGTACCTATAATTCATAATATTTGGCGCAACCTATTGTGTGTACTTGTATCCTAGATGGTACAATAAACCGAGCAACACTGCCGCACTACAATCAAAGAAAATCTACCAACTAGAGCCTGAATTCATTTCTATATACTCCACTAATTTTCAAAATCAAACATGCAACATAAATTCATCATAAATAATTTAATAACAATCACACTTTCATGATGTATGCTAATCAAACACAAACTTTTGGAAATAACACCCAAGGACTGTTTTCCCCCATCCCACTAAGATGAAGAACAATAAATACGTTTACATTCAATGGCTAAAATCACATGTTTACTTCCCATAATTTTAAATTGTTATCCAACACTTCAACGAACCAGTCTCGTTTGTTATCTTCTTTGAAGATCGGTCCTAAAGTCCTCAGGTTGAGCTTAAGAACAGCTTCATTTCCGAGGAGCGTGTCAAGTTCTCTAAGGAGCGTGATGTTGCTGCGGAGCTTGAGGAGGCTGGTGTAGGTGAAGAAATAAGAGGTGATGCTGAGAGCAGACTTGGCCCACTGGGCGAGCGTCGCGTTGCCACTTGCAGGCAGGACGAGTCCCAGATGTTCCGCGTACCAGGGTGAGAAGAGGGTCACCATCTCGGCGTTCCCCAACGACGATAAACCACTGTCCTGGAGTCGAGCCTTGAGCTGGTTGTACACCCTCGGGGAGTACACGAGTACCTGTAGCGTCAGTTCACAAATTAGAGGACTTGCATTTGGAAGAATTCAGGTCATTGTAGGTGGAGCTTCTTGCTATGTTAAAAGCGCTGCAAATTATTATTCGACGGTTTATTATTATTTTTCTGTAAAGGTCATCTATCTGCAAAGAATGCTCTCTCCCATTAATAGTCCCTACCACCTACATAATTATTGTGTAAGATCTTCTATCACTTCGACAGAAAGTACTCAACTTCCAGGTAGACATCATTACCCCAAAGTTGTGATTGAATCATTACAAAATTAGGTTGTTGAGAAATCACTGCTGAGTGAGAAAAAAGTTATATTATGTTTAATTATATTCGAACAAGATCGGCTGAAATTCGGCTCACTTCGGTCTGTAAACGTTTATGTCCGATTCACAGTCATGTTTCTGACTTATCATTCTTCCAACCCACAGAGCAACGGAGGCTAAGTTATAGGAACCGCATTTTATTGCTTCCGAGTTTTCACTCTTAAATATTGAAAAAAAATTCTCCAAAATCAAAATTTTCACTCGCGTTTTACGTTTTAGACCTTCCTGAACAATTTTGGTTTCGTGTCTGTCATGAAATCGTTGTATACGAAGCTATTGTCCGCTTCGATGACATTTTCAGGGATTGTGCGAGTTGGGGTGTAGATGGTCCTTTATGGAAACTAATGCCCCCAGGCTGATAGTAGCTACTGCGCATGCGCAGAAGTGAATTTCCTGAAGAAGTGAATTTGGGTTGTTGGGGTAGGGTAATAGAGGGTGTTTTTATCTCTTCGGAGCCCTTCTTATCCCTACCCAAGTCAAGGTCATGCGTCCCCGTCGCACAACCCGGGCCCCCTGGGATAAATAGAGGTGGTCCTATTAGGTTTCCCTGATGGACCCCTCTTGAAGTTCCAGGGGTGGCTGAATGACCCTCTGGCGATCAGGGAGGGGACCCCTGTTAACGGGTTCCCTGACCCTCCATAAATGAAGCGCCCCCCGTTATGGAAACAACCGAAGAAGAGCCTCATAACCCCCGCCAGCCCATTGGCTCGCGGGGTATTAGGGGAGGCGCTCAGAGGCGCCCCAGGCAGGGGCGTCGGCCATCCTCACCCTCTTCCTCTTCCTCATCATCCCTACCCTCTTCCTCTTCCACAGCCTCTTTGAACCACCAGTGTGCCCATTGTGAGCGGGCGTTCACTACCAGGTCTGGCCTTGGTCTCCACATCAGACGGAAGCATCCTGTTGCTGCTAATGATGCTATTGATATTGAACGAATACAGCACAGGTGTGCTTCTGAGGAGTTGCGCAGGATGGCGGCAGATGAGGCGGTGGCTATGCGCAATGGGGTACGTAATATTAATGTTTATCTGAATGAACGTTTTCCCACGCGCACAGTCATTGCCATCAAGAATATCCGCCTGAAGCCCCACTATAAGCAGCTTGTCCAGGAAGCTATCCTGGCAAATAGCAGTGGGGCTTCTCCCGCATCTCCTATTGCTGATGTGGAGCAGCAGCCTGCCATTCAGTATCCCTCCCCCGGGACCTCCGGTCTTCTTGCCGATCTGAAGACCGAAGTCTTGAGGCTTGAGGGGCAGGTAGGTCGTATTGAAGGCTATGAAAGCACCTACCTGCAGGATCTGGTGAGGCGGGCTGCTGAAGGGCTGGATAACCTGGAAGATGAGGTTGCAGCCTATTTAGGGAGAATCTTCCCGCGGGTTGGGGATGCGACCGTGACGCAGCACCAGGGGGGACCTCCTCCCAGAGTGGTGTTGCGTGGAGGTCGCAGAGCGGCTAAACAAGCGAGACGGCGGGAGTACCACCGGGTTCAGAGTTTGTGGAGGAAGCATCTGGCGCGTGTGGCTGCGGAGGTACTGGAGGAGCCTGGGGAAAATCAAGTTCAACCCCCTCTCCAGGAGTTCGTGGATTTCTGGGAACCACTTTTGAGTGCTCCCAGTCACGACCCTGGGGAGCGTGTGGTTCCCCCAGTCTCCACCAGGGATTCCTTGCGCAGCATCTTGTGCTCGCCGGTGCTACTTGACGAGGCACACAAGTGCTGTGTCAAGAACTCCACATCCGCTGGACCCGATGGTGTTTCTGCCCGACGCTGGAATAAAGCACCAAAGACGATTAAGCTGCTCATCCTCAACCTGCTCCTCCTTGCGGGAAGACCCCCGAAAGCATTAACCCGTACCCGGACCGTGTTTATCCCCAAGAAAGGGGGAAGTGGGCCTGGAGGCTATCGACCGATCTCTGTGTCCTCGGTAGTCTTCCGCCACTTCCAAAAAGTACTGGCATCTCGCCTCCAGGTGGCTGGTGTCATTGGTGATGTCCAGAGAGCGTTTCGGCCAGCGGATGGCACAGCGGAGAACCTTACAGTTCTCCAAACTGTCATTTCGCTGGCCCGTATTAAACGCCGGCAACTCCACCTCGCCGCTCTGGACGTCGCTAAGGCCTTTGACACAGTTAGTCACCTTGCCCTGACCGATTGCCTTCGTGGTGTCGGGGCCCCATCTCGGTTAATCGAGTATGTGGCCTGTCTGTACCAGGAAGGCGTGACGGTCCTCGAGGCAGGAGGTGAGGTATCAGGGGATATACGGATCGGGCGTGGGGTATGCCAGGGGGATCCCCTATCACCACTCCTCTTCAACCTGGTTGTGGATATGGCCTTGGGTAAGCTGCCCACTGAAGTAGGGTTTGATCTCGCCCCTGGGGTGCGAGTAGGAGCATTGGCCTTTGCCGATGATGTTATCCTACTCGCAGAAACCCGTGAGGGCTTGCAGATCGCCCTCAATGCATTTGCTTAGCAGCTAGCCAGGTGTGGACTTGTGGTTAACCCTGATAAGTGTGGGTCGGTCTCCTTGGTCCCGTCAGGTCGCCAACATAAGGTGAAAGTTGTGGATGGGGGTTTTGTCGTAGGACAATCCCCCATTCCATCTCGATCCGTGTTGGAGGTTTGGCGGTACCTTGGAGTCGACTTCATGGGGGTGGCCACCATTACTGCCAGCCGTGTGGACCTTGGTAGAGCGCTAGCCGGGGAGGCTGCAACAATTAGATCGAGAAGTTCGCTCTGCTGTGCGCTCTTGGCTGAAGTTCCCACCTGGTGTCCCAAGTGCCTATATTCATGCACCGGTCAAATCCGGTGGGCTTGGCATTGTGTCTCTCTCGGCATGTATCCCTTCACTGCGCCGCCGGCGCCTGCTAGCCCTTCAAGGGTCGAGCTGGGAGGTCGCCCGTGCGGCTGCTGATCTTGATTTTGTCAGACAGCAGTTGGCATGGTGCGATCGAGCAACACCATCTGCTCCAAAACCCAGTTCGTCTGCTGAGTTCGCTGCTGCGCTGCATGAATCGGTGGATGGTAAGGAACTCCGACAGTGCTCCGAAAGCCTTGTCTCATCCCAATGGGTAGATTGGGCTTCGGAGGGCATTGGGGCCCGCGACTACCGACACTTCCACGCCATCCGCGTGGCATCTTTGCCAACTGCGGTGCGGTGTTCGAGAGGTAGTCGCGGGACAACGCTACCCCTTTGCCGTGCCTGTCGGAGTGGTAATGAACACCTGTATCATGTGGTGCAGCAGTGTCCACGAACTCATGGGGGCCGCATCCTCCGTCATGATGCGGTCGCCAAGCAGATAGCAGGTGCTTTGTCATCTAGCGGCTGGGATGTTGAGAGAGAGAGATTGTATCACATGCCAAGTGACCAGGGTAAGAAGCCCGACATTGTTGCCGTCAAGCCCGACCAGTCTTGCATTATCCTGGATGTCCAAGTTGTCAATGGCAGCTTGGACATGGAGCAGACTTGGCGGGCCAAGATAAGGAAATATGACACAAATGATTTACGGCAAGCAGTGTCGGAGCTAAAAGGAGTGGCACCCAACAACATCAGGGTGATGGCTGCAACCTTATCATGGCGCGGTGTGTGGTGCGGGAAAAGTGCCACGGAGTTGCGTGAGTTGGGCATCTCGGTAGGCGTACTCCGTGGTATCACCACCCGTGTCCTGCTCGGCTCATATTTAAACTGGTGGTCGTTTTATAGAGGCACTTCCCTTCATCCTTCTCTCCCACCCCCACCTTCCTCATCTTCCCATATCCCTAGGGCCGGCGTCGGGTGAGTCCTGGGCGTCCTCCCCATTATATTTGATTTATTTATTTATTTTAATTTATGGCGTGCCCCCTCCGTCACCAAAGACAATTTGTCTTTGAGGGGAGTTTATAAAAAAAAAAAAAAAAAAAAAAAAAAAAAAAACAACTATAACTTCCACTTTTTTCATCCGAATTTGCATTTTTCAAGAATTTTTCAGATTGGCGTGTCGATGATCCCCTTCGAAAAGCATGCTTCCAAATGATAGTAGCCTCTGCGCATGCGCAGACGTAAAATCTTTGAAACAGCCATACCTTCCACATTTTCCATCCTTTTCCGGTTGTTTTCAGAGATTGCACAGATTGAGATGTTGATAGTCCCCTACGGAGGTAGTGCAATTCACTTGGAAATTGATGTTTTGTGATAAGCTACGTACCATCTGATCATCAACACAGTCGGGTTATGGATACGAGGAAGCTAAGTGCCACACCCACATGGCAGTGGTCGGTGTAATCGTCTGATTACAGAGGCCTGATGTTAAGATTTACATTTAGCGCCCTTAAACATCAGCTTGAAATATGAAACACTATGAAGATATGGATAATTTGCCATGTAAATACAGGCAGTTTCATTCATTTCAGTATTTTGTATTTGTTGAAAAATGGGATAAGGGTTGAGTGGTGGTCAAAAGTTTGGATTTTTGGAACAATTATAAGGTAGGTTAATTATGTTGAAAATAGAAAAGTGGACTTATTCATCAAAGCCACCAGTATCTACCTAGAGAAAATTGACAAATAAATTAATATTTTCGCCTATCGTAATACTTATCTAGGTGGGTTGACGATTTTTTTCCCTTTCATATCCCTCTCTTTTTCCGTCCGTCCGCCGTACGCGCCACTTTGCCTCATTCCCGCGGACTAATTTTAATGAAATTTGGGGTATGGGCTCCATTTTGGGTCTAGCTGGGCAGCAAAGATTTTGAATATAGTCTTTAAAATTTGTTTGACACCACCCGGACTTATGTGGTGCCAACCGATCGGAGGATAATTAAGTACCTAATTATGAATGTTTCTTCATAGACTCCTATGTGAGTCATAGAGTTCAATGTTTAAAAGCGAATGGAACCATTCAGGCGATCAACTATCGTTATGAGCAACAATATTGTGAAATTTATCAGACCCACGTGTCTCATAAATCCCTGAGCTAGTCAGAAAGCTAGTTTCGAAAGAGGCTCTTCCGGCCATTGTAGGGAGGTTCATGTCTTCTTGGCTCCGTGAGTTTGAAGATGATGAATCAGAAGCACGACTATAAATCGCATATATGAATGTTATCCATTGGAAGACAGGCAAATTTCAGCTGGTTTTCTTTCTTCGTGTAGAGTTTCACGTCACTCATTAATTTGTGCTTCGTTAGCATGAATCAAATGTCGTTGCGGAGGCGCCGAAAACTCTCGGATAGCGATAATATTGCTAGTAGGTAGGTGTTATTAATGGAAAACGCTGCAAATTACTACACAATGGTTTATTATTTTTCTATACAGGGTGTAGGCCTAACTGGTCTGCCATACGGTACCAGTCGATTCTACAACTAATTTGCAACAAAAAATGTCCCTTAGCGATTTTTTTAAACCCTTCGTTTTCGAGTTATTTTAATTTTAAACTTTTCTTTCGTGATTTCGACCTCATGTTATTAAATTGGTCTTAACTCCTTTAATTTGCTGTGTAAATTACAATTTGAGGATACTGTTGAAAAGAGCATTAAATTTCCTATCGGATAGATGCCTTAACTTTTTTTTGAGTCAAGGTTTGAGACATGAAAACGTCCTCTAAAAAGAGAATTTCACGTAATTTTGGAAACCTCGCATTTTTTCAATCTCAAATTGAACTACGAGAACCCATACTTTTTCAAGATGCTAGAACAGTAAAAACTGCGCCAGAATCTCAGCTTTCCAATTATATAGTCAAAACATATTCTACAACCGTATTTAGGGGAGAAATGCGTGTTTGATCGCGGAAAAACGTGCATTTTTTCAACGAAATCGGCGCTCCGTCTAGTCGATCTGAGGGGTCGGACGATAGCAGTGGGTGGGTCGGCGCCGCAGTAGACCGCTAGGCCTCCGGAAACGGGAGGCAAGAGCGCTGATTTCGTTGAAAAAATGCACGCTTTTCCGCGATCAAACACGAATTTCTCCCCTAAATTTGGTTTTAGAATATGTTTTGATTATACCGTTAGAAAGCTGAGATTCTGGCGCAGCTTTGACTGTTCTTGCATCTTGAAAAAGTATGGGTTCTCGTAGTTCAATTTGAGATTGAAAAAATGCGAGGTTTCCAAAATTACGTAAAATTCTCTTTTTAGAGGACGTTTTCATGTCTCAAACGTTGATTTAGAAAAAAGTTGAGGCATTTATCCGAAAAGAAATTTAATGCTCTTTCCAACGGTATACTCAAATTGTAATTCACACAGCAAATTAAAGGAGTTATGATCGATTTAATGACATGAGGTCGAAATCACGAAAAAAAAGTTTAAAGTTAAAATAACTCGAAAACGAAGGGTTTGAAAAAAATTGCTATGGGACATTTTTTGTTGCAAATTAGTTGTAAAATCGACTGGTACCGTATGGCAGACCAGTTAGGCTTACACCCTGTATAGATCACTCTTCTGCAAAGCCACCAATCATCCAACATGAAGAAAAACATCGATCGAATTTCGGTCAGCTAAAATTTGAAAGGAGGTTAGGCCTCTTTTGCGATTCACACTCGTGTTTCTGATTTATCGTACGTCCAACCGTTAAATTCTCGTAGGGAACGAACGGTTTGTCCTACAGGGCTCCGCGTGGTCTCAAAAAATTCTATACTAGTAGGTATCTTAAATTATTGGAAAAACAATACCTTTATATCAAAATTTTTTGAGTTAGGGTGTTTTCAAAATTCAATTTTCAACCCTTAGAAGTGACCTACATCAACCAAAATCTTCGGGGCACAATTAGACTTTAAATGAAGCCTACATACCAAATTTAATCAAAATCGGTCTGTGCTAAGTGGGGAAAATGCCGCGTACGGCGGACGGACGGCCAAATTTTTATTCGATTTTTGTATTCTACGTACCTTGAAACGTAAACCAACAAATTTTAAAGGGGGTGTTAAAAAAATGTTTTTCTTGGTCGATTCCAAAGGTTCATTATTGAAAATAATAAACCAAAATCCGTTCTATGCAGGCGGGTGATCTATGCAGTAAAATAAATACCTAACAATTGCGTAATAATTTGCAGCGTTTTCTCTAGGTCTGCCCTTCCCGAGTGAAAGATCTCAATATGCCCCTGATGTAGGTGTATTTTACGAGTACCACGTTGAATTTTCTGAACGATGTTATATAATATTATACACCCGCCATCAGAAGAAAGTACCTTCGTATCAAATTCACTTGACTTAATCAAGTACACTTGGATTTACAGTAGATGAGTAGCTTAATCGGTAATCTACGATCAATTCCTCCCGCTGACTCTACTCCTTGGTTGCAATGGGGAAGTGAAAAGAATTTTTATGCGTCAAATTTCAGCCAACCAATGTGAAAAACAGCTTAAGCTTCAACGCTCACGAACTGACTCTTTCCCAATCACTATTGATTCCCAACAGCCAGTAATTCTCGAAGTAATATGTTAAACGGTTCCTGGCTGAGTTTCAACGTGTGAGAAAAAGGAGGGGTTTGTTTTTTGTAATTGGGTTTGAACACGACAACCTGAAGACCTGGATTCTTCTGATATTTTACGAGATCAAACTCCATCTGTGGATCTCAAAGATTTTATCGCCTTTCTGCCGAAAAAAGTCTTCCGAGTGGTTGTGGCACATGTTTTCATATATCCATAACCCGATGCATTCTAGCCAATCTCTATGTACCTTGCACTACCCTCATAGGGGATCATCTAAACGTCATCCTCAATCTCTGAAATTTTCATCAAAATCGGACAATAACTTAGTAGGTACAGTTTTGCCCGTTGCAAGGATTTCTTGACAAACACGCAACCAAAATTGTTCAGGAAGGTCTCAAACGTGCTTCCGCTATCTTGTGGTAAACTCGGAAGCAAAAAAAAAAAAAAACAGCTAAGAGTGCTCTAATTAACATGAAAAAGGTTGGTTGGTTGCTAATAGGTACATCACTAATCTTTCTTCCAATCATTTCCAGTTGTTCTCATTACCGATCTGACTTCTTCTTAAGCAGTCCTGTAAATGTATTTATATTGCAATAACCAATAAGGTAATACAATTATCAAACAAAAAATAAGAGAAAAGTTACCAAAAAACAATGAATCAAAAATACATAATATTCAATCATACATTGTCATTAAAATTAACACCAAAAAAGTGCGAGATTTTATCAAGCTCCTGGTCAATTTAAATGGCTTTTAGCTTTGATGCTAATACTCCCCTCGGTTAAAATCAGGGAGTGCATAGAAAAGGTGCACTTCACTTAGAATCGGGTTGGATCTTAGACAGGTTGATAAATGCGAAGTTGGAGGGCGCAAGTGATTCCGAAATCTTGTTCCGTAGTTATGGTAGTCAGAACTACGAGGGACCAAGTCCTTGTTGCCATGCATATGCTAAATACAGTTAAAAACGAAAGGGCTAGGAATCGCGAGACATTGCAACTTCCTGAAATAATGGCTACTTTTTGTTGTCAGAAAATTGCCACACAGTTTGTAGCGTTTCCCCACAGCAGTATCATTTTCGCTGCATTGATCATGAAGAAAGCGATCTTAGTGATCACTTTTTTTTTCTTAATAAAAATTTATCAATTTATTGCCATGATCATTGATGGGAAAGAATATAAGAGAGCAAAAGGGGTGCAAAGGTGTGTAGTTGAAAAGAAAATCACTGTCGACCACTATCTTGATTGCTTGTCATCATTATCAATTTTTTTTTCTCTCTATCATCGTAGCCGCACCGCTGCTCCTTCCTGGAACCCAATAAGCTCCTCGCAGCTGCGCCATTTCTTCCTTGCCCCTCGCAGACACATGCTAGCTGCCCTCAGGATTGAAAATGACACCCTGGCCCGCAGCCACCCTCGCACCACTCCCTGAGGTCTCCCCCACCTGTCACTCAGCCTTTCAGCTAGAACTTTCAGGAAGTTGGAAAACTGTGGTGCAAAATGGCCATCCACTGAGCATATAAGAGGCGTGAAAGTGGCGCGTCGTGCCTCGCATGCCACCACATATTTTCTTTTCTTCTCCTCCTTAGCTGCCGAAAAGATTGTGGCTACGGGACGGGAACCATAAGAGGGAGCGTCAGTGTCAGTGACACGTACATCGAATAACGCCTCCCTCTGTGGTTCCCACACCCCCCTGCACGCCAAATCACCCCTTAGGCCGGGGGTTTGATTGGTCGATTCCGTGATTATGGGTTCCTTGATGCAATTGCCCCATGCGAGCATCATGGCCTCCCCTATCAAATCCCTTACCTCGTTTTGCCTTCGAGTCACCAGCCCACCCATCTTGCAGCTAAGTGCGTGTTCAACTGAAAAGGGCCTGGCACCACAACCATCATGCTGGAGGCAAGTTGCTGGTGACTCTTTTGTACCTTACTGTCAGAGCGTCACGAAATTCAGATGGGCTGAGGTCGAAGTTATGCTTACGAAGGGGCACTACTGACAGCCATCCTGAAGACTTAGACCCAGAGACCTGATGCACTGAACGCTTATTGCCCTTCTGCGATCCGCAGTGAGCTTTTCCAGTGCGTTTCTCAGCTTCGTGTCCTCCCCTTCAGATTTGCGACCCCGTGATGTTTTCTTCGCTTCTGACACTCTCCTTCTGTGTTCTTGGACATCAATTTCCCTTCGATCCCGAAAGGCTGAGAGTAACTCTCTTGACCCTTCTTGAGATATCTCGTGGGCCATCCTCACACCTCTCACTGGGTCAGTAACCGCCATGCCTCCTTTGTTCACAGGGAGTGAAAAAATCTCCGCTTTATCATCCGTGACCACCCCTCCCACTATGGCTGGAATGAACTTGCCTCTGATCACTGACTTTAAGGGGTAATACTCCTCTTCTCTGCTTGCAATTACTCTTTGTAGGTACTGCCATCTAAACTGTGCGGATTTGCAGAAGACTGCGTGAGCTGCCTGAGGTTGATCACTTACCTTCAATGACCACTTGATCTTAGTGAAGAAAGTGATCATAGTGATCTTCAATGGGATGTCAACTACATATCAACGACCTATAGAATGGTCAGTTGAAAAGTTGGCGCACACAGCCAGTCTGACTTTCTCCCAATCACTTCCAGTGGCTAAGTTCCAAATTTTAACTCGCTTGAACCCGCGAAAAGTTTGCTTTATCGCTCACAAAATGTACTATTTACCTACCTTTTCATAGTATAAAATCTTACCTCAGCTCAACAACAAGCAGTCGAGTACCTACGTGGACGATATGATGACCACGTGTTGATAGAGACGAGACGCAAACAGTAGGTGGCGAAATGATCCTTGAACTCGTGTTTGCATATACCTAAGCCCATTTTTTTGGGATATCTCTTAGCCGTAAGACATGTCGACTCAAAAAAAAAGGAATTGACTTGTTTGAGGTAATTGGGCGAAAATTGGTTCTTTTTCAAACTCCTGCGCATGGATTTCAGATTCGTAATTGACTGAGGAAGCAACTGGTTTAAAAAATATGGATAATAAAATAAATCAACCTGATACAGGGAATTCCCGGTGACGTAGGACGTAACGTAGTGCGAACCAAAGTTTTTGACGAAATTTCCGACGCTGGGAAAGTCGCCGACGTCGACTAGAGCAGCCTGCTTGGCCACCGGTTGCTGGAGATGCGCCCTCGAGGGGTCAAAGTCCTCTTGAAGCATGGCTGAGTCCCTCACTCTGGATAGTCGCACAAGGACGTAGCAATGCCCACTGAACAGAAATAGAAAAGATGAAATAATGCATTTATTGCCCTTCGTAGTAAAGCGAAGTGAGGCAAGTGAGTGTAGTTACCCACCGTGGTTTGCTAAATTCGACCAACGTGGTTATCAACTATTTATTTTTCCCTAAATAGTATCTCGTGATCAAGATGTTTTCAAAGTAAAATTTCTCCGATCCATCATGTACCTATATTAAAAACAAATGGATGTGACACATAGCTTCCTCTTATCCATAACCCGGTTGCATGGATGATTCGATGAATAGCAGCTAATCTCAAAATATTATAGCGATGGTTTTCATAGGGGGACTATCGACACCCCAATCCGTACAATCCCTGAAAATTTTATCGAAATAGGGCAATCACAGTATAGTTTTGTCCGTTAGAAGAATTTCATCACAAACACGGAACCAAAATTTTTTAGGAAGGGCTAAACGTATAACGCGAGTGGACATTTTGAGTTTGGAAAACATTTTTTGACAACCTTCAAAAGTGAAAACAATACTACCACAACCTTGGTAGACTCAAAAGCAATATGATCTATCTGGTCGAAAATGCTTTCAATTTCGGTGCACAGCAATCAAGTTTCCAGGTATTTTGCTGTACTTGCGCTCCTCTTTGGAAATTTTGTAGAGTAAATTCGTCCTAGGGCCTCTTTTCATAAATATATTGTTGAGTAAAGCATGCATTCCAGGGGACGTCCCGTTGGATAAGCGGTAGGTCAATTTAATTTATGTAATTTAATTTCATTTAATTTAATTCATTTAATTTTCAATTTAATTTATGTATTTATGTAATTTATTTAGTACTAGCTGAAAAGCCTACTAAAAGCAGGCAAAGACTATTCCTCCGACTCTCCTCCCGCCGCCAACTCCCTCCGACTCCTCCCGCCCCAACCCCTCAGACTCCTCTCGCCTCCGACTCCTCCCGCCCCAACCCCTCCGACTCCTCTCGCCTCCGACTCCTCCCGCCCCCAACCCCTCCGACTCCTCTCGCCTCCGACTCCTCCCGCCCCCAACCCCTCCGACTCCTCTCGCCTCCGACTCCTCCCGCCCCCAACCCCTCCAGCCTACAACTCTCCCTCTGCCACGACCCCTCCTTGCATACGTACGTACGTACGGTTGGCGTTTTATATAATTAGACTAGCTGAAAAGCCTACTAAAAGCAGGCAAAGACTATTCCTCCGACTCTCCTCCCGCCACCAACTCCCTCCGACTCCTCCCGCCCCAACCCCTCCGACTCTCCTCCCGCCACCAACTCCCTCCGACTCCTCCCGCCCCAACCCCTCAGACTCCTCTCGCCTCCGACTCCTCCCGCCCCCAACCCCTCCGACTCCTCTCGCCTCCGACTCCTCCCGCCCCCAACCCCTCCGACTCCTCTCGCCTCCGACTCCTCCCGCCCCCAACCCCTCCAGCCTACAACTCTCCCTCTGCCACGACCCCTCCTTGCATACGTACGTACGTACGGTTGGCGTTTTATATAATTAGACTAGCTGAAAAGCCTACTAAAAGCAGGCAAAGACTATTCCTCCGACTCTCCTCCCGCCACCAACTCCCTCCGACTCCTCCCGCCCCAACCCCTCCGACTCTCCTCCCGCCACCAACTCCCTCCGACTCCTCCCGCCCCAACCCCTCAGACTCCTCTCGCCTCCGACTCCTCCCGCCCCCAACCCCTCCGACTCCTCTCGCCTCCGACTCCTCCCGCCCCCAACCCCTCCGACTCCTCTCGCCTCCGACTCCTCCCGCCCCCAACCCCTCCGACTCCTCTCGCCTCCGACTCCTCCCGCCCCCAACCCCTCCAGCCTACAACTCTCCCTCTGCCACGACCCCTCCGTGCATACGTACGTACGTACGGTTGGCGTTTTATTATATTAGATTTTAGGCAAGAAATAGTTGTCTCCTCCCCTCATCCTTATCAACCATACCATTTCTAACCGAGCCTCGAATTTGAAGAGCATTTTAAAATCCATGACACCCATTATCTATGACGCCCAACATGCGAATTCGAGTTCAACCCCCCCCCCCCCCCCCCCCCAATGGTGCCAGTCTGGCACCAAAGCGGAAATACGTCGTAACGTTGAGCTTTTATCTATTAGTTTTGGTAGGCGGTTCACACCCGTATTCAAGGTAAAACACACACAAAAAAAAACACGCAATATGCAGTTTATGGTATACTGGTACCATGATAGCACCACTATTAGTTCCATGGTGGTACAGAGAATGATTAATGAGAATACGGAGGTATAATGAGAATTGTTCCTCAATTTCAAAGCTTGGGTACAATGAGTAAGCTGAAAAAGGAACCGGAATATTAAAAATTCGGATATTTTGTGAATATAACCCCCCCACTCGCCCCCTCACCATTCTAATTTTGATACTCTGGTGAAATGGTGTGGAATTTGGAAAATTTCTAAGTCGAACATAAAAAGAAACACGCAAATCGGTTGGAAATTGAGGCCTGGGCAGAGTTTACAAGATTATGCCCGCAAACACACGTTTTTTAATCATTAACCCCCTCCCCCCCCCCCCCGTAAAAGGCAAAATTCGAAATTCCGGCAACGTAGTGCACAACTAGATAGTTTTCTGCGTCGAAAAAAAAGAACCACGAAAATCGATTGAGAACTAAAGCCTACACACATACAGACATTCACTTATGGTTTTTTTGCGGATTTGGATTCAGAATTGTCTAAAATGGATTAGTGAGTGGGTTTTTTTCTGTTGAGTGTTGTCCAACTTTACCCCAGATCGATCGCATAAGGACGCCCAAGTCTTACTGTGGCACGTCCTAAAAATGAAATGCAATGATTTTCCAAATAAGGACGTAAAGCAACTCCACAACTTTTCACTTGACTTGGAAATTTTCGTGAGTTATACCGGCAAACTAACAAATGTGAGACAGATATTTTCGAGTATATCAGCACGCATTTAACTGATAGAGAGATATTCAGTGAGCAAGTACAACCTCCAACCATGTAGACGAGTGTCCACTGTCCAGGCATCACTGAACTATTAGCTTCTGAATGAATGAATGCACATACCCAAACACAAAAAAAGACACCTCTCTACTAATTTCTTCCCAGTCAAATCAATAATGTCTGCCAATGCACTATAATTTATTCAGCTGTTACCTAAAAATTAAACCTTTAATAAATGTGCAATTTGGCCATGCGCAATTGCCTCCCAATTTGAGGCAGTTTCCAACTTATCCCCAAGTTCGAGTTTAATTTGGCTCTTGAGTTGTCGGAAATCGGCATTTTAGGAAATCTACACTCGGGCCCTACGTTACACAAAAGTGGCACAAAATCTGGATATACTGGTGCATCGAATATAAAAGATTCGCTGGTGCCAAGGAATTGATCACAAAAAGCAGACGGATAAGCCACCATGGATTCAAATTTGTTCAAAAAATGGTGAAACACAAAAAACAAGTGAAAATTTTGCTTGGTGCTCATGGTAACTGTGTTTGAGTTTTCGGGACAACATGTTGTGTTGGTATTCATTATTTTGTTCTGATTGAAAATTATGTGTCAACCCCACTTCTCTCCTAAGTCCGAATCCAAATGAATATTTGGAAATTTTCAAGTTACCAACTCATTATGTGGAATATTTAGAAATAATCCTTGTTCAGCTTCCATAGCTAACCCTAATGGGAAGATGTGTCCCTGCGCATGGGTGAAGTCGTACCTCGAAACGTAGCTGATGTTCAAACCGAGATTTCTAGCAAGCATTGCTGGAGACCAGCTTCCAGTGAAGGCTTGCCAGGGCTTGTCTAAACGCTCAACAGTGAAGTCACGAAAATAGGCCTGCAGTAGTTGAGGCATGTCATCACAAAACTCCATGTCGAAATCACCATGAAAAACGGATTTCTTCTGAGGCCTGCGAACAAGATGAATTGGTTGGTATAAGGAAACAAACCTTGCGAATTGTAATGCTTTATTCAAGTAGAGAATTTGAATAGTAATGAAGACAGCAAATAATAGGCAATATGGTTAATACCATAGACACATGAAATGAACGGCAGTATCACCATAATCTCCCCCAGTCAGTAAAGAACATTTGATGACTATGTTCTTATGAGGATGTCTTCGATGTCTTCCAGAACGCCGGGGATCAGATGTTTCTTGCTCCACTGCTTCAGAAGCAACAGAAAAACTTCCAGGACTCACGGACGACGTTCTTGAGGTCGGTCAAGTGAAAACTACGCTTCCAGGCAACGTTTTGCCCAATCTATTTAGCATCTCCAGGGCTTTGAATGAACGATGAATGATGTAAGTTCACGTAGAAATTTTGGAGGCAAATGAGATAAAAATGAGTTTTCAAACAGATTAGTTTGTCGTGGACTCCATATGGCATAATGTATAACAAAAAATAAAATAATTTATTATTCAAACAGCCCATGGATGCGATGAGAAAATGTTCTGAACTATTCCTGACCGAAATTTAAAAAGGAAACGCTGCAAAATATTACTCAAAGATTTATTATTTTCCTTTATTCGAGGTGTAAACGTTAAGGGCGCACCATCAGCTAGGGATCAATTCAACAACTAATTTCCGAAAAAAAAATTAAATTGAAATTTACATTAAAAAGAACATTAAATTTCCTGTCATAATAGGGCTCAAATTTTTGTAAAGAGATTTAAAAGTAAAAAATAAACCAAAAGACAACAATTTGTAAATATTATTGAAAATTTCCAGATTTTTCAATCGTTTGCTAGCCCAACTGAATAAACGGTTTTTTTTGTATTTCCCAATATGCATCCACCCTCAAACGTAAATTCTGGAAGGGTACAATACGCTGTGAATTCATTGTTTGATGTCACATCAATGTAGATTGAAAAACAGATATATCTGTTAATATATATATTAAGTGGTTTACAAAATTACATTCATGTGTCATAATTATCTATTGTTTTCAATGGAATGGGGTCCGGATTTTTTGCTTCAAACTTTGTGGGAAATAAAGTGCAGGTTCATTAAATTCTTGGCATTTTATAGATACCTATATGGTGAAAAGAAAAAAGCATTCGAAGGTCTATCCGCAGTCCGCACTTGCTATAGTTAACCTCTGGGGTACACAACTTTTTATACTCATCTCTTACTTTGACAACCGGGCATTGCAGTTAGTGAAAATATCACCAATTTGTGACAATGATACCTAAAAAACGAGATCAGTATCCTGAAATTGATATATATATATATATTAAACTCACTTGGATGTCGTTTTTACTTGGTCGGCTCTGAATATGTCAACGATGGGCTCTCTGAAAATCCAAGTGTTGTCGGAATCGTTGCGCGGGATGACCCTCATTGATATACTGAGGTATCCAAATCGACTGAGAACGTTGACAGCTCCGCCGACCCTCAGCTGAGAGCACCTCACGAGCCCAAACACCGACAGCAAGGCAATGAGTAACGTGAGCATCACCTTAAGACAAATAACACAACTCATTTCTCAAGGGCAACAAATCGTCTGGAGTGTGTGAATTGTACTATTCAGTTGGATTCCCACAAGTTAAGAAGAGTTATATTAATTTATACTGTAGCATCTGCATTAACTTGCATACCTACTTTACTTACTCCTACATCCACGCAGAGCGCACGGTGGACGGAAATCGTCATTTTATCTTAATAACCCTGAAACTTATTTGTATGGGAAATTTAACGCTCATCACAAATGTATTGAGTGTGGTCTCATATTTTTGGGCATTAGTTTCCAGAAAATCCATCAGTTGTTATCAAATTGGAAAGTTTTGGAATCGTATTTTAGTGAGTGGAATTTTGCTTTGAATGAGACCAACAAGAGCTCTTCAGGTACCTACTGTTTTGATGTTCAACTGGTTTCAGACGAAAAAAGACGAAATTTCCACTAAGACTTCAAACAAAACATTCCGAGTAATTTTGCCCTCAAGGTTAAAGAACAGGGCTCTGGTGAGGTTAATTCGAAACCAGATGTCCTGCTTTGGAAACAAAAGCTGTCTGTCGCAGCTCATAGCGAAAAAACACTTCATTATCATGTATGAACAGCTGCAGGACTGTTGGCACAACGCCTTTCGTGTTTAATAAAAACCTCATCTGAAAACGCTGCAAATTAATACATAAAGGTTTATTATCTTTCTATATAGATCACTCGTCTGCAAAGGCTTCGCCATTGTTACCAACCATAGATACTACATTCCTACCACATATCTACTTCACAACCAAGTTTATTTGGAAGAAATGAACACTTCACACAGAAACAGGGAGTTGTGGGTGCCTTCATGAGAAAATTTGATTACTGGTTGCTAAGGACGCAAAACTGAGTAAAACTCGAAGAAACGAACAGCGATCGCATTTTGGTCAACTAAAATTTGAACGGATATTAGGCTTATTTTGCGATTTACACTCGTGTTTCTGATTTATCAAAAGTTCAACCCTTAAGTTCTCAAGGGGAGCGGACGGATGGTCCTACAGAGCTCTGGGTGGTCTCATTCGATTCTAAAAATTTAATGCTATCTTGAATTGATAAAAAAAACAATACCTTCATATCAAAATTTATTGAGCTAGGTGGTTTTCAAAATTTTAAACCTTAGAAGTGACTGACATCAACCAAAGCTTCAAAAAAGGGCACAACTAGACCCAAAATGGAGCCCATTTACCAAATTTCATCAAAATCGGTCCATGTACTAAAAGAAGTGCCGCGGACGGAAAATTTTTTCGGCGGACGGACGGACGGATTTTGACGGCGGACGGACGGAAAATTTTTTATTCGATTTTCGGATTCTACATACCTTGAAATGTAAACCAACAAATTTTGAGGGGGGGGGGGGGGATGAAAAATTATTTTTCGTGATCGATTCCAAAGGTTCATTATTGAAAATAATAAACCAAAAATGAATTGAACGATGCACAGGCAAATCGAATCTTCGACAATTTTGATGAGCAGAGGTGTCTAGGCTGAATATGTTGAGTTTAGCAGGAAAAGATTGATTTATGGCACCTAATTAGAAACGTTTGACATTTGCGATAGGTAAATTGAGTTACAAGTATTATGCCCACCATATCCCTGATATCCTATCTTAGCTAATGCCAATTTCAAAGCTCTACAGACCAAATGTATAGTGAATTTTGAGATGAATCGGTTTAGGACTGAATACATCTGGAGTACGGGAACAAAATAATGTGAGTCTCAAACTATATGGTCATGCGATAAAACTAAAATTATCTGTTCGCTATTGAGATAATTTCCTTGAGGAAAATGACCGACAAGTTTGTGAAACGAGTTTAAATGGGGCAATCAACTGTTACTCTAGATTATTAGGAAGCAATTCAGCGTAATTTTTAGTCAGTGGGTAACTCACGTAAGCATAAGAATTTCCTGGCGTCATGAGCCCCATTTTGCACGTCACTCGCCACTCGTTCCTTTTGATGCCTTTGACTTTTTCATGTTCGTCACTTCATCGTCTGTAAAACAAATGAAAACTTTATTCAATAAGAAGGTGCCAAATACAAGTGACTTGTGATGAAGTTCCATGCTTTGTTGCAACCCTTCATAGCATCGTGTCATTGTGAACACAACACAAAAAACGTCTGCCAAGTGGGTGTGGCACATAGCTTCCTCGTATCCATAACCCGATTGTATAGATGATCCGATGCATAGTAGTTAATCTCAAAACATCAAAACAAGTTAATCTGTAACATCCTTGAAAATTTTATTGAAATCGGATGGAAAATGAAGAAGTTATGGCCGTTACAAGGAAATTCACGTTTGCGCATGCGCAGTGGATACTATCAGCCCGAAGGTGATGATTTTCATAGGGGACCATCTAAACACTAATCTGTAACATCCCTGACAATATCATTGAAATCGGATGAAAAATGTAGAAGTTATGGCCGTTACAAGGAATTCACGTTTGCGCATGTGCAGTCGCTTATATCAGTCCGGGGATGATCATTTTCATAGGGGACCGTCTACACACCAACCCGCACAATCCCAGAAAATTTCATCGAAATCGGACAATAACTTCGTATAGTTATGCGCGTTACAAGGATTTCATGACAGACAGACAGACACGGAACCAAAATTGTTCAGGAAGGTCTGAAACGTAAAACGCGAGTGGAAATATTGATTTTGGAGAACTTGTTTTTCATCCTTGAAAAGTGAAAACAAAGCTTCCGCTACCTTGGTAAACTCGGAAGCAAAAAAAATGTAACGACAAACATTTATCATTATTGGATCATGATTCATGGTACCCGATATATGCCTTATAACCTGCATAACCTGTTGAAATAAAGAACAAGATTTTTTAGCTGGGGTAGAGAGGAGAAGGAACTTCCGTAGGAAACAATGTGGTTTTTCACGGGGAGAATTGGTGAAAATATCAATTTAATGTTGAGCGATGTGATTTCGATGTCATTATTTTACAGCCTAGGAGTTGGAAAAGATGCATAATTACATGTACAGGCTTCTGAGAAACATTAGAAGTAGGTACTTATCAAGGATTTCACGACTTTGGATCCTTTGGACCATAAATTATGAAATAATTGAGTAGGAGGCCACTGTACCACCTGAAGGCAGGTATGATCTACTGCAAGAGAACTGTGTCGATAGACTACTGATGTACTACTGTGATAGATAGACAGTGGCTTAATATACTACGGAAACGTCCAAACTCATGGGAAATGTATCTTTGAGGCTGGGTACCAAGCAAATACCTGGCACATACGCAACAATAGCATCCAACAATGTTAGTAACTTCACGTTCATTATTGTGAAAATCGTGAACCATAAACTTCCAATTCAATAGGTCGGAGCTACCCACAATTACATCATAGTTGGTCAGGATCAGAATTTGCACTTTATAAGGGTGTTACCTATATTAGATACATCCAGTTGTGGTTTAGTGAACCTGTGCAGGTTATCAACCTCTACCTCCATCACCCCCATATGACCTGAGAGACGTAAGGGAATGACGCAAGGACCGGAACAGACAGCCTGGCCGAGTCTTCCCCTATGGAAGGTGGTCGTTTGAGGTACCTTCGAGCATCAATAGTCTCATTAACATTTAGCCTTCACATTGAAAACAAAACCGCAGACGATAAGAAGAATAGATCGCATGCCAAGTGGGTGAGCAGAGTAGGATAAACCGCCCATGGGAGACATCACACAGTTAAAATATCAAATGCGCCAGAAGCACTGATACCAGAAGTTATCACCCTGAACTTGCCACCAATTGAAACAAAATTAGTGAAATATCGGTTTTGTGTAGTGGCTAGAAAAAAATTAACTAGAAACACAAGTGTGAATTGCAAATGAAAATTCACCGACGGAAGTAGCACAAACGCCGATAGGCAGAGAGAGGATAGGCTTGAGGAAGCCAAAAATAATGTGTTTTATCACTCACACATTGGCTACATACAGTGGCGTTGTCATAAAAGGCTGCCAGAAATAATGGAACGACCATCAACCAATGCCACATCCTGATAGATGCTCTCTTTCTTACTAATTATCGAGCTTCGTCCATTGAAACCGTCATCCTTCAACAGTGGAGCTAATCGTCCGCTATTCAACTATAATCTTTTCAATTCTCACAACTCTCCCATAACTGTTTCCAAAACAATGAGTTACAAAGGTGGGAAACTTTTTTTCTCTCCTTCCTTTGACTCGGAGACTAATGAAATATCCGAACCACACGCATCGCAGGACGAAATTTTACAAGGGCGCCAAACGAAAGAATCCGTCAATATTCAATCCATTGGCAACCTCCACTTTTGAGAGTATGCAGAGCTTTGCAAATATGCACCTGAAACTAATATTATCAAAATAGTAAAGAGCTAAATAAATACTTTAAAAATTGAATAATGGCATAATTAGCACTAATTTGGTGTGGAATACTAAATGCGTGAAATGAGGATGGAAATTCGGATGTCGGAGTATATTTTTTCCAATCCCCGAAGTGAAAACGATTAATACCTTGGTGGGCACGAAATTCAACAAAATTGCCCATTCAGGATCATCGATTATAATCCAGTTCATTTCCAGATCATCATGCAAATGATCCAATGGGTGAAGTTTGAGTATTATCATGTTCTTCAAGTTTGACCGAGACATCTTTTCACATTATAATACTTGGTGATTATATAACCATAATTTCTATACTCCAACAGGAGGGCTTAACAGGAAGTGAGTTCAATTTTTTGGGCCTAGGATGACTAGAGTGAAACGCGGTCAGGAACTTCCTTCCAAAGCGATTTTAACTGCTTCCAGCAGTCTTACTTATTTCTCTGACCCAAACTCCGTGTCCAGTAAACCGATCGGTATAAGTACCTGTTGAATTTGTGAGGCAACACGAGGTACCTGTGCTTCACTGAGCCGATTCGTTTACTCAATCAGGTGACTCCGTCTGCCGTCTCACCTCCTTGAAAACTCGGTCTGTAGATGCAACCATCCCAGCTGAACTGAGCATCAATGAATGGCGGGGGCGGAGACATGCATAAAAAAAGTTCGCTGCAATTAGGGGCATCGTGACAAGGAGATTACGTCAACGGTGATTTCCAGTACCGTCTAACTTCAGGTAACGAACCCTAGTTATGTCGTCGTGACCCGACCTTTTTTCTAATACAGGCGGAAAAGTTATCTTGGAATAAGTATCAAATTACGATAAATAATAATAATGATAATAATAATAATAGGGTAGATAACTAATACAGTATTTTTCGTGAGAGTTTGGCACGCTGCTCGTTCAAAGTGCATGAACTTTCTACTATCACATTATGATTTATTATTTTCAATAATGAACCTTTGGAATCGACCAAGAAAAAAAATTTTTAACACCCCCTCAAAATTTGATGGTTTACGTTTCAAGGTACGTAGAATCCAAAAATCAAATAAAAATTTGGCCGTCCGTCCGCCGTGAGCGGCACTTTTGCCACTTAGCATTGACAGATTTTGATGAAATTTGGTATGTAGGCTCCATTTGGGGTTTAGTTGTGCCCCGAAGATTTTGGTTGATGTAGGTCACTTCCAAGGGTTCAAAAATTAATTTTGAAATTTTGAAAACTCCCTAACTCAAAAAATTTCGATATAAAGGTATTGTTTTTCCAATAATTTAAGATAGTATAGTATTTTTTGAGACCACGCGGAGTCCTGTAGGACAAACCGTTCGCTCCCTACGAGAATTGAAGGGTTGGACGTACGATAAATTAGAAACACGAGTGTGAATCGCAAAAGAGGCCTAATCTCCGTTCAAATTTTAGTTGACCGAAATGCGGTCGATGTTTTTCTTCATGTTGGATGGTTGGTGGCTTTGCAGACGATTGATCAATATAGAGAAATAATAAACCATTGTGTAATCACATTTTTATTTTGCTTCTGAATTGATAGCCATCTCACCATACAGCAGTGGAACCTGTAGAGGTTTCTGTTGGCTCCTCGCGATTGATTTCGGCGTAAATAAAACTAACTATCAAGTAACTAAAAAATGGTTTTATAGATTACAATACCTTTTTTTATAATGAGGTTTGTCTCATGTACCTATGATAAAATATCTTTGTAATTTCGGAACACAATTGGGAATGTCATAGGGTCTTGAATGCTAGCCAAAGGCTCTAAGCAATATAAGGCGAGTTTTGTTCACTCTTCAATCCATGCAATGGAGCTCTTCCTCCTATCTACTGAAATATGAATAAATAATAATGAAGTTATTCTTGAATAAAGTTATAAGCCTCCGCAAAATTTGATGGTTTACGTTTCAAGGTACCATATTGAATTCAAAAATCGAATACAATTTTTATCCCTCTATGAATGTTGGTACTTATTTGGCATCCCCGTGAAATAAATAAATAATTAAAATGATGATAGAAAGGAACCTAAGGAGTCCTGTCGAATGGACGTAGCACTGCACTAATTGGTGGCTGTCAAATGCATATTGCATATCAATTGCAGATGACAGTCTGATTTGCAAGGTACCTATCCTTGGAGTTAACGTAGAATTAAGAAGTACTTACTAATCAATTTCAATACCTAGGTACCAAAATAGCGGGAAACCTCGACCGAGTTATTCCTGTGTTCCCGAAGATCCAATGACCCAAATCCAACACTTCTCATTTACCAACCCTTGATACTGCTAGTAGACAACAAGACGGGGGGAAACAGATCCGAGTGAACCGTTCCTTCATTGCATAATCCTGTCTGTCCGAACTGGTAAAGCCAGTCGATCCCGAGAGTATCGAGGGCCCCATTCCATTGGGACACGTCGCAGGTTCTCGATGTTGACCATGACACAAGGGCCCGCTGACCCACTGGGCCCACAAATTCTACATAGTTAGATAACACTCGTTAACCCCAGTTGTTTTTTTTTTTATATGTATCAGGGACAATACCTGATCACGATTTTGGGTTAACCAATCAGGGTTCGCCGTGATAGTTCAGACCTCTATATCTTTGCATCATAATGGTATCGTGATCCCCCGCCTACTCGGAATGAATATCTTTCTTCTTGGGGACCTTCCTTGACCATTTATAAAAACCCTTTGTTCTTGATATTTTAAAGAAATCCTTGTTACAATGTTATAGTTATCCCCAAAACTGGCAGGCCCTCATTGTCCGATCCTTTCATTTTCAGAACCTTAAGGGAATATTGGTTAGGTTATTGAGCCAACAAAGCGCTCACTTTGTTGTGAAACTTAGTTGGTGTACAGAGGCTTGATGTGAAACAGTTTCAGTCACACGGCAACCCGGCACAGTTCTTAGTAGTATATTATGTGCGTGAGGGTCAGATGATTTTAAAAAAAATGACCATGGTAGAGATTGTTACTTGTAGATAGGTAGAGTAGGTAACTAATCAACAAGTTGGTTGGGCAGGCAGTACAGCTACTCCGTATAGAATAATATGGACGTATAGAATTATTTTGTGTACTATGAGCTTTGATATGAAACATTCATTTCAAAATTATGTTTAAAATTTTCTAAATTGTCGAACATCAATACGATCATAAACTCGTTCCCGATTATGGTATTTTATTTTTTGTTCTCTGACGTTAGGTAATGATAATCTAATACATTCAGACTACAACTTCCCCAAGTCCGTCATAAATACGCTCAAATGACCATCAGTTATTCAAATAATAAATAACAAGTAACAATAAAATAAACAAGAAATAAAAATAAACCAAACAATACCTAGTATAGCAAAATTCACTGTGAAGAAAAATTGGGCTTTTGCCGCTTGAAAAAGTTACTCATAAACGAGTTTGTTACATTTATTCTCTAATATACTTCAGAAAATATAAGATATTCTGCGAGAAGTGTAATGTAGAAGTGCAAAATTACGTAAGAAAAATATCATTCTCAAATTAGCGGAAGTTATCTAAGACATTGAAACAACTACATGCTGGACCATAGTAATACACTTTCCAGCACAGTCTTGAAAGCCATTACGAGGAAAAATAATCACTAACAACATTTTGAATTGTATGATCATCATCTGAATATAATTGCATATTATAATGTAAGATAACAATAAACTCATTCATTCATACACACTACTAGTCCGATGGCGATGGAATGCGTGGGGGACCATCTGGAGGTTATTGCTGAAAATGTCATCAGCACACCATGACTTCGCAGTGTTATGCCCGGGTCCCTACAAACTCATCGAAAGGACACTCATCGAAAACGTGAGCTCGAAGCTTTTTGAGGAGTATCCTCATAGGGTGGGACACTAGTCGAAAACTGGAGGATGGGAAAGTCGTCGAAAATATCTAATCGGACATTGGAGATATGAATTGAATGATAAAACTAGTTGATAATTATTTTCGATGAGTTTCTCGTTCCCTGTGGACACTTGTCGAAAATACTCCTAAGGGACAGTCATCGAAAGGAAAGTCCTCAAACTAGACCTCTGAAGGGTTTACTACCTATACCGTACCTACCGCTCGCTGTCAGGTACATGGGCCAGGGCCTCCGAGGAGGTTAGATAGAACAGGCCACACCACTCCTCAGTTGATTCGTTATTGTAAGCCCCCGCTTACCAGTGGTTATGCATTTCAAGACCCTTTTCCGCTTGCATGTTGCACCTTTTTGGAAAGCTCTCACTGAGATCCATCATTCAGAAGCTGTCAAACATGCAAGAAACTGCTTTTTCTGGCCGTTTGTTAACTAGAGCCCTAAAACAGAGGGCCCTAATAACTATTCGAAAGATAAAAAAGCTTTGTATTCGTGCAGCGAGTCAAAAAAATTTAGGTCCTCCAAAATCAAAATTTCCACTCGCATTTTGCGTTTCACAGCTTTTTGAACAACTTTGGTTCCGTGTCTGTCGGTCTGTCTGCCTGTGGTCAATCCCTTGCTCCCCCCCCCCCCAAGGGTATGAAGGGATGGTTCAATTGAATTTATTTGATGAAATTTTCAGGGTGTGTGCGGGTTGGCTCCTTGACGGAGAGTTCATCGTGATCGTGAAACTTCGGGATTAGTCCAAGGAGGATTGCTGATTGAGTCAGATCTGCAGGAGCCGACGAGAGTGACGAGTTTGGGGGAACCCCGAGTGTGTTTATGGGCGACGACTTTTTGACGACGTTTTTGAGAACGACAAAAAAGCGGGGGGAAACGTCAACATAATCGCAAACTACTTCACAGTCGTTTGGTGCTATTTTCCTCTTACTTTTCTTTCTCAGAGTTTCATAGAACTCTGTAGCAAGGTTATAGGTGAACTGCCTTCTAGGAGCCAAGACCAGCTGTATGATCTATGAAGCTCCTAACATAGTGTTCTTCTCTCCAGTTTATCCTATAGCACTAAACTGTGGTACGCACCCTCTAGGAGACCACTGGAAGTGATTGGTAGGATCTCAGGAATGTCGGATCAGCTGGGTAAGAAATAGAGCAGAATTCTCCCTTAATCATCCTAGAGCGCTGGAATTTCGTGCACAGCCTCTTGGAAACCACTGGAAGTGGTAGGAAGGATTTCAGAAATGTCAGATCAGATGTGTGAACAACAGTATTCCATTAGCAGAATATTTCATTTACATGTGTAATGTGCAAATTCTATATGTCCTTGTGATTCTATGTGAGGAAGCTTTAGTGCCTGTCCACTTGGCTGTGAATTGTTTTATTATTTTAAATAATAAACCTTTAGAATCAAACATGAAAAAATAAATAACCCTTCTCCCCCTCAAAATTGTATGCTGGTTTAGTAGGTAGGTACGTGGAATCCGAAAATCGAGTTAAAAACAAATCGTTTTCATAACAAATTTTACGTCCGCGGAAACTTGAGCAAATACGTACGAAATTTGAACGATTTGGGGTCACCCGATCACAACAACGCAAAACGTTAGTGCTATGTTTTGAATTAAATAGTTTATAACTGAAAAACAAAATAAAGCGAAGATATTTGCTATCATGTGTATGACTGGGTGTTACCATTCAAATCACTCATCTTTCATATGGTTGCGAGAGTCAATCGTCCCAACACACGATCATGGCAATTGTGAACATGATTTATAATCTTATAATTTATAATCTCATAATTTGTGTGTAATTAGACAAACTACAGCCTCACTGAAGGTAGTGAAGCCCTAACAAAGGAGGTAGGGCTACGTCAGAGCTATAGAAGGTGAGGGTTTTGGCCTGGTGTTCAAGGTGGCCTTGGGCTGTTATAATAGCAGGTAGTTCAGGGTTGACCCGAAGGTAACGAATATCCTGTCAATCAGATTTTTCGATGAGTATCCCGAGCTTCTACTTTCGATGAGTGTCCCGAAGCTATTTTTCGAGGAGTGTCTCGACAGTGCTGGACTTGAGTCGAATCAAAAAATTATTCGATCAAATAACTGAATTAATCTATTAAATTGAGTGGACTCTACTTTTCAATGAGTTTCTCAGACGTCACTTTTCGATGAGTGTCCACTCTGGATTGGAAACCTATCGAAAACGCCATTCCATGATTTTTTCGATGAGTGTCCTTTCGATGAGTTTCCTAGTTCCCTTATGCCCAGGGCAAGGGCAGACAGACCGACAAACGAGAAAATATAAATGTTCTGTCTAAAACGCAATGTGGGAATGACAAATTTTAGCAGCACGTTTTCGGTATGATGTTCTTCTAATTTGCATTTCACAGGTGCACTCACTAGTTGGGACAGTGTCCGGTTCATGGGGGCCCACACACCCCACCCCCACCAACCACAAGTCATTAGAAGCGGCTCCTAGGGCCATTGTACGAAGGTTTTGAGGTTGTCTTCGTTACTCTATAGGTTGGACGAATGGCGAGTCAGAAATACGAGTGTGAATCGCACAAGAACCTTTGCTGACGAGAGTGAGCCAAATTTCAGCTCATCAAATGTGATGTTTTTTTCGTTTCTTGGAATAGAATTTCATGTCACCCAGTTCTCTTCCCTAACAACCAAGAAACAAATTTCATATTCAAGGCACCTCCAACAATTGGATAACGATATTTAACTGGTTGTTAAGTACTGTGTTTGAATAGAAAGAAAGCGGATAGCTTGGTGAGATGTCCATGTGCATTACAGTCCGAAAACGCTGCAAATTATTACACAATGGTTTATTATTTTTCTATAGATCACTCGTCTGCAAAGCCACCAACCATCCAACATGAAGAAAAACATCGATCGTATTTCGGTCAGCTATGATTTGATCGGAGATTAGGCCTCTTTTGCGATTCACACTCGTGTCTCTGATTTATCGTACGTCCAAACTTCAAATTATCGTAGGGAGCGAACGGTTTGTCCCACAGAGCTCCGGGTGGTCTCAAAAAATTCTAAAAATTCTATAGAATCTTAAATTGAAGGAAAATCAATACCTTTATATCAAAATGTTTTGAATTAGGGCGTTTTCAAAATTTCAACCCTTAGGAGTGACCTACATCAACCAAACTCTTCGGGGCACAACAAGACCCCAAATGGAGCCTACATAACAAATTTCATCAAAATCGGTCAATGATAAGTGGTAAAAGTGCCGCGTACGGCGGACGGACGGCCAAATTTTTATTCGATTTTTGGATTCTACGTACCTTGAAACGTAAACCATCAAATTTTGAGGGGGTGTTGAAAAAAATTTTTTCTTGGTCGATTCCAAAGGTTCATTATTGAAAATAATAAACCAAAATTTGGCCGTCCGTCCGCCGTCCGCCGTACGCGGCACTTTTGCCACTTGGGGTCTAGTTGTGCCCCGAAGATTTTGGTTGTTGTCACTTCTAAGGGTTCAAAAATGAATTTTGAAAACGCCCTAACTCAGAAAATTTTGATATAAAAGTATTGTTTTTCCTTCAATTTAAGATTCTATTGAATTTTTAGAATTTTTTGAGGTCACGCGGAGTCATGTAGGACAAACCGTTCTCTCCCTACGAGAATTTAAAGTTTGGACGTACGATAAATCAGAAACACGAGCGTGGATCGCAAAAGAGGCCTAATCTCCGTTCAAATTATAGCTGACCGAAATACGATCGATGTTTTTCTTCATGTTGGATGGTTGGTGGCTTTGCAGACGAGTGATCTATAGAAAAATAATAAACCATTGTGTAATAATTTGCACCGTTTTTTCTCAGTAAAATGAAATCCGGCTGAAACTCTTATCACCATTGGTATCAGAAGAACACAGTAAAATAACATACAACTTATTTTCGAAACAAAAAGACTCGAGACTGAGAGACTTCCTCTTTCTTGTTTTTGGATGTTATGAGGTCGGTCAACAATGGAACCTTTTTCCACCAGGTACCCAAATATACCTTATCCTCCTTTTGAGGTGATGATACAAAATGATTCTACATCTCTACAATTATCGAATATAGAAATGGTTCACCACAATAAAACATAACCAACTGTAGCCAACATTAATCAAATGTATAAAATATGTTTACCTTGATCCTATACTTTGGTACAGCTCCACGTGTATTCCATTGAGTCAAGTCGGCCTGCAATGAAAATCATTAGTAGTTAGTGTTACAATCAAAATGAACTCAACAAGTTATCGTTATGTCTTTCATATGAGTAAGGCTGGTTCTCGTGATTTCGATCTCTGCGCCAAGAGAATAATATAAGTCAGGGGGAGAAAAGAACCATGTAATTCGAATCCGTTTTGGGTTACTACAATAACCTCCAGAGAATGGGATTTTGAAATAGCTACTAAAAATTTTTAATCCATTCAGAGATTTCCATTATCCGTTCGAAGGTCAACAAGTTGACATTGAATGACGAATGTGCTGTTTCAAGTTGGAAGATTTTCAATTATTTGAATACGTATTTTAGATTTGTACTCCCATGTACGTAAAGTAGAAGGAACGAAGGTGTTTTATAGTTATTATTTTTGAATCACAATTCATTAGACATCATCCATCTGTATCAAGTCCCAACCTCTGGCTAAAAAGGTAACAAATTGGATGACATCAAAAATAGGTAAGTAGGCATTTGTTCCCTGAAAACCTCTGATACAACACCTACTTAGGATACAAAATCGTTTCAGCGGGAGGGTTTACCGTATTGTTTGTTGATGAATTGTGCGGTTTCTCGACCAATTGATTTTTTCCGATAATTATTCGTTTATCAGTACGTAATACACATCGTTAATAAGTACTCTCTGAGTTCTGCTACATCACTCCCTATCAAAAGAAGTTACCAAACGGTGAAAGTGTAATGGTTTTACGACAGACGCCGTCTCCTACAACCTTCACGAGGAGCTCCAACGTTAACTGACGGGTGATCTCATAAAAAGACCAAGAAACCTGAGAGTTCACTTATGACAGACAGATTCAAAAACACATTCGCCGCATCTGCTCTTGTTTAGTCAAATTACTCGAGCAATCGTTTCGAAAATACCTGTTGCGCCAGTGCAGGAGAAAACATCACCCACGAAAATTGCCTTCAGAAGTGTCAACTAACTGTTTTGATCTCAATGATATAAAAACCTAACCATGGGAAATAATTTGGGAGCAAATTGCAGAAAAATTGTAGTGGAGTTTATCCTACGTGTGTTACTGGTCACAGAGGTGATACAGAACTCAGTAGTAATAATTGGAGCGCTGGCATTTGAAAGTTGAGAAAACAATTGGTCAGTTAAAAAACAAAAATTTTTACGATCATAGCAAAACACTCGTAATTTCAACGGGATGCTCAAACAGTGAAGTTTAAACGTTTCAGTACTTGAAGAGTTCAGTACTGACCAAGAGTTTATCAATCATTTATCTTACAACTTTTTTAAAGATTCCGAATCTAGATTTAATTAGGTACCCAAGGTTCAATTCTTTTCCACCGATTAAATTCTGTCTGGGAGTTTTTGTTCATCAAGAATTGCAGTAATCGTTTGTAGTAGGCAAGTTCTTTGATTTTTTCCCTCCCTTAGAAATCCACTCCAGATAATTCTGAAAGGAACTTAGGACTGGGGGGCTGGTGTGTTGTGGTTTGACACTTCTGATCAGAACTCCACTTCAAACCTTTCAACGTTTACTCCAGCCCACCTAAAAAGTGGCCAAAGAAACCCGGTTTCCACCTATTGAGGAACAGTTTTTCACGTGTTACAAAAGCGTTTTAACGATGGTTGGTTTGTTGGGTAGAAAGATTGTACGTGAATGTTTTGTACCAGAGCATATATTCACAATTTCGGCCCCTACAGACTAGAAGGAAACATCAAGTGTCATGGCTTCGCTTTCCTCGTATGAGTGATGATGAAACAGCTAAATAATTTTCCCCCTCCAAGTTGATCGTTTCAAGTGAAAAATAAAAACCAAAACTAAGCAACTTAGTAGAAAAAACACTGCACATTATTAAGAACATGGCTTTTCCATTAAAGTTCCATCCAACTATATTATCCCGCAAGGTTGACGTCAAATTTATTTTTACAGAAAGTACCAACCATCTATAACATCCGTGAGTTTTCTTCATAATATTTGAAGGGAGCTGAAATATGGCCCATTCAGTCAGTGGAAATTCATTCGCGATTCACAATCTTTTTTCTGATTCATTATTTGTCCTGACTAGAAAAAGAAGGCAATAATTGGTTTCTGAAAACTCAATATGTTCTCTAGAAAGTAAGAAAACACAATTTGTTCTCTAGAATGTGCCAACTTTATTTTGGCAGTATAAACAAGGTAGTGTAGGAATCAGGATTTCTTGACCACCATAAAACAGGCAGAGCTGCCCTATATCATCCTATATATTGAATATTGATATCCTGCCCTATAAATTGAATATCATTCAATCGACAATCTGTCTTCTGATTTCATCTACCTTTTCACGCACATTGATGCTTACATTTCTTAAGTTATTTAAATAAATAAAATGTCATGGAAATGCAGAGGCAATCTGTTGTAAAACCTCGAATATTTATCTCCGAAAAATATTCCAATGACTACGAAATCATGGACGCACTATTTGGCAGTTCAAACTGGGACTGAAACTTCAATTGAAATAAATTTCATTAATCATAACCAAGAGTTACCAATGTAACCAAGAATCCCAACAATATAAAGAACGCTAATACGAGGATACTATCTGGATGTTTCTCCCACCTGAGCCTTTTGTAGTCTGTTTCCTGGACTGAAGGTACCGATCTGATCTACTTGTATAGTTTATGCAATTCGATAGTAGGGCGCAGACTGTAGGTGACTGAAGGTCAAGGTTGTCGTGTCGTGAGGTTAGAGAAAGGCTTTGTTTCTCACGCACACTGCGTCGAGAAGGTGCCGCAAAAAAAAGCGTTTGGTCAGCTCCGTTCTCGCTGGTTTAATTTTCTCACCGGGAATCACTAATGAGGATTCCTTCCGACCGTTTGCTTCCTTTAGTGACGAGAAGCGTTTTTGAAACGGCCAAAGTGGATCTATTGGTGGTTTATTGAAGAATACTCCTTCTCGCACGTTCGGAATAATGCAAGTCAAAAAATATATGGACATTATGTATGTATACCGATGACTAACACTCTTCGGGTATTACTAGTTTAAGTCTAGCTCATTGACCGGTAGAGAGCAAAAAAGTCTTATTTGAGGAGCAATGTAACTGTCTACGCATAAAACGAAGATTCGATGATCTTCAAGACGTCGATGATGCTTGGTGTAATAGTGGTGAATATCTGTACCTTATACTGTTGGTCCATTATTATCAGGTATGTGTTCTACTTTAATGCAGCAATACTGGTATATCATAACATGCACTCCTGTTGGTCCGAATGGAATGATGCTTCCCTCCTATCAATTCTACACTACTGGATCAATTCAAGACGTACCCCTTAATATAGCTACATGTAGACGGAAGAAAACGGAGCGAAGATAATAATTAGGCTCGACCTATGCTCGACATTAATACTTATTCTCGTTCGTTTTTATTATCAGAAACGTTCAAAATGTTAGCATCGTAAAGCTTCACATCTACTTATACCTAATAAAATCAACGAAGGCTCGACGCATAATAGGTAATAACTTATAGCGATCAAGTGATAAATATACGATCACGACAACTGGCGAACCAAAGGTGTCTAGAAATGTTAGTTTGATATTTAATTATTACGAAGTTTTCAATTCCAAATTTCAACGATATCCAAATCAATAAAATCCGAACGACTTAACTCATTGTCGTCACTGTGAAAGGCCGATTTCACGATGAAGGAATAGATCACGATTTATTAGTGTTCATGGAAATGGGTATCTGCGATATAGTCAACGGACTTTTATGCGATTCAGAGGGTTCTGCGCTGTTGAACGTGGCCTTCGCGAGAAAAATACGATAAACAGCAAAGTCTCACTATTCATTCGTTTGATCCTGGTCAATTTGTATTGTCAGTTGGTGATTTTATGACTCAGGTTTTAGAATCCATATTCGTGGTATAAATGTTGCATTCATGACTACCCATTCGACACAACTTGTTGATCGTGGACAATCCTCGTCTATAGTGGATACTGATGGCAAATTAGTTGATGAGCGGGGCTCTTTTATTGAGAAGGAGGTATTGAGAGAGCAGTGATAGGAGGATTGTGAAAGGGAGGAGAGAATGATAAAGATGGCAAAGGGCGGAAGGAGCGGAAGAGTTAGTATAGAGTGAAAGAGTTATCAAACTACGAATGGAGTTAACCAGTTGTAGTAAAGAGGAAGGAGTAATGAAAGTGAGTGGTTGAAGAAAGTACGGACTGCAAGAGTTTTCAGAGACAAAGAATGTGAAAGAATTAGAAGGAAGCAAAAGTACCTAGTGTTAAAAGAACGGAGGAGTGAAAGATTTGTTTTAGAGATGGAGTGGCTTGAATAGTAGATGGAACAAGGGGCAGGAAGAGTTGTCATAGAGTGAGGGGGTAAAAGAATATTAAATGTTTTAGGGGAGTGAAAGAGTCTTTGGAGAGAGGAGGGAGAGAGACTGAAGTTAATGGAAGAGTTAAGAAAGAAACACACGACAGTACCAGTGTTAAAGATAGAGGAGTGCAAAAGAATTGTCATATTTTCAAGTGGAGAGAGTGAAACTGTTGTGAGGGTGTAAGTAGAGTAAAATAGTTGTGTATTGAGAGAGGAGTAAAACATTGTTAAATGGAGGGGAGAATGAGAGTTGTTGAAGAGAAAAACCACTGAAAAACTCATCAAAGAATGAGGGAAGTGGCAGAGCTGTCAAAGTGTGAGGAATGTAAAATTGTTTTACTAAGAGAGGGGAGTAAAAAAGTTTATAGTGAGTTGTTGGGAGCCCACTTACTTCAAAGAGCCGTTTTGCCCATCACTAGCCCTGACCGTCTGAAATCCTCGACGTGGAGTCTCTCAAGTATTCACGACTGGACTCGGCTTACAAAAGAATGATTAAGGACGCCCCCGAACACGGCAAGGACCTCTAATGACGCCACCTACCACTGCCGCCTGTCATGACTAGCTTTCAATGAGATCCGCAGACCAACATCCTGGACGTAAACATATCCGATGTTTCCATTATGCTAAATCCGAAAACCAGTTTCCTCATAACCGGGAGAAATCTCACGTAATTCAAACGTGAGTCACTCCAAAACATTCGGCACTGAGACCAGTGTCAAGGTCTCTCTATAAATATCGACTGTCTAGTGTCGCTTCGAGCCTTCTCGATAATGTCCCCTAAAGCTTTGATTTTTAAGATTCATCAAGAGTAGTGGACTTTTCTAGGTTCCACCATGCACAATAACATTGAAGACAGTTTTGTGGAATTTTAAAGAAATTATGTCATGGTGTTTTGAAAGAAAATCACAATACGAGAGGGTAAAGCGTTTCCTGCTCTTTGATAAATATAAATTACGATCCAACAACCCTTTGCTATCAACCCTCATGAAAGTAATGTAACCTCGATAATACATAGCACCTTCAACCGTGTTTAAATTTTACACCGGCCGAGCATCGGCGATTGAACACTTTCAAATCCTACATTTGGCGTAAACAAGTTAGCGAACTGGCTAACCGACCGATGCTCAAACGACGTCTCCACTCGGAGACGGTACTTCAATGATGTTCGCGACTTGAGCACGTCCAGTCAAAAGGCTTAAGGTGAATCGACTAATTTATCTTCCCTAGGAACAAAAAAACGTCTGCCAAGTGGGTGTGGCACATAGCTTCCTCGTATCCAAAACCCGATTGTATAGATGATCCGATACATAGTAGTTAATCTCAAAACACCAATCTCTAAATACCTTTCACTACCCTCATAGGGGACCATCTACACGCTAATCTGGATAATCCTAGAAAATTTCATCAAATTCGGATGAAAAATGTAAGTGAGTCAATACTCAAAAAATCAAAAAAAATTTTCTCGGTATGGCTGGGAATCGAATCCGTTACCTCTTAGTTGATAGTTTGACTCGCTGCTCATCATTTTTGAGGAAATTCATGTTTGCGCATGCGCAGTGGCTACTATCAGTCCGAAGGTGATGATTTTCATAGGGGACCATCTAAATACTAATCTGTAACATCCCTGAAAATTTCATTGAAATCGGATGGAAAATGTAGAAGTTATGGCCGTTACAAGGAATTCACGTTTGCGCACGCGCAGTCGCTTCTATCAGTCCGGGGATGATGATTTTCATAGGGGACCGTCTACACGCCAACCCGCACAATCCCTGAAAATTTCATCGAAATCGGACAATAACTTCGTATAGTTATGCGCGTTACAAGGAATTCATGACAGACGGACAGACACACAGACAGACAGACAGACAGACAGACACACAGACACGGAACCAAAATTGTTCAGAAAGGTCTAAAACGCAAAACGCGAGTGAAAATTTTGATTTTGGAGAACTTTTTTTTTTTCATCCTTGAAAAGTGAAAACAAAGCTTCCGCTACCTTGGTAGACTCGGAAGCAAAATATGTCAAGTGGGTGTGGCACATAGCTTCCTCGTATCCATAACTCGATTGTATAGATGTTCCGATGATATGTAGCTTATCCCACAAAATTAATCTCTAAGTACCTTACAATACCCTAATACAGGCCCATTCTCTGAAGATTTCATCGAATTCGGGGAGAAAATATGACTGTTGCAAGGAAATTCAAATTTGCGCATGCGCACTGACTACTATCAGTCCGGGTGATGATTTTCATAGGGGGGCCATCAACATCCCAACCCGCACAATATCTGAAAAGTTCATCAAATTCGGATGAAAAATGTAGAAATTATGACTGTTACAAGGTGATTCACTTTGGCGCATGCCCAGTACCTGCTATCAGTCCGGAGGAGATTATATTCATAGGGGACCATCTGCATCCCAATCCACATAAGTTCTGACATTTGCAAAGGAGTCGGATGATAAGCGTAGAAGTTATGGCTTTTTTTTTCAATTTTAGGAAATCACATTTTCGATTTAGTTCAAAATCTGCAACTATGTTGATTTCTCGTCCGGTAAACTGAGAGTTCAACAACGTTTGTAGAGATGACTTACGATCGTATATTTAAACGGGCTGCCTCCTCAAATGTTTGCCAATGAATTGAAATGCATCCGTCAGGACCAAACAACTTGTCTAATTTATTATCCCGCTTACCGATTCATCTCCATGCCCCTCTCAACTACTGTTAGAGCCCCCGACACTGAAATCACCCTTCGACTGCCAACGCGAGAAGGTGAGTAGTTACGTGACCCGCCGTCCAAATAGATTCCGCGTCATGTGCCCGACTTTCGAGAGGCATTCTAGCAACGCCGAAGCAGCTGCTCAATGACGATCGCAACTCGTGTCCTCCAACCAGCAGATTTTTCTGATTCCAACTTGGGTTCTTAGAAGAAAAAGAAGAAGATACCCTTATATAGGAAAACAATGACAATCGTTATCACAGATTCACAAGCTGTTAGAGCGATAAATCTTACTGCTATGAAATTAATAAAGAAGAAGCTTGGGCCCGAACCGCAGAATCTATCGGAATTTCAACAAAATTGAAGAATAATTAACTCAATATAGTTTTGCCCGTAAAAGAGTTTGCCAACAGGCAACAGACACACACACAAAAAAAATGGTTCAAAATGTTTCAAATGGGCCTGATACGTGAAATGCAAATGGAAATTATTATTATATTTTAATATTCCTTGGGTGAAAATAATTCTGTCGCTTTTTTTGATAGACTTAGAAGCAAGTTCCTCCAAAATATAAATTTGCACCTACGTTTCGCGTTTTAAACCTTCTTGAGCAATTTTTGTTTCGAGTCCATCTATCCGTGTTATCACAAATCTTTATATCTGGCAAGAATATACAAGTTTACAGTGAAGAAATTTTCAGGCTAGTGTGTGTGGCCCAAATAGCCCCTTAGAATAACAGGGAACATATAACAGGCTCTGCGCATGCACAAATCTAAGGTCCTCCGAATCTTATAATTCTCTGCACTTTCGGTTTCCTTCAAACTCGGTGGGTTGGTAGTGATTGACTGCTTACTATTCCACATGATTTTTCCTGGATCGTTTAAGGAGCTACTGCAGAATTGTTTTACATTTCGGTGAATTTTGCAAATATTGTGCAGTCTGGACTCAAGATTATCTATAAGAATTTGAACGGTATCCTCTGCGCATGCGCGTACATTACAGTGGCATTATCCCGACGTTGACATTGCAGTAAGAAAAATTGTTACCCAGTGGGCGTAGTGCCTACGCTGGCATCCAAGCTACACTGGCAGTAATCTCGAATTTCAACCCCTTGCTGACGCAATTCGCCAAAATCTGACACCAGCCTTATTGGGACGAGCTCTTGATACAATAACAGAGGTGGAACATGAGTTATTTGAACTGCCAGCAAAGCTAGGAGGCCTGGCGATCGAAAACCCAGCGGCTGATGCATCAGAAGTTTTCAATGCTTCAAAAACAGCCACTAAAATACTGGCAAAAGCAATTGAATCAGGAGAACCTCTCAACACACAACAACATGAACAAGAAGTTCAATGTGTTTTGAACGAAACAAGAAATGCAAGAGCCTACCGTCTAACCAACAGCGAACCCTACGCCGCATTGTTGAGGGGAATGCTTCGCAATGGCTCACAGTACTACCTCTCTATTCCGATAGCTTAGACCTCTCACACTCTCAGTTCATTGATGCCTTAGCACTGAGATATGGTGTTGAGGTGCAAGGCCTGCCATTGAGTTGCGAAGGATGTGGGGCACAAATGACTATGGCACACGCCCTAAACTGCAAGCATGGCGGAATGGTGAAACAAGGCCACGACATGGTACGAGACGCAGTTGCAGGAATGGCAAACCTAGCATGGAGAGAAGGGGGTGTCGAACCCGTTTTGAAGGAACATGATGATGGATCCCCCGCACTGGTAGCTGACATCAGAGTCCACGGCCTATGGGACAGGGAGAGGACGGCGTTTTTGGATAATCGCATTGTTAATGCTGATGCCTCCTCTTATCAGTCTCAAAGCTGGACTGCAACAGCCAACCGGGCAGCCCAAGACAAGCACAAGAAGTATGATCAGGCGGCTGAAGATCCGAGAGCTTCATTTACTCCATTAGTGTGCTCGTGTGAAGGGGTGCTGCAAGTGGAGTTCCAAGCCTTCCAGAAGAGGCTCGTGAATGTGCTTGCTGATAAATGGAGAAAACCAAGATCTGCCATTGCTGGATGGGTAAGAACGAAACTCCAAATATCGATCATCCGTGCAGTCTCCCGACGTCTTCGAGGCTCGAGGAAGAGCATCAGATGCCTCGGAATGGGGTTAGAAGACGGAGCACCCCTGCCCCTACTAAGAAATTAGAGAAGAAGCCGCTCCCGAAGTTCAGAGAGAAAAAAAAGGAATATTGAAATACGAATATTGGAATATGAAAGAAGAACTCTTTATGCCTTTATTGCGCCTCTTCTGTGCTCATCCGTTAGCTTCATCCTTGTTAATAAATTGTTATAATATAAAAAATAAAAAATAAATTGTGAAGCATTGACTTATGTTATTTATAGAGCATCAAAGATGCAACATTAGAGTTGCAATTGTATTATCATTTCTATTATACACCTTTATCATGATGGTCTTGAGTGAGCGAGTGGTTATGAAGGGAAGAGGAAGTGACCAAATCGAGTATAGTAACAATCCTATTGTTATAATCACAATCATAATAGTTATAACCCAGTCAATGTTAATATGAACAAAGGGGAAGAGACCACCAGTCACTGCGGAGGGAGACCCGCAGCTACCTAAACACTTTTGTTAATGTTGTTAGGGCTGGTACTTTATACCCAAATTTGTAACCCCCAAAACCGTGTTAGCGACTTGGTGCACCAACGTTTGCAAGTATTATCTCATCTTCATGAAAACTTCCAACATAAATATTGGAAAACATCAAATTTTGTGTTGATTGAGTGCCTAAAAGTGTCCAGGTAAAGGGACCTTGACACGCAAGATATAGTTCTGACTCTGAAAACTGAAATTCATATTCTCCTCTGTTCTGCCTAGAAATGTAGGTCTGCATCCTAGAGAAAATAGTTCCTTCATTTCTCCTGGTTGATAAATTGTTGAGGACATAAAAAACCCCCGAAGGATCTATTGTCGGCTGTCAGCAACCGCTAGCCCTCTTTCAGGTGATGGTAGATAAGAGTTGATCCTTCTTATAGATGATTGATGATACTTTAGTGTGCTACTTCGAGGGAGAGATTTCCGTCTTAGTGAGTAGGTTCAGGTAGAGGCAAAGTCGGATAGAAGCCACAACTTTTAAAGCTTCAGGCGTTCGCAATGAATCAAAAGTATGCAACTCAAACCACCAGTACCGAACATCCTGTGTTTTGTCATCTCGGAGAAAAAAACTTCTCGATTTATTGCGAGTTATCACCTTCATATCCATCGGAAAGCCGCATTGCATAAGTGATCAGATCACAACTACTCTGACTGCAGAGATTGTTATTCGTGGTTTTTGTAGGAAACCCCAGTATCATCTTAAATTGTATCTTAATCGGATGAACACTATCTACAGTTGGATGAGAGACAAGAGTGAGTAAGTATTGAGTAGTTACTCGTACCAATGATCCGATTATGAAGAACTTCGTATGGGAAAATAAAAATCTCTTTAACTACAACTATGTAGGAGGATCCCGAAAAAGGGAGTATTCTGACAAAACCATTGATTCTATCCCACTCCTCGATTCTCAATCGATTTGAGTCAATCTATGTCTGTTCGACTTGGACTTCTTTTTAATTGTGCATTACTTTGCCGGAATGTCGAAAGTTGATTTTTTTCAAGAATCTTGCTCAATTTAAAAATTCAAGTATGTAACCTGTGTTTCTACCCTCAGTTAGTCATGACTGCGTTCTGTTTTTCAGGAGCATCCATAAAACGCAGCAAATTATTACACAATGGTTTATTATTTTTCTACATAGATAACTCGTCTGCAAAGAACACGGCTTTGCCATTGTTCCCACCAACCAACATGAAGAAAATCATCGATCGCAAGTAGATATAAAAATAATGAACCAACAGTCATAAGCGCTACCACTATGCCAGCGAGTCCCAAATGACAAGTGAGATAGTTTAAGCTTGTCCCACCAAACCTGACCCAAGGGAAAGATTCTCCTTACATTCTCCTAGGGAGCGAACGGTTTGTCCTACAGCGCTCCACGAAGTCTCAAAAAATTCTAAAAATTCTATACTATCTTAAATCGATGGAAAAACAATACCTTTATATCAAAATTTTTTGAGTTAGGGCGTTTTCAAAATTTTAACCCTTATAAGTGACCTACATCAACCAAAATCTTCGGGGCACCACTAGACTCCAAATGGAGCCTACATACCAAATTTCATCAAAATCTGTCAATGCTAAGTGAAGAAAGTGCCTCGTACGGCGGACGGACGGCCAAATTTTTATTTGATTTTTGGATTCTACGCACCTTGAAATGTAAACCAACAAATTTTGAGGGGGGGGGGGGGGGGTAACAAATTTTTTTTCTTGGTCAATTCCAAAAATTCTATATTGAAAATTATAAACCAAAATTTTTGAGTTAGGGCGTTTTCAAAATTTCAACCCTTAGAAGTGACCTACATCAACCAAAATCTTTGGGGTATAACTAGACCCCAAATGGAGCCTACTTACCAAATTTCATCAAAATCGGTCAATGCTAAGTGAGGAAAGTGCCGCGTACGGCGGAGGGACGGACATTTTTGGTTTATTATTTTCAATAATGAACCTTTGGAATCGACCAAGAAAAAAAAATTTTACACCCCCTCAAAATTTGATGGTTTACGTTTCAAGGTACGTAGAATCCAAAAATCGAATAAAAATTTGGCCGTCCGTCCGCCGTCCGCCGTACGCCGTCCGCCGTCCGCCGTACGCCGTCCGCCGTCCGCCGTACGCGGCACTTTTGCCACTTAGCATTGACCGATTTTGATGAAATTTGGTATGTAGGCTCCATTTGGGGTCTAGTTGTGCCCCGAAGCTTTTGGTTGATGCAGATCACTTCTAAGGGTTCCAAAATCAATTTTGAAATTTTGAAAACGCCCTAACTCAAAAAATTTTGATATAAATGTATTGTTTTTCCTTCAATTTAAGATTCTATAGAATTTTTTGAGACCACGCTGAGCTCTGTAGGACAAACCGTTCGCTCCCTACGAAAATTTGAGGGTTTATATTGAAATATATATATATAAATCAAAACACGAGTGTGAATCGCAAAAGAGGCCTAATCTCCGTTCAAATTAGAGCTGACCGAAATGCGATCAATGGTTGGTGGTTTTGATTTTTTTTTTCCATATTGGATGGTTGGTGATTTTGTAGACGAGTGATCTATATAGAAAAATAATAAACCATTGTGTAATTTGCAGCGTTTTTTATTAGATTTTCGGATTCTACGTACCCTGAAACGTAAACCAACCTATTTTGAGGGGGGTTAAACAATTGTTTTCTTGGACGATTCCAAAGGTTCATTATTGAAAATATTAAACCAAAACGGTTTTGTTTTGTTCTCAGCTTTAATCTCATACCCGTGTCTTATTGTGTCCGTGGTGTCTAATTGTGTTCTAATTGTTGGACTACAGTTTCTTCATTCTTAGCCAGCTGACCTTATCACTCTTGATACTGTCGTGATACGCCTGCGCAAAATTAGAAGAAGGTGTGTAACAAAAATTTGGTGAAATCCACGTCTGAAAGGTGTGGCAAGTACCCGAAACTTGAATGCATGTACGATCCGATCAGAACTCTATCCTCAACCAAAATTTAAGTATTCAACGATCAACCCGGTGAGTCCCAACCTTCAAAATATTTTCATTTATTTCAAGCAATGTTTTCAGGTAATAAGCAAGGTAGCAGAAGCAATGTTTTCACTTTTCAAGGTTAAAAACAGTGCTCCAAAATCAAATTTTCCACTAGTCCTAAGCAATATTGATTTTGTGTCTGTCAGTCAGTCGAAATTTTCAAGGCCAAATTTTTATTCGATTTTTTTCTCTTTTTTTCTTTCTTTTCCTTTTTTTCTTATTTTTTTTTGTGCAAGTTCGGGTGAAGTTTGTCCCTAATGAAAATCATTGCCCCCTGACTGATAGCAGCCTCTGCGCCTGCGTGAACGTTCTAGTTCCAGCTCGAAAATAAATGTACCTATTTGATTAAAAACAACATTACACGGAGGTTTAGCTCCGGAAACAAAACATTGTTCCAGTATAACATTATTAAGGTTATCCTTACTATCTTATTATTTTATTGCAATTTACTCTAATTGTTAGTAAATTATGATTTTCTTAACATCTTTATTGATCATAAATAATTAATTATAAATACGTTCAACGTTACTAGCTTGCGCAAACGTAAAACCCTTTTAACAGCCATAACTTCCACATTTTCCATCCGAATTCGATAAACTCTTCAGGTAGGTCAATACCACACAATTGTGGTTGGAACACAAGATGGTCCCGATCAATTTGATTGTGATCGGATCGTTAGTAACCACTACACATGAGCCTACGTGAAATTCTTACTAAGCATAACTTCTACAGTCCCATTCGATTTCAAGGATATTTTCAAAGGTTGTTTGTAGCTGGCTATCAGTAGCCCGGACTGATAGTAGCTACTGCGCATGCGCAAACGTGTATTTCCTTGGTTTTTAGTTTTGCCTGTAATTTGAGGACACTGATACGAAACCAAAAAACGGCTGGCAAGTGGGTGTGGGACATAGGTTCCTCGAATCCATAACCCGATTGATAGATGATCCGATGCATAGTAGTTGATCTCAAAACATCAATCTCAAAATACCTTGCACTACCCTCATAGGGGACTCCACACGTCAACCTGCACGATCTCTTAATATTATTGGAAAATGTAGGTTTAGGTATAAACTTTATAGAAAATGAAGCCGAACTTCAACGTACAACTTGTACATTGTAAGAACTTATTACATGAGTAAGCCGTATTTAAATGGCGTAATAATTTGGGATCATTCATCACTCACTAACCAACCTACATAGATTGTGTATAATATCGATTGGTGTTTTTATCAAACTTGTTGTAGATTGTAGGAAGTTTGTTATTCTCTCAAATCAATTTGGTAAAAGTTTGATAAGCCATCTACCTTGGAAAACGTCCGTAGCAATGTTTGATGTCGTAAAGTGAAAATTATTTCTTATAATTGAGAAACTGCATGCAGTGATTAGGAACTGATCGTAACAAATTTCAATTTGGTAGAAAAAAACGTCTGCCAAGTGAATGACCTAGTTTTTTCGTATCCATAACCCGTTTGTATATAATTATGATCCGATGCATCGTAGTTGATCTCAAAACATCAATCTCTAAGTACCTTGCAGTACCCCATTGGGGGCCTCTACACGTCAACCCGCATAATCCTTGAAAATTTCGTCGAAATCGGAAGATAAATGTAAAAGTTATGGGTGTTACAAGGATTTCACGTTTGAGCATGAACAGTGGGTACTATCAGTCTGGGGGCAATGATTTTCGTAAGGGGCCATCTACACGCCAATAGGAACAATCCTACAAAATTTCATCAAATTCGGATGAAAAATATAGATGTTATGGCTGTTACAAGGATTTTACGTTTGCGCATGCGCAGAGAGTACTTTTAATTTGAGGATCGTGATTTTCATAGAATATTACACCTTAATCCGTATGATCCCTGAAAATTTCATCGAAATCGGATGGGAAATGTGGAAGTAATGGCTGTTACAAGGAATTCACGTTGGCCCATTCGCAGTAGCTACTATCAGTCCAGGAGTAATGGTTTTCATAAGGGACCGACTACACGCTAACCCGCACAATTCCTCAAAATTTCATCGAAATCGGACGATATCTTCGTGTAGGTTTCATCCGTTACAAGATTTCATGACACACAGATCACGGACAGGGAACCAAGATTATTCAGGAAGGTTTAAAACGTAAAAAGCGAATGGAAATTTTGATTTTGGAGAACAATTTTTTTCAACCTTGAAAAGTGAAAACAATGCTTCCGGTACCTTGGTAGACTGGGAAGCAATATTGTTTAGCATTTATAATTATTTTAGACCATGCATGAATCAAAGTACATGCACACGTTTTGACTTTAAACTGAACGCCTGCAATGAACCCTTCTACCATAGTAAAATTTTCAGGTGTTGTTCGAATGTTGGAAAATACGATTGATTTCAACTTCATATTTACTGGTAAATACAGCCTTAGTAATGTACTCGTAGCTGTATGTAGAAGCAATGACGATCAAGTGAACATTTGCCATTTATAATTTAAAAGGTTAATCTGTCTTATTTATTAACATACTATTGCTTTCTAGATATAAGTTAGCAGATCCTCTTGTACATCTCAAACGGTATGTCTCGTATCCATGTATCAGTTTCAATAAGTACACCATCACATAGGAGTACACCTACTAACTTCACGAACGCAATTTTACAAAATATATGTAGGTAATGTGAGTTGGTATCTAAAAATGACCCCTCCCCCTCCTCCGAAATTAAATCTTCCTTCAAACCGATGGTAGCTTTTGCGCATGAATAAGGGTTTTCGTCAAACATAATTTTCTAACTACCAAATGATTCGATTGCGTTCAAATTGGGGAGTAGTTGGTAGTAATGATCACTCTTGAATTTCATCGTTACCGGACACTAATACTTTCCTCAACCTAATAGGGAGGGGGAAACAAAAGTGTTGCAGCCGACAGAAAACCGGTATTGTCAATTATCGCATTGGAATAGATAGGATCGACATCTGATAACATTTCTTCACCGCCCACGGAATGTCTGGAAGTTCGTGTGAACGTATAGTATGTGTATAACACCATTGTGGCTTCTACGAACATACCCAGTTGGTTTCCAGAGCTTAAACTTGAGATAATGCACAAAATTTTAGTGAAATATCCATGAAAACAATTTTTTGGCGGTGTTTTCAAACGTCCATTCGGACACGCTGGATCAAAATACGTTTGAATACCTAGCAAACTCAAAACGTATGACAGCGCATTATCATTCAGATTGTTGCGAGCCGAATGGGAAACGCCCCAGTTCCCGTGATTAAAGTGTCACTGTGAGATATACGGAATTGTGTCAACTTGCTAACAGACCCATAAAACCTCGTGAGAAACGGTTTTCGGCCCCACAATTGAGACGGATTGTTGAATAAACCACAGGATGAAAGAAGTGGGTTTCAAGAAATTAGCTCAGATTAAGACCATCAAATGGCCTATTCTGGTCAGAAAATAACGGGTGAAAATTTCTAAGTATGATAATTTTCTGTGCCCCAAAGGCGTGTTTTTCCACCAGACATGCAGTTTTACATCTGAGGTAAAAAAATGGGTCGTTGAGCCCATTTTTAAGTTTCGAAATTGAAGCTTGGATGAGGGTACTTCCATCCAGTTTTAAAAAATGTAACAATTTTTATACCGACCTGATAAATTTTGATTTTGTTTTGCTTTCGTTTTTTTCAATGTTTAGCATGAAATATAGCTCAAAAAGGGATTTTGTTCAAATAGAAAGGTACAGACAAATACATTCTGCACAAATTCTCAAAGAAATCATACATAATAGAATCCAAACTGATTTGTGGTACTTCATCCATGCAAAGTTCAATTACTTATCAGGGCTAGAAAGAATCTCGCCGGTATAGATTAATGGGTAGGTAAACATGAAACAATAAAACTACAACCCATTGGAAAAGGTCCATATATGTATGAATCAGTAGGTGGAGTAGCATTGTCAAGTACGTAGGCACGTTGAAGGCGTGATCAGGACTTACATCACGGTCTAATCGGTTGCCTTGAACCAAGATATCGGACTTTCAGATTGAATGGCAATGTTACACGAAGCTGATGTGAATGAAGTGTGTGGGAGGTGGAAGTTGTGGGGGTTTGATGGAGTAGACTTTTTCCGTTTCTCAATTATATAAGTTATAATTATTATTTATGAGTTTTATAACCCCGTGAAGCCTGTTAATCTAGAATTGAAAAATAATGCGTAGGTAATAATTTTAGCCTTTCATATGTACATGCAGAAAAGATAATTTCATCTTGTAAAGTTTTCACGTAGGTGGAGTACTGGAGAGACTGGGGAAATAATCATGTAAGTCACTTTTACTTCCGAGGGTACCTTCCGAGATAGCGAAATTTTTTAAAATGTCTTTGAGTCGTGTAGTTGTATGTTTCTCTGGTGTACGTAAATCCTTGAAACTGACAAGACTATACAAAGTTACTGAGTTCGATAAAATTTTCAAAGCATCCGTGGGTTGAGGACTACCTAGTCTTCTAATGTCTACCTAGAATTTCATGGCTCCGGTATCGATATAAGCATTTGCGCATCTTCAAATATGGAATCCTCCACACACCATTTCCCCCTTTCTTTCTTTCTATTTTTATATAAGTCGCAGCAAGCACAGCTTTTGAAGTTTCAATTCAAAACCAATGACATTTTCAGGGTTTATGAGGTTGGAATACTGGATCGTCCCCAATGAATTGCAACGTGGTCTTAATTTTGGCCCTCTCTGTTCCCTTCGTGCAGTAGGTAACTTCCACAATGTTCATCCGATCCAATAAAATGGGTGGTGCGGAATGCATGTTGCATTGTAAATCACCTCCTAACATTTTAATTTTCGGTCAGACTAATTATATCCATTAAGCATTCCATTAAACGTAAAAATACCTTCGAAGATGATCATCATCATTGAAAAATTCTACAATTTTTACAGTATGTTCCTGATATTATGTGGTTTGAAATAAAATTATTTTTAAAAAATTTGAAACTTTTTTTAGGAGTGGAGTGGCCCCCTTAACAGAAGAAGACTAATGTGAAAGTTCAAGTTAATATTTGCATCGTATTTCGTTCAAGTTCCCTTTCCAAACGTAGGGAACAATAATTCATAGACATTCTCATTCAAATATGTCATCAGAGGGTGCAAGATCCACAATGGAACCTCACGGAATTTCCATCCTCAAAAAATCACCTCAACGCCACTTGGTCCCGCAACCGGGGGATTAGAAGCCCTTACCAATATGCTCTGTTCATGAGTAACATTAGGCCAGGCGATTATGCTGGTCCAAGTTCTAACAGCCAAAGTGAATGGCAAGAAGAAGTTCTAACTGCCAAGTGAGTCCCGTGAGAAGTTTGCTGGGGACCTTCAACTTGCCGTGCATGAAGTGAGGAAACTGAGATCGCCCTTCTCGTAACAATCATCAAATGCCAAGGGCTCTATCAAGTAGCACCCTCCATCGCCATCAGGGTCGTGAGGAACAAAGCCCCTCTATGGGTATCCACACCATTCTTATATCCCAGTAGATGATTACTCATACGTCGGTGTTCCTTTTGACGTGGTTTTGTCATTGTTCACGCCAAGACGCACAGTCTCATGCAATAGGATTTTTTCGGACAAAAGTAGGTTTGTACCTTCTCTTCCACCGTTAAACTGAACTAGGATGCCCGCCCACCCTGGTGGATCTCGAACTCTTCGTATACTTGGTCATCGAAGTGGTTCAGATCATCGAGGTGGTTTGGTCAAGACGTGTAATGATCAGCACAATGTAGTCCAGGAGCGAAGAAACTAAGCATTGCTTAATGATCTGATGCATGGGGAATCATCAAAACGTCAATATCCAAATATCCTTCAAATTGGATAAAAACTTCAGAAGCCAAGCTCGTTACAAATATTTAACATCTGCGCATGCAAAGAAACTGAAATCAATCAGAAAGTAATGAAATTGACAGGGAAACATCCAGCCCCTAATACCGCACAAGCCCCGAGAATTCCATCGAAATCGGGCTGTAAATTTGTGTAGTTTTGACAGTTACAAGGATTTATACAGTGTAAGACAGACGTGCAGTAGGTAACTAAACTAAAATTGTTCAGGAAGGTGTGAAGCGTAAAATTTATATTGTTAAGGATATATTTTGAATAACGCTTCCTTTTGCTACTGCAGTAGACTGAAAAGCAATAAAAGCCTTTGTTCTGTTGTCGAAGTAAGTATCCTTTGACCATCTAACAAAGATGTGGTAACAAGAAACTCTTAAAATTATTACACAGGGGTTTATTATTTGTCTGCATAGATCACTCGCTTAGAAGAACACATTGCTATTTTCACTACCTACCAACCATATTTTCACTCCACAATCAAGTTTATTTTTGAAGGAATAAAGAGTTGTGGGCTTTCACTAGTAAATTTGATTACTAGCTGCTAGGATGCCAAACTGAGTTCCACTGGAAGAAACGAACAACGATTGCATTTTAGCCAGCTACAATTTTGGTTTATTATTTTCAATAATGAACCTTTGGAATCGACCAAGAAAAAAAAATTTTTAACACCCCCTCAAAATTTGATGGTTTGCGTTTCAAGGTACGTAGAATCCAAAAATCGAATAAAAATTTGGCCGTCCGTCCGCCGTACGCCGTACGCGGCACTTTTGCCACTTAGCATTGACCGATTTTGATGAAATTTGGTATGTAGGCTCCATTTGGGGTCTAGTTGTGCCCCGAAGCTTTTGGTTGAGGTAGGTCACTTCCAAGGGTTCCAAAATCAATTTTATCGATATAAAGGTATTGTTTTTCCTTCAATTTAAGATTCTATAGAATTTTTTGAGACCACGCGGAGCTCTGTAAGACAAACCGTTCGCTCCCTACGAAAATTTAGGGGTTTATATTGAAATATATATATATATAAATCAAAACACGAGTGTGAATCGCAAAAGAGGCCTGATCTCCGTTCAAATTAGAGCTGATCAAAATGTAATCAATAGTTGGTGATTTTGATTTTTTTTTTTTTTTTTTTGATTTTTTTTTTCTTCATATTGGATGGTTGGTGATTTTGTAGACGAGTGATATATATAGAAAAATAATAAACAATTGTGTAATAATTTGCAGCGTTTTACACAAGAAATCAGGCCTTTTTTGCGATTTACAGTCATTTTCTGATTTATCGCAAGACCAATCCTTAAGATCTTTTGGGAAGCAAACGATTGGTCCTACGGAACTCTGGGTGGTCTCATTCGATTCAATACTATTTCAATACTTTCAAATTCAATACTATTTTGAATTGATGACAAAACAATACCTACCTATATGTTGAAAGTTTTTTTAGCTATGGCGTTTTGAACATTTTAGCCCTTATTTTTCACCCCTTGGAAGTGACTGACATCACACAAAAGCTTCGGGATGGATCCTAAATGCAGCCCATATACCAAATTTCATCAAAACCGACCAATGTTGACTAAGGAAAGTGCCGCTTACGGCGTACGGTTTTTTGGTTTATTCCATTTTTGGATTCTACGTACCTTGAAACGTAAACCAATAAACTTTGAGTAATTATAGGTGAACATTTTTTTCTTGGTCGATTCCAAAGGTTCATTTAGAAAATTATAAACCAAAATGGCTGTAGGTAGCTTCTTTCTGATGGGTTCTGAAAATTCTCAGTGCCACGAGCTGGCAGCTGGATTTCATGTATTTATTGGCTTTGGAACTCATGTAGATGAACAACCACAAAACTTGTCACAATTTCTCCGAGTTTCACGATATCATAACTTTTAAGAAACGAGTGAGGAAAGAAGACTGCACCAGAGGTTTTCCTGCTATCCTCATCATATTCGACAGGAGGGCTCAGTAATCGTGAGTGGCTCTTTGGTGAAGTGGACTAATGGAGCGGTTTCCGCCCTTCAGGATGCAGGGAGTGGGCGGTTGAACCTGAACGGAGTCAATTCATAGAAGCCCGTAATCTCAGCATTACTTTTTATCTCGTCTTCCCGTGTCGTGTTTCACTTGACGAGTCAAACTCCAAGCTGAGCGGAACCACTCGAGGCACCGTTTCAAGATCAAGGGCGATTCCAGAACCCGCATTATCTTTGACATTCGAGTTGACGCCGGAGGTTCTCGTTCTTGGCTAACGACAGGCGCAATCACGCCCACGTCAACACGAACTCATGAGCGTTCTCGGCAATGAGTTGCACTAGAAGGTAAGGAAGCCACGTAACCCTGTCACTTGACAATATGGTAAACACAGTGTAATTGATCCGAATGGTAATTGAGGCTCCAAGGAAATCGATGGGGGTCAACGCGAGCAAGCGATGATGTGAGGGTTCTCAGATTGGGCTCAATTATTGCAATCGGTAGAAGCTACATGAGACAAATGCCTACAGCAAATACTGTCTTCTGCACAATTAGCAAAGTAGTTTTGAAGAGCATTTTCAACATAGATTACTAGGATACACGTAGATTGTGTGAATACTTAGGCATCATACGTACTCTGCAAATATCAATTGAACAATCTTTCGATTTTGGTTTATCAGCGTTAGAAAAAAAAACTCCAAGGGGCGAAACGAGGAATTAAAATATCATAATGTTCCACGTTTCGTCAGTAATATAAATATCACATTTTACCGTGCCCGTGTTTGGCAACGCACTAACTTTTTTAGGACGTCCCACGGTAGGACTTGGGCGTCCTTATGCAATTAATCTGGGGTGAAGAAGGTCAACACTCGACGGAATGAAAAGTCTGCCAAGTGGGTGTGGCACATAGTTTTCATGTATCCATAACCAGATTGTATGAATGATCCGATTCATAGTAGCTAATTTTGGAATATCAATCTCTACGTACCTTGCACTACCTCAATAGGGCACCATATACATCCCAATCCACATAATCCCTGAAAATTTAATCAATATCAGATGGAAAATGAAGAAGTAATAAGGAAATTCACGTTTGCACCTGTGCAGAGGCTACTATTAGTCCGGAGCGATGATTTTCATAGGGGACCATCTACACGCCAACCCGCACTATCTCTAAAAAATTCTATCAAATTTGGATGTAAAATGTAGGTGTTATGGCTGTTACAAGATTTTACGTTTGCGCATGGGCAGAGGCTACTGTCAATTTGGGAGCCATGATTTTCATAGGGGACCATCTAAACTTCAATCAGCTTAATCCCTGAAAATTTCATGGAAATCAAAAGAAAAATGTAAAAGTATTGAATCATTCCGGCGTTGATCATTCTCATAGAGGACTATCTACACCCCAACCCACACAATCCCTGAAAATGTCATCGAAATCGGACAATAACTTCGTATAGTTTTGCCCGTTACAAGGATTTCATGATAGACACACAGACATAGAACCAAAGTTGTTCAGGAAGCCCTAAAACATAAAACGCGAGTGGAAATTTAGATTTTAGAGAACCTATTTTTCAACCTTGAAAAGTGAAAACAATGCTTCCTCTACCTTGGTAGACTTGGAAGCAAAAAGTCTGCCAAGTGTGTGACACAAAGCTTCCTTGTAACATAGATGGATATAAGCCATTATTTGAATGCTACTTCTTTGTACGATTAGGTACCAAAATTAAATCTATGTGGGCTATACAAAACACCCCTCACCATCGTTGAACATCTCAGTGAAATAGAAAGAAAGTGGTCCACGAAATTCTGGAAATTTTGCTCACGGCGGAGGCTAGTATAAGACCCAGGGCAGCAAAATCATTAAGGGACTTTTTGATCTTATGCCAAGTGGGTGTAGCACTTCTTCTTATCCATAACACGATTGTATAGATGATCTGATGTACCTACTCCTTGTATTTAATTCCTTCAAAATCGGACAATAAATTCATATAGTTTTCCCCGGTACTAGGATTTACTTACACACAGACTGACATACACAAAATCAAAATTGTTCAGGAATATCACTGAATTTCATCGCAAATTAGACGTAATGCCTTGTTGACACCAACTTACGCATGACTTTATTGTTCGGTCATCATAAAAGTATTTTCTGTTTAGAAATGTAATTACGATTGATACTGAATATGCAGAAACACACATTCCAGTGATTTACTCACATTAATGCACAGGGGTTCATTAACTAATAATTGATGCCTACTTGATAAGGTGCTACTTAGGTAGGAAACCGACATTGAGATTGTTTTACAAATAAAAAGGTAGTTGAGTAAAGAGGGCAATGACGTCACATTACATCCTACCTTTATGTATACTAGGTAGGTAGGTATTTTTACAGTGAAACCGCATAATATACATGATCTAACAGGTAATGACAATCTGCGTGGTGGAATCCAAACGAGAGCGTCCTGTTAACTCTAATTTCGATCAATTAAATCAAGCTAAGGTAGATAGTATTTTTTATAAGAAATGAGAGAAGTTGAGAGAAAATATTCGTACGAATAAATTACTTTGAATTACTGTTCCTGCGGCCGATCGACCAGCACTTTGTCGAAAACACGGATTCGAAATATTTACGTGGCAGAAAACTTATTCCCATACAAAAGCTCTAAACTATGAAAGAAACTGAGTTCAACGCAGTAATAAAAGTTACCATAAAAGTTGATGTAGATAGTGAATATTGAATAAGTCAGGTACGTAGGTACCTAAAGTTCACGTGAAAAAACCTCAGTCCATTCTTCATCCAGGTGAGCACACAAATTCAAATTTCCACGAAATGGGTCCATATTATAATAGGTAGCGAATAATTAGGTGTGTTGCTACAGTAGGTTTACGAGAGAGCTACTCGAAAGTCTTTAACCCGGTAAGCACTTGAATTCATTCACTTTTCGTTTCACCGCATGGTTTCCCTACCTTCCGTTGCAACAATAATATAAATATTGGAACAAAACTGAAGAATAAAACACAGAAAACCCGAAAAACGGTAAGTACTGAAAACGAAAGGCTGTTGAGAGGGGCAGAACACGCGACCTGAGCAGCAGCGACCTCCCAGCTGTTTCTTTCGCATCTCTCCCCTGTGTATTTCTGATTCTTCTTCTTCTCCGTATTTCCCTCCTGTTAGACAAGATGCTCACTGAGTTCTATAACTATTATAGCCTAGTTTATCAATGAAAATTGCGAAAGTAGATCATTGAATGTGATATTAATGACGTCGTATTAACCTCCTATCGAAGTCAAAACCAACTAACTATTTCTTCCTTTCGATTAAGTGTTTGAATCGGGTAGTTGGAGTTCACGATGTTCTCTCCTGTTGAACCATGAGTTATTTCAGTAGATTGATTTACAATGCACGGTTAACCGACTGATGATAGTAGGATTGTGTATAAATCATACAATTCCGTAAATCTTTTAATGAATAGATGGAATCGGTCCACGGAGTTGATTCGGGAGATTTCGGTGCCAGACTGCGACAGTACGAGGCCGGCGGGTAAGTGGCTACCTTTCACGTTCTCTTTCTTGGCGAGTCAAGAATCGATGTTTGCTAGAAATCGATTTTTCTACGAAATCGATTGCCTTGCTCTGATTTTTTACGAATATCGAGTGTAACAAATATTGTTTGTTTATTTCTTACTGCAATCGATTGTCCATTTCTGACAATAATTAATCAATTAAAATAGTTTCCTCCATGGTTTTATGGAGTGATAAGTTTCACTCAACTACGTATAAGTTGGACCGACCTCGATGATGGCAAACCGCTAAAAAGGAGAAAACTAAGAGTTGACTCAGTTCTAAACAGATACTTACCTACTTTAATGAAAGTTACAAACCAATGCTTAATCAAATGACCTCCGCGGCGAGTAAAAAAAACGGATCTTTGTCACTGCGATCCCGTTCTTTTGAAAATGGCCGTTTGACATTCCCAGATAAATGACTACCATCCTAGCTCACCTCTTCGTGAATGTGAATACTCGCGTACTTTCGGCTCAAGCCATCAAACAACTAAATAATATCGAACCGGAAGGCAGCATTTTCTTTTCTTTTAGTCTAGTTTTTGGCGCCCGAGAAGCAAATTAGTTATATTCCAAATTTCCCTTTTTATTCAGCTTCAGGTTACCGACTCTCATTCATTATCGCTGTTTGCCGTCTTACCGTCATCGTGTCATTTCGTCCCGTCATCGTCGTCGTTATCACTGGAAAAGCAGGGGAAGCCTACTATACTGTACATAAGAACCATATTAGTACCTACCTAATCTCTAGATTGATTCCACGGCCGTTGGATAAAGTTCTAGTATGTCCTTAGAGAGGTTAATCTCTTTTAAGTAGTATTGTACATGTGGTCTCCCTGAGGAAAAATATAATTTTTGCAAAACTTTACTAATTAGAACATCTAGTCAGTCTCAGAACAACAATCTCTAAGACCTTGCACTACCCTAATGGGAGACCATCTACACATCAACCCGCACAGTCTCTGAATGTTTCTTCAAAATCGGATGGAAAATGTGACAAGGCATTTTCATTGGCGCATGCGCACGGACTACTATCAGTTCCGGGGGATGATTTTCATAGGAAACCATCTACACGCGAAAAAATCGTCGAAATTGGATGGAAAACGTAGATATTATGGCTATTACACGGAAATTCACGTTTGTAAGTGATGATTTTTATAGGGGACCATCTAGATTTCGATATCAGGTGGGAAATGTAGAATTTATGGCTGCTACAAGGAATTCACGTTTGCCCATGCGCCTTTGTAACTATCAGTTTGTAAGTGATGATTTTCATAGGGGACCATCTACACGCCAACCCGCACAATCCCTGGAAATTTCTTCGAAATCGGACTATAACTTCGTATAGTTTTGTCCATTACAAGGTTTTCATGACAGACACACAGACAGACAGACATGGAACCAAGATTGTTCAGGAAGGCCTGAAACGTAAACCGCAAGTGGAAATTTTGATTTTGGAGAACTTTGTTTTTAACCTTGAAAAGTGAAAACGATGCTTCCACTACTTAGGTAGACTCGGAAGCAAAATAAGGAAAAAGAAGGTACTAAGATAGTTTATTATTTCAAATAATTCCGTTTTGACATCGATATAATTATTGTGGCAAAAAATTATTCTCAAGACAGGAGATTTGAGAGGATCGTAATGAAGTGCAAAATAGTTCCTAGCGAGAGCTTGAAGTCCTTCAACCTGAACCTTTCAAATGGCTGGTCAGTTGAAACTACATGACACCACCAGACACAGACTTTTTTAATCGACCAGTGATTCAATCATGGCTTGAGAACGAATCTACCAACAACAAGCTATTATAAGGCACATTTCGGATAAAGTAATGCAGTGGTGGGCTGATAAATGGTGATCCAAGTGAATCACGGTATTATAAAATCTAGCTACAGAATATAAGTAGTTTGCGAAGCATCGGATTTCTGTGGAGTTAGCCATATTTAAATACGGGAACGTGGCTTCAAGAACAAACTATTCGGGACAGATAACTCGTTTTCGGTGTAGTCACGTGCGAAATAATACTCTGTCCAGGAAAATGCAGATCGCAACTGCTTCAGGTTCTAAGAATTGGTCTTGTTCAGTAGTCAAATCCACTTTATCTCAGTCTTTCCTTTATTCCTGCACCAAATTACGTCAAAGCGTTTGAAATGAACATGCACATTACTGTTCATTAAACAAATTCATAAAGATCGATTTATACACCTACGTACATTATCCATGAAGCCTAGATACTATGTGACACATTATGATTTGTAGAAGATTTATGAAGGACGGGCAAAACCTCTTTAAAAGTTGGAAAAAACGCTGCAAATTGTTGCTCTTCGATTTATTTTTTTAAAAATTTGTATTACTATTTTTAATTATTTTATAAAAGTTTATTATTTTCCAAAAAAACAGGAGCCATTCCGTTTCCGTTTCTTACCTATAGGTTTCGTCCTGAAGTGACAACCTAATAATAAACCTTCGGTAAGCATGAACCGGTTCAGCTGAGAATAAACTCGACTTACCGATATTAAAATACCATTGCTTAAAGTCAGCTGATGTTTCGAAGGCGATTTGGCTTCTTCTGTAATTGAGAATGATCCTGCCATTGATAATCTTGTTTTTGCCCTTTTTTCCTCCAACCTTTTAGGGAGCGAACAATTAGTCGGATAACATCTTGCGTGATAATGTTGAAATTCGCAATTTAAAAAATACCCGGATCACGAATAGTACCCTTCTATTTTCCACCCATTAGATTAGTAACAAAACGTTTGAGGGACCCAACTGATTTGATACGTTTATAATTACAGTAGGACATCTACGAAAGGGAATGCAACTGTCCTTGATTATGCTACTTTCAAACGGGTCCATCTTTGAAAATTCTGCATCATGTTTTTCAATCGTGGTAATATAATATGTATATAACCCTCGCTTCTTCCATGAATCCCTATGTATCACTTGAGATCAAGTGGCAGCTGAGGAGTTGGGTCTCGAACTCCAGCTTTTCCCGAGCGATCTCAACTTCAGGTTTTTTGTGAGGTTAACTTGGTTGTATTCTACGTCAGAAGCAACTTTCCTTGAAGTGGCTGTCAATAAACGTCCATCTGGAGCCAATCAATAAGCAACTGAACTTGCATTATGATAGTTGCCACCTTCCACTCAGGAAGCGAGCCATAACCACGCTCATTGTTCATTCGCGGTCATCGTATATGCAGCAACTGCAGGAATCTTGAGGGGTATTAATCATAAATGGGAAACTAACTGGCAGAAAGATGATTACCACGACGATTTATCGACAAAAAGATAGTGCCAGCCCATATTATCCACCAACATCAGGCTCGAATCTCTACCAACAGGGTACCTTCCCAGTGGGAAACATAATTTTTTTAAACCATTTGAAAAAATAAAACAATAGGCCAAAGTCAAAGTGTTGAAATGTTTTGGAAGTTACCATTTTTCAGGTCAATTGTTTGTCATTGATAAATAGCGCTATCATCAGTCTCCCAATGGGAAAAAGTAACTCAAGATTTCATATTACTAACTGTACTGTACGTTTTTATTTTTAGTGGGAACTTTTTTTGAAAAAATTAAGTTATTGTGAGGAAAAACGTATGTTTTCAGGCATATTTTGCTGCTGAGTCTACCAGTATAGCTGAAACATAGTTTTCACTTTTCAAAGAAAAAAAAGTGAAAACAATTTTTTTTTTTTAATAAAAGAAAAATGAAAAAAAACCAATGCTTCCGCTACCTTGGTAGAATCAGAAGCATAATTTACCTGAAAACCAACGTGTTTTGCATAAAAACTCAATATCATATAAAAGTTCCCTAAAAAAAATAAAAAAAATAGAAACTGACTTCACCGTTGGAGAGCTGGGATCCTGGGCTATTTTTTGTCGTGCTCAACGATTACACTATTTTCCCGGTCAAATAATTAGCCTGAAAAATGGTAATTTTTGAGAAAAATGTACGAACTTTCACTTTGGTCTATTTTATTCACTTCTACAAATGAATGGCTTTAACAAATTCTGGTTCACACTAAACAGATAGAAATGTTTACGCTTTTTCTCACGGTATTCTTATAAGAGTACTTGAGTTTATCCAGTAAATTAAGGGAGTTATCAACATTTTAGTGATACAAGGTAGAAAACATGGAAAAACGTCTGCCAAGTGGATATGGCACATAGCTTCCTCGTATCCATAACCCGATGGTATAGTCAACCCGATGCATAGTCGCTTATCTCAAAACAACAATCTCTAGGTACCTAGCTACCCTCATAGGGGACCATCTACGCGACAATAAGCATAATCTTTGAAAATTTCATCTAATTCTGACGAAAAATGTAGAAGTTATGACTGTTACGAGGATTCTACGTTTATGCATGCTCAGTGGCTATCATCATGGTTTTCACAGGGGACCATTTACAAGTCCTTACAATCCCTGAAAATGTTATCAAATTCGGGTGAAAAGTATAGAAGTTTATGGTTTACAATATCAGTATTATGGATATACAATCAGTAGTTATTCGAAATTGTAATCCATATTTATTATTTCCAACTAACACGGTTGTCCTGTTTCTCCCCTCGAGTGTTTCTGTTTACGATGAACGTCTGGTGATGAAAACTATTGACTAGAATAAGAACCGGAAACCCCATTTTGTGATTTCAGTACAGCCTCACTTAACCTTTAACCAAAAATTTAAAGTTATGGGAGAAAGTAAACAATATTCTTGGATCCTATTTATGGTTATCTTTTATATTGGATCTTAGTTGCATAATCTTGTTGGTGTGATATGTCAAGATCAGGCGTCAATCAAGTTATTTCAACAATTTATTTTTTGTAACTGATATTTGCCTATTCTTAATAATAATTTATTGATCTGCATCACAAGTTATGAAAACCTGCTCATAGCAGTTATCACTGCAAAATCCCTTGAAACCCAAAGGTAATACAAACTCAAGAAATCTCAGCTATAATGTTGATACTGCATGAGCAGTGATACTGATTGACGCAGATCAATTGAGCAATTTGCTTAGGTGGGTGCGTACTTACTGAGAATGTCTTTAGGTCGATCTCGTTACTTGCTAGTGTTGGTACTCCCTCAATAACCTAATAAACCTCAAGAGCAACTCAACAGATCATCATAAATCAGCTGCTTTTGAGCTCGTCATACTCCTTCTAATGATTGAGCAATTATTACGTCCCGACCCGATTACCTTGAGCCTGAAAATGAGAGCTGGAACAAAAAGTGGCGCGTGTTCCTTTTTCTTTCTTCCTCTTTCTCTCCCCTTCATCTTCTCTTTCCCTCTCATTCATACATCTAGTCGTTTTTTCTTATCCTGCAGAGGAATAGCTGAGTGAAGCAGAATACCCTCAATTACCTCCAATTTACGAAGTTCGTCGCGGTCCCACGTCTTGCGATTCCTGTGGTTACGCGTCTTGCAAAAAGTAGATGGACACCTATGTTTATTAATCAGTTACAGTCGGTGTCGAAGTTCCCTCCTCCATCCCAGCAGGCCGATCCGAGAATTACCTCAGACACCAAGATCTGTGATTGTTGGGGGTCGTGCTTTACGATTCATCCCCAAAAATGTATGATTCATGTTCATAGTCATGAGAAATTTCAACATGAAATTGCTTTGAAGTAATCCATACGGGAATTTTCTTTCTTTTATTCTAACGTTCAGCACATCGTTAATAACATTGAAAACTTGCATAACTAACCGTTTGACTGCCCAAACTCAAGCTGACTTTCTTGGGACCCACACACAAATATCATAACCAATCAACCAGTGTAACTACGCTTTTCACTACTTCTTCATGTTTTTCCTCATCATCGACTTCAAAGTCTTTTAGAGCCAATCCCACTCTAAAAAAAGTCTGCCAAGTGGGTGAGAGACATAGCTTCCTCGTAGTATCTATAACCCTATTGTATAGATGATCCGAGGCATTGTAGCTTATCTCAAAACATCAATCTCTAAGTACCTTGCACTTCCCTGATAGGGAACGTTCTAAAACTCAATCCGCATAATTTCTGAAAATTTCATCAAAATCGGATGAAAAATGTAGAAGTTATGGCTCTTACAATGAAATTCACGTTTGCGCATGTGCAGTGGACAATATCTGTCCAAGGCTGATGATTTTCTTAGGGGACCATCAACACCCCAGTCCCCATAATCCCTGAACATGTCAACAAAATCGGATGAAAAATGTAGAAGTTATAGATTTTTTTTTTAGGGATGAGGGAAGATGAGGAAGGTGGGGCAGGAGAGAGGGATGGAGGGAAGTGCCTCTATAAAAAACGCTACGAATTATTACACAATGGTTTACTATTTTTCTATATAGATCACTCGTCTGCAAAGCCTCCAACAATCCAACATGAAGAAAAACATCGATCGCATTTCGGTCAGCTATAATTGGAACGGAGATTAGGCCTCTTTTGCGATTCACACTCGTGTTTCTGATTTATCGTACGTCCAACCCTTGAATTCTCGTAGGGAACGAACAGTTTGTCCTACAGGGCTCCGCATGGTCTCAAAAAATTCTATACTATCTTAAATTGATGAAAAAACAATACCTTTATGTCAAAATGTTTTGAGTTAGGGCGTTTTCAATATTTCAAAATTCATTTTTCGACCCTTAAAAGTGACCTACATCAACCAAAATCTTCGGGGCACAACTAGACCCCAAATGGAGCCTACATACCAAGTTTCATCAAAATCGGTCAATGCTAGGTGGGGAAAGTGCCGCGTACGGCGTACGGCATACGGACGGCCAAATTTTTATTCGATTTTTGGATTCTACGTACCTTGAAACGTAAACCAACAAATTTTGTGGGGGTGATAAAAATTGTTTTTTCTTGGTCGATTCCAAAGGTTCATTATTAAAAATAATAAACCAAAATCACCAGTTCAAATATTAGCCGAGCAGTACGCGTCTGGTGACACCAGGGAGAAATGAAATTTGTGTTTGCGCATGAGCTGTGGTCCGAGGGCGATGATTTTCTTAGGGAACTAATAACACTCCAATCCACGTAATCCCTGAAAATTTCATCGAAATTGGATAATAACTTTGTACAGTTTTGTCCGTTACAGGGATTTTATGACAGACAGACAGACGGCCTTAAATTATTTCCTGGCTCGAATGAATTCGTCGGTGTCGTTTCGTCATCTTCTCCCTCCCTGATTACTTTTGTTAGCACAGTAGCGGCATTTGATATGCACTCAGTATTCTTCCGTGTAACATACAATGATAGTAGTTTAAGTTTACAGTATTTCCCTTTTCTGGTAACTACCTTATTCTATATGTTCTAACTTGTATCCGTTTCTTCATGAATATTTCACTTTCTGCTGCCTCTGTTTTAACACAGGCCTTGCACAAACACTTCCAGGGCTTTTAAGTCCATGGATTGCTATATTTCAAAAACATTATTGGTTATATTTTGAGACGTGAAGTAAGAGTTTGTGAGTTCGGATTTTTCTGCGTTTAAAACCAGTTTCTTATTTATGCTTTGCATACTTTGGTATTTCTAGATAGTGAAACCTTTGGGTTACAAGAACATTACGTTTTTACAGGGTTAAATTATGAAAAGTGGATGGATTTCAGTATTCTACTTTTCTTTCTCGTAGTGATACTGTTTATAAATTTTTGATTTTCAAAGCTTTCGGAACAAATTTGGTTCTATGCATGACTGACTGAGGATCACTCAGTCTGTTCTAATGTTGAGGTCTAAGGATGTCTACCTAGTATTTCCTCCTCGTTCTTGCCGAATACTGTAACCATTCGTCTAATCAGTACGACATTTTCCATGGCCTCCCAATTATTTCTAATACAACTAATGTTGAATGGTAAATTTTCTATTGGGAATTCAAGGAGCAAAGACAGTTCCGCTAGGGCTAGACATGAGATTTATGTTAATGGGTACCAACCAGGTCGGGAAGCATACAAATAAACTGTCCACTCCAACGCGGGCTATTTGACTCTTGAAGCACGATTTCGTTTTCACGTACTTCCATTTTAACCAGAGACAATTATGAGACTTCTTGTTGAAGAACTCCGATATACTTATATCTGATCAAATCTACAATTTTCATCAAGTGAATGTTGGATAGATGAGTAATAATCCTGCTCATAATATTATGAGGAATAAAAGGGGAATGAATCCCTGCCGGGAGCTGGTTTTCCGGCGATCTATAAGATTCCATGTAAGTAATGAGTGAAGGAGATTTCTTTCTAGTTATTGAGACCTACATGAGATTATGTACCTAGCAGTATTCTAGGAAACCACCATGCACGCTGTTATATTATGATTCAAGAACAAGCACTATAAACTTTTTTCCTAGCACTGTACTTTTTTTGTGTGATGATCATCATTAATCACTTATCTCCACCTACAACATTCTTAACGAATAATTCGTGTTACAAACATCTAACACATTATCTTAAAAGAGCCCGTTTTTACCCTATCTAACCTCAAAATTTTCGTATTTACTCGTAATGTAATCAAAATTGGGTGTGTAAATCTTATGATTGTCAGATAGCTACATACAGTTGAAAATTTCTTAACTTCAACTTCCGAAGTTCTATGGAAGAAGAGAGATTCCAATGGTTCCGAATTTATTATATTTTCCCCTCACCTACTTTGGTTTGCTATTATGCACCATAACAAGAATTAACCGAACGAACATCGTTCTTTGCTATGGGGGTACCAACCCTGCCCCCCCACCCCTCAAATAACTTTCAAGCACTCATGGGTTCTTGGATAAGAAACCATGGTAATTCAGTATTTGAAGGTTATCATAGTCACTAACCACAAATGCTGGTTTTGCATTATAAAAACTTGGCAACGAGTCTGACAGAGTCGTTATTCAGTATGGTTAAAATGTTGTGTTGGAGCGACTGATGTGTGCCAAGTTCTACTCGAGAATTTCTGTTTATATTGACATAAGAACCGCTGTTTGCAACATACTCGTAGATCTAAAAGCTCACCTTGATGAATATTAGTCAACATTTTTTATGGATATAGCGTTCATTACTACACTCATATCACGAATCAACCGTTAATAAGATGAAGTGAAAAAAAAGGTGGGATTTAAATACATCGATCGTTATTTCACAAGTTTTTACATTCCTGTAGCGTATAGCAGATTGATTCGTGGGTGCCAATGGTTCGGGGATGTTCTGCACCTATGGTAAATCTTTCCATAGTCCGTTTCAGAAAAGTTAGGGAGCACGTTTAAGTCTATAATTGTTTTTCCAAATTTTTCAAATTTTAAGATTTTTACTTGTTTTTGACCTTGCAGTACTAAAATGGCCATAGCACCCACGATGTTTGAGACAATCAAAATATAATTACATCGTAGTAAAGAGGTTTAAATTTCCTATTTCCCAAGATTAATGTTTAAAAACAGTTGGAAAAACGAGGAGTTAAAACAAAATTAGGAGACATTTTTTGTAGAAAATTTCTTGTAAAGTCGATCCCTGAAGTTTGCGAATCGATACACCCTGCATACTCGACCTGCTAAACATTAATTGTACTCTTATATATTACGTCATATAGGTAGACATAGTACACTTCGGTGTGTCGCATATACTTAGCGTTGGAAGGGAAATGCTTAGATGCTGAGGAAAACCGAGACTTTTATCATGCAAGTTGGAAAGTGGTTTCCCAGTTAGAAGTAATTATATGTCCTAGTTAGTTAGAAATTCCATATCCATTCTCAGCACTCTTTAAAACTTACGGGAACGACATTTCATGTCTCCTCATAATTTGTCTTCCGGAAGAGCTAAAAATACTCAATAAACCACAAAAATGTCTGGGGGATTTCCTCATGTTAGTATAAAAAGAGGGGTTTCATACGGATATATTCGTTGGGTAAGATTCTGATTTGTTTTATTGTGAAAAGTAGTCCGATAGATTCAGGACGAGTGAAAAAGTCCTGAATCAAAGTGGAAAAAGACTCTCTAAATTGATTTGAAAGTGCAATAAACCCACAATATGAAGGAATAAAAAAGATACGTGAATTTCTTATTCTCTAAAATGAGGACAATTTGCACTCATCGTACTTCGAGTCAGCGACTGAAAATTATTTGACAGAAAGATCAGTATGACCGGTGTGGCACAAGGGGTGTGACTGAAAGATAAACAGCAGTTAGTTGTGACGGCGAAAAGTAATGAGGGTCGAAGCACCTCGAAATAGCGGGTGGCGGAAACACCGGCGAGTAAAAGCGGCAATTACCCGAATCAAATGCGGGTGTAACTCGTGTCCGTTGAGGCTCTATGAATGTACAAATCATGTCCGAGGAAGCGCCTCGAGGAAGGGCCACTTCAGAGTTGCACCCAAAACGACATCCCGGCGGTTGGTCAAGGGATCCTTGGCTACTTGCGACACGTCGCTTACCATCAAACCGTGGAAATGATCGGGCGTTTGTAACGTCCTGCGGGGATGCACGCGAGAGATGACCGGGAGCGAAGGCCTTGGCACTTAGATCTTGTGGTCAGGGCGGAAGACTCTGGCGTTAGAAGGGGTACCTATATCTGGGTACAAGTCCCACCAGTCCATAAGCACCAAAGACCAACTCGCCACACCCAAAAGATAAACAGAATTAAAACGTAGAAGAAGACAATCTACGAGCAAACTCGCCACAACCGTAGTTCATCCGAATGTCTCGATACTAGAGCTCCTCTGAATAGTTGCTTCCTAGTCTACCAATGTAGCGGAAGAATTTTTTGTTTTCGTTTTTGGGACGGGGCAAGCCCTCTGTCACTCAGAATAAAATCATCTGAAAAGAAGGTTTTGCTGCTCTCCATTTGGTTTAGGATGCTGAATACAAATTCATAATTTTCCGACTAAATTTTTCAAGTTTTATTTTTTTAAAACTTTGTGCTATCCTTTTAGCGACTTTCAAGGTATATTGATAGATTGATAGAATAGATATTGATTTGAAAAAAAAATGTACCAAAATACTATTAAACGTCTTCGAAGAACACGGCTTTTCAATTAATAGTACCTACCAACAATATCCCGCATGGTTAACAATATAGATTATTTCGACAGAAAGTTCCAACCAGCAAAACATCGTCATCCAAAATTTGTGAGTAGGTACCTGCAATCCGAAATTTGATTTTTAGTTATTAAGAAATCACAACAGGTTGACATGAAATTATATCCGAAGAAAGTAAAAAAAGGTCACATTTGAGCAGCTGAAATAGGGTTTTCTTCCGACAGCGAACGTTCACGCTCTTGTTTTTGATTCATTGCTGAACCTTCAAAGTAAAGGAGACAACTAGTCTTGAGGAAGAACTTGGGGGCCCACGTGTTCTGGTTAATATTTAACAATTGTTGCTCGTCTATGGTGGTTTCACTTGTTTCTAAGAATTAAACACCATCTTAAATTGATGAAAAAACGTCATAGAACATTCATTAGTTATGTAATTAATTATCCTCATTAGAAAACGGTTTTAGAACTTTAAAATATCTTTAAAATTTTTCTTATGAACAAAATACTGCCAAGCAGATGAGACTCATAGCTTCCTCGTATCTATAACCCGATTGTATAGATGATCCGATGCATTGTAGCTAATCACAAAACATCAATCTCTAAGTACTTGCACTACCTTCATAGGGATTAATCAACACGCCAACTCGCAAAATCCCTGAAAATTTGATTGAATTCGAGAGGAAAATGTAGAAGTTATGGCTGTTATAAGGATTTTACGTTTGCGCATGCGCAGAGGCTACTATTGATCCGGGGATGATGATTTTCATAGGGAACCATCTACACACCAACCCACACAATCCCTGAAAATAGCATCGAAATCGGATGATAACTTTGTACAGTTTTGCTCTTTACTAAAAGATTACATGACAGATAGACAGAAACGGAACCAATATTATTCAAGAGCGCTTAAAACATAAAACGCGAGTAGAAAATTTGATTTTGGAGAACATTTTTTCCTCAACCTTGAAAAGTGAAAATAATTCATTCGCTACCTTGGTAGACTCGGAAGCAATAACACTTGTATTTGGAAAGTTTTCGAGCTAAGGACCAAAACCTTAACATAACGAAAACCTTAACGTAACGAAACCCTTAATGGAGCCGATATACTGAATTTCATCGGAATCGGTCCCTGGGAGCTAGGAAAAGTGCAGCGTACGGCGTATGGACGGACAAATCAACGTTTATTTGATTTTGATTCATTATTTTCAGTAATGACCAAACCCAGCACCCAGCATCCTCGGGTTGGGGGCCCGACGGCCAAAAGTTGGAAACATGGAACATGCTTTAGCAACTAATCCTCCTACATTGTATGCAACTCACCCAGCTGATCAGGGAGGAGCATAGTTAGCCATTCGAACTCAGCAGACTCATAGCAGCTCCCCATGAATTAAGATCACAACTTTCCGTGACACCCCCGCATTCAACCCTCACGTTTTTTCGAATAGTTAGTTAGGCTCCATTTAGGGTCTAGTGTTATGGCCCGAAGGTTTTGGTTATTGTCAGTCACTTCTAAGGGGAAAACATATTATTGAGTAAGGCGTGCATTCCTGAGGACGTCCCATTGGATAAGCATTAGGTCAATTTAAACCAGTTAGTGAGCGATAAAACACACATTTTATTTACCTTTCTCCTGCACAAAACTTTCTCTTTTTTCTTGGCCGCCATAACATTTCTAGCGGCATGCGAGTCTCTAATTTAAACAGCATTTTAAAATCCATGATCTACGATACCCAACATGCGAATTCGATTCAACCCCCCCCCCCCCTCCCCAATGGTACCAGTCTGGCACCAAAGCGATCGTACGTCGTAACGGTGGACTTTCATCTTTTTAGGTAGTCCATAGTTGTTCACAACCGTATTCAAGGTGAAACACTAAAAAAAAATATAAAAAAAAACAAGAAATACGTGGTTTCTGGTGTCTTGGCACCATGGTGGTACTACCACTGATTTGTTGTACAGTGGAATAATTCATGAAAATCCAAAGGCATATTGAGAATTTTTCCTCAATTTCAAAGGAACAACAGCATAGGGTACAATTAGTAAGCTATGAAGGAACCGAATTATTAAAAAAATCGGAATTTAGTGAATATTATCCACCAATCGCCCCCTCCCCATGCTAAATTTGTGCTCTAGTGAAATAGTGTGCATTTCGGAAGTTATCTGAGTCGAACAAAAAAAGAAACGCGCGATTCGGTTCGCAATTGAGGCCTGTGCAGAGTTAACAAGATTATGCCCGAAGACGCACGTTTTAAGCATTAATCCCCCCCCCTCCCCTTTCGGCAGAATTCGAAATTCCGGCGACGTAGTGCACAACTAGATAGATTCCCGCGACGAACAAAAAAAGAACCACGAAGATCGGTTGAAAACTAAGGCCTGGGCAGAGTACACACCTATGATTTTTTTGCGGATTTGGATTCAGAATGTTCTAAAACGGATTAGTGTGTGGTTATTCATTTTTTTCTGTGGAGTGTTGTCAAACTTTACCCCAGATCAATCGCATATGGACACTCAAATCTTACTGTGGGACGTCCTTAAAATGGGGAAAAACATTTTAAAAAGTACTAGCTCGAACATTTTTGCTATTCACGTATTGTTTATTAATTAACTGAAAACATCAACGATTATTAAGAATTTTTTGACACTACCCAGACCTCTGTGGGACCAACCGATCGCTTAATGAGCACAATTAATTACCTAATTAATTGGTAGGTACTCCTAAAATCTCTCTCTCTCTCTCTCTCTCTCTCTCTCCCTCTCTCTCTCTCTCTCTCTCTCTAATCTCTTTAAAAAAACCTAATTAATGATATTTCGTGACTTTTTCATCAATTTAAGATAGTGTTTATTTTTTAGAAACGAACGATGAACCATGGTTGAATGAGAGTTGATTGTGAAATTAATTAGGATTGCACGTGACTATCGATGACTCTCGACTCTCTATCTCTGCTCGGTAACTGGGCCAAAAATGCGATCTTTTTCGTTTCTTCTTCTTCCTAATTTAAAGTTATTCAATTCCTCCTTCCATAACAACCAAAAACCAAATTTCGTTATGAAGGCACCCACACCTTTGGGATGGTTTGCTAAGAGGTACTTTCTGTCAAAATTAACTCGATCATTAACCTTGCGGGATAATATGGATGGCAGTTACTATTCATAAAACGCTGCAAATTATTACACAATGGTTTATTATTTTTCTATATAGATCACTCGTCTGCAAAGAAACCAACCATCCAACATGAAGAAAAACATCGATCGTATTTCGGTCAGCTATAATTTGAACGGAGATTAGGCCTCTTTTGCGATTCACACTCGTGTTTCTGATTTATCGTACGTCCAACCTTTAAATTCCCGTAGGGAGTGAACGGATTGTCCTACAGGGCTCCGCGTGGTCTCAAAAAATTCTATACTATCTTAAATTATTGGAAAAACAATACCTTTATATCAAAATTTTTTGAGTCAGGGCGTTTTCAAAATTTCAAAATTCATTTTTGAACCCTTAAAAGTGACCTACATCAACCTAAATCTTCAGGGCACAACTAGAACCCGAATGGAGCCTACACACCAAATTTCATCAAAATCGGTCAATGCTAAGTGGCAAAAGTGCCGCGTACTGCGAACGACGGTGGGACGGCCAAATTTTTATTCGATTTTTGGATTCTAAGTACCTTGAAACGTAAACCATCAAATTTTGAGGGGGTGTTATTAAAAATGCTTTCTTGGTCGATTCCAAAGGTTCATTATTGAAAATAATAAACGAAAAATGAATATATTAGAATGATTTTAAGACACGATTTTACTTTTAGGTAAAACACAGGAATGAACTTTATTTAAAACATAAAGTTGTGATTGGAACTAAGTTGAAAAAAAAATAGATTGGCATGCCGATATCAATACTTTCCAACTGAGCGGCAAGCGCTCCAAGTCACAAAATGGTTATTTTTACCCCATTTATGCCCGGAGGCCCTGGTGACGCTTCTACGAAAACAACGGATGACCGAGCGGGAAGTTTCCAATTCGAATTGAACTGACTTCGGAAACAACTACTTATCTAATCCCACTGCCTTTCTCTGGTAGATATTTGATGAAAATTTCACACTCCCACGTGAACCGGCCAACTGAATAAAAATCACAAGGCCGACAAAAATGAACGAGGAGAAATCAGCCCACTCAACTGGGTTAACTACGAAACCACTTAAGTAGAGTATGTATGAAAATGAGTCGCACGAACTTATTTCTCTCAATTCACTCTCATACTCCGTTTCCATGATTAGCGTTGGGGGGCCTCCCGCTATGACTCCCCTCTCCACACCTCAACCATATAGATAAGAGTAATTACAACTCGTATCTCTATGCTTTCAACACTCTACTACACCTTCTTTGTATGCGTTTTCCATGAAACTTCGACAATGGTCACTAAGGGAGTTAGGTAAAGGGTAAGACACCTTGTAAGTTAATAACGCAATAAACAAAATTTTCTATCCAAAGTGGGGTGGGAATTGGTAATGATAGGTTTAGGGACAGGATTGCTAAGTACTTAGCTTATCTTTTACGTATACATTACCTACAACATAAAAGTGGGTATACATTGTATAAGTAGGTGAAGGACAGGATCTTTCATAAAATAACTGTGTATTTCAGAAATTTTGGCTGATTCGGACCAGCTTAGTCTTCCAGTGTCGTGGGTGATCGACCGGGTACGCATAGGTTATTGACATAAGATAACGATGCGTCACAATAAGAAAACAATATTCAAGGATTGCGGTTGAGACGAACAAAATGGGGTGGGCAACCAACTACCCACAGAAATAAAAAGAAGTACCGCAGCTACAACTCTTTGAAGAGTCCTAACTAGATGCGAGACCTTTTTCAAACTGTGAACTTGGAAATGGGTACAATAATAGTGGTCAATGTTCTAAGTACTGGGAATCAGTAGATTAGATGGTTGGATGTCATCTTAAACTACTTGCAATCAGTCTCGGTTGAACGGAAATGATTATAGTCATACCGGAGTTGTTTTATGGAGGGTTGCTTCCGAGTCTGCCCAGATAGTCGTTTTCTCTTTTCAATGTTGAAAAAGTTCTCCAAACTTAAAATTTCATTTCACCTTGTTTGTTTCATTTAGACCTTCCTGAACAATTTTGGTTTCGTGTCAGTGTGTCTGCCATGAATTTCCTTGTAACGGACAAACTTATTTTTTATTGTCCAATTTCAATTAAATTCTCAGGAATTGTGCTGGTTGGCGTGTAGAACATCCCCTCTGATGGTAGTACAAGGTACTTATTGGTTGTCATTTTGAGATTAGCTACTATTCATCGGATCATGTATACAATCGGGTTATGGACACGAGGAAGCTATGTACCATACCCATTTGATAGACGTGTTTTGTAAATTTATTGCTGAGCAAGTTGGTAGTAAAGCAGGGTTACTATAGAGTTTTTTTCGGAAGTGGGACAATACGTAAGAAAATAGTTTTCAGAAAGTAGGACTTGAAATGTTGGACAATCTGCTCTCAAAACATTTGAAGCACAAGACATTCAGCATAGAACAATAATAATTAAATTCTAAATTACTTGCACACTTATGTAGCAGCCATTTTTAAAGAAGGATTCGGATGCCAGCTCACCTTTTGGATTTCCCCTAAAATTACGTTTAAACAATGTTCTATTATTGAATGTGGATGCTTCTGAAGAGGGATCCTCTCTCCAGGGGGTGGTAGGTAGTACATAATGACCTCATGAATTTAACAAGAAAATAAAATTGGCTAGTGAGAAAGACATGGATACCAAATGAGCGAATTTTTGACATGAAGGAATGTACTTAGCAATATGACCAAATGAGCAAATGTTCAAAGTTTTGTCGAAGGGAGAGGTATGCGGTTGCAGAACAACCACATGAATGACACCGATGTGTGACACTTTTCCTTCTAACCAAACACTTGGGAAAGTTCGAGTTAAAATTTTCCTGTCTACTTTGGAAGGTCCGAGTTTGAGGGTACGAATGCACCCCTACCACTGCCTTTTCGTCTTGACACAGTCGGTTAGTCTCTCGAGGCGTTTTATGGATGGTATTTCCACAAAGGACAAGAAAATCAATTTCCAATGGTTCGCCTAGCCCCCTTAGAAAAAGGGTCCACAAAAAATCAGGGTCGGTCTCGATTGTGAGTATGCCTACTCCGTGGGAATTACAGGGAGACCTTGACCTTCACTAGGAAGGTTCGACGAACTATCTACCTGAATAACTGGTGGGACTCACTTCCTCAAGTTGCTTGAGCTGTACTTGAGTGGGCCCTACACGGAAACACTACTTGTTATGTGAATGTGAGCCAACGCTCATATTACGGCACTCGTCCCTTCTCATCCCTGCAGGTCGCGTCAACAGTATTGATAGTGGTATGGCTTCAATGGTATTGCTGGATAACTAACTACCTAACTGTCGTTCGAGAGAAGTTATCTAAGACAGGTTAACTTCCCCTTCCTTCCCCTAAACACCATTAACATGAACTTGTTAAATAATCTATATGAAGATGTATCTAGTTTTTATAGTATAAACCCATAAAAAGAATGTGTTCCGTTTTACAGATTGTTTTTGGCAAGGAGAATGCAATCAGTAATTGTACTATAGATATCAAATTTTATTCAGCTCCATCTGAATGTAGTTCTTAACGGTACTCCAACGTATTCATGCTACAATAGAATATCAAATTCTATATCATATTAGTAAAAAATAAATGAAGGTATCTACTACCTATCTGAAATATATAGCAGGCACCAACGTACATTCGCTTATTACAACCCTGGACAATAACTATTCCCACCTTTAATAGCTACCCACCGTTCTTGTCAATAACGATACTTATCTACGAGTATTTTTTCAAAATAAAAACAATAAAGCTTATCACACCAGTACGTGAGTAGGTACAAAATCGAAACCACGTGGTCAATCGCCGTTCGATGCTAAAGTGAATTATCTTCATCGACGTTCGTTCATGTCCGTGGGATTTTTTCGACCGGTTCCAATGAATGAAAGATGAATGTGTGAAAGAATAGTGATCATGTCACAACCGTATTTCTACGAGGTTTGCGAATTGGGACGCTAATTTACATCTTAAGGCAAAGAAGTAGGATAGACGTATAATATTAGAATCAGCACAACGTATGCAATTAGTTCTCGGGTTATTCCTAACCATCATTGATTAACGGCCTTGCCTATTATCTTACTAACACTACTTACCTATTTATTTTTACCGGTATTTTATTTTAATAACACGAATTTCGTCGTTTCATATTTCCTCATTTAGCAACATTCCCTCGTCATTTTTCGTTTATTGCCTACTCTCCTATTTCCAAGAGTCACCGTTCGTATTCGCTATGCACCCAGTTCTTTATGGAAACCGGTTTACCCTTATCATCTTCTAGGATTGTCACTAACCGGTTCTGGCCATGACGTTCCTGGTCAATGACCTCTATCTTATAACCCTAACCACTTTGAGAGATTTTGGTTTCTCAAAATATTTACATTGAAAACTCGTCCGCCAAGTGGATAGACCTAACGCCCCGCGTGTCCTGACGCCCGCGTATCCATGTTTTCAAATTTAACCACTCCGGTAAGACGAAAAAACTTCAGGCACAAATTTCAAACTTTAAAAAATCTCAGGAAGTTCATGAAAACAGTTCCCCGGCCTTATTCATGTCATACATCACTGAAGTAAACCCTTGAAGGAATCTAAAAAGTATGGAGAAATTGCATACCAAGACATAAAATTATCAAAAAATTCAGAACATTTTTAGCCTCTTCTGCATGTTCAGGTGAAATATGATAACGAACCAAATAGTTCAGGTCACTCTTCTGTGATCCCCCTCCCTCCCAACTCATGGTCTTATGCCAATATTACTCTGACTATAGGAAATTAGTGTATTACGGTGCCAACATGGGAGCTGGCAAAGAACTTTCCTCTGAAGAGAACGCCATGACCGAAAAGGTTAGTTGAAACTTAAATTGGGTTTTCATGAAAAAAGAAAAAAATCTGCCAAATGGGAGTGGCACATAGCTTTCTCGTATCCATAACCCGATTGTATACCTTGATGATCAAATGCATAATAGATAATCATCAATCACTAAGTGCACTCTCTCTTGCACTACCCTCATAGGGGGTCATCTACTCTTCATCCCGCACAGTCTCTATATGTTGTTGAAAAATGTAAAAGTTGTTGTTGAAATGGCTCTTATAAGGATTTCACGTTTGCGCATGCGCACAAAATACTTTCAATTTGGTGGTCATTATTTTCATAGGGAAGCATCTCCACCTCAACTCGCATAATTCCTGAAAATATCATCGAAATTAGATTGGAAATGTAGAAGGTATGGCTGTAACAAGGAAATACACGTTTGCGCATGCGCACTGCAACTATCAGTCCGGAATTATGCGAGTTGGGGTAGAGATGGTACCCTAAGAAAATCATTGCCCCCAAATTGAAAGTATTTTGTGCTCATGTTCAAAATCCTTGTAACAGCCACAACTCCTACATTTTCCAACAATATTCAGAGATTATGAGGGTTGACGTAGGGTCCCCTATGCAAGGTACTTAGAGATTGATGTTTTGAGACCAACCACTATGCATCGGATCATGTATACAATCGGGTTATGGATACGAGGAAGCTATGTGCCACACCCACTTGACAGACTTTTAAAATTTAATTTTCAAATTTTACAAAAAGAGAGTATTAGATTAAGAAATAAGGAATACTGTCGCTGAGTTTTGAGATTCTCAATGCTGAAGATAAGGTATCTGAAACAATGTTGGATGAAGTTGAATGCTTTTGCGTCCAACGGGGGGGAGTGAAAACCCGTAGAAGTGCTGATCCGGGTTCGAAGTGTAGCTACCACCTGCTGACTTAGCTGAAAATCCATCCTAATGGTTCGACTACAGTTGTCTTCGTAAAAATTATCTGCTAGAAGTTACGAATGAACCCGTAAATCATTGCCTTTTATTATCCTCAACCCTCCTAAAAGGTGAAAACGCCGCAAATTTTTATACAAAGGTTTATCATTTTTCTATATAGATCAGTCGTCGGCAAATAACACGGCTTTGCCATTGTCACCATCTACCAACCATAGATACTACCTACCTACCACACACTTCAAAATCAAGTTTATTTGGAAGAGGTAAACACTTCTCTCTCAGTTCGAAGGAACATGAGTTGAGGTTGCCCTAATTATTAGAAAATTTGATTACTGGTTGCTAAGGACGCAAAACTGAGAACAACTTGGAGATATGAACAGCAATCGCATTTTGGTTAGCTAAAATTGAAACGGAGATTAAGCCACTTTTGCGAATGATTTAGCCAACAAAACTCCTGAAGGTCTCTATAATTTCAATTGTTAGTCAAATGTAGAGAGTGGAGGTAAGTATTCGGCGATAGAAGTTTTGATTATCCACTAAACATTGGATCATATATATACTATCGTGATGTCGATACGAGGAAGCAATGTGGCTAACCCACTTAAAAGACTTGTTTGGTATATGGTCGAGTATATACGTCTGCAAAATTTTGAAATTTCAATTTTATTGCCAAAATAGGCGTATTCTGACATTTTGGCATATTCTACACTGCCTAGTCCTGAATTCTCATTGCGAGTTCCTCGTTTTTTGAACTCCGACGTCTTTCTAAATTGTGTAGTACTTCGCCAGAAATCAAAATTTGAATTTAGAGGGAGAGAATCATGAGGTAAAAGGGTTCCAAAATATCCATATTTATTAATCTGGTTATTTCTCTCAATTTTTCCCTAAAATACCAAAACAACATCAACCTTGAAATCCAAAGAATATACTCTCAATCAATAGGCCTTAAGATTTTAATGAATTATTCTTTGTGTCACCGTGGTGCCAGGAGACCAGAAACCATGAAGTATGGCGGTGTGGTGAGGGGGGGGGGGGTTTGGTGTTGAGCATCGTTGATCATGGTGCTAGATGATACCATAAATAAACGTACCTAGCATTTTAACTTTGCATGAAACGTTTACAACGAAGCTGTTGAAAGATGATTAATTACAATTGCACGTTTACCTAATAGTTAATATTACGGAACGCACGTTTACTCTCAGGTCAACTACCTGTCTATATGCCTCATCTACCAGGGAGCGAAGAGCACAACGTTTACTGAAAAATTGAAACTAATTGAAGGAGATAGAAAAACTTTATTAAATTAAAATTTATAGCAAATCTGTTTGAGGAAAGAAAAAAATCTGTCCACAACGAGGCTTGAACCTAGTTGATGTGATGGTGGATAACTTAGTGAAGAAATGAAGAAACGTTTTTAAGAAAGCCGAAGAGCTGCAATTTGGTTCTTGGACCACTGTAAGCTGGATGTGTTCCAGAGCTCCTAATATTGGGTACCTGTTAGCGACATATCCGACGGTGCTCAAGGAAACAATCGGTCGTTCCACACTCTCAGGGGAAGGAGGTTGCACTGCCTGGTTCACACGACCACTGTTACCTCACGCGTAATTCTTCGGAGATTCCACCAGAAGATAGCGGAGTACCTATAGTTCTTTTCCCAGACAAGATATTTTGAGAACATTCCCAACACACAGTTCTGAAAGTGTCAGTTTGTGTCTACCGGCAAAATACACCATTCAGGCGATTTCTTCAACAGTTTTCAATGACAAGGGAATATTTCTGAACTTTTCAATACTCAACACTGTGCTCACATCGTGCATTAAAGGGATTTAAATTGGGTTGGGGAATCCAAGGTCGTACAGATTTGTAGACCTAAAATTGTAATTTATTTAGAATATTCATAAAAACAATAATTGTGACCCTCCATCCGATGTTTTCGAGTTAGGAAGTTATGGTTTTAGGAGCTAGGATCGCAACAACCTCTATCGCTCTCCTCCAAAACTGGAATACGATAACGAAAATTTCTGGACAAGATCCTCAATCACTATGCAGAATTTTATCAATTTTGGTCAAAATGATAGAGTAAAATGGCTCCTATGGCACACGATGGTGTTTTTTATTTTTAATTCCGATCTGAATATCCTCCATGTTCCCTTAACCCATTAGTGCCCAGCGGGCTTGTAGCGGAACGGCAAACCTGGTCTCACAATTCTCCCAATTGGTGTAATTTTGATTCTATTGTTTACAGTTTTACCATTTGTATCTATGTTAGATTCCCTTTTATTTTAGGAGTTCATTCACTTTGAATGAATCAGTTGCTCAGTGTGGTTTATTCAGTCTCCAAGATGAGTGACAATCTGGTCGTCGACGGGCTGCGGAATTTTTATCCATAAATACTTCAAATTTTTATTTTGACGGATAGTTTTAGATCATGGTTGTTACCCAACGAGAACAGTTCATAACTGAGTAAATATCCCATGTTAGTTCCGTGAAAAACTGAACTGTATCATGGTATTCCCAAATTAGCCCTCTGGGAACTTGGCAACAATTTCATATACACATAGTCATCATAAGTATGCCGTGAATATTATTCCAACAGATTTGATAGTGGATCGATTTTGATTAGAGATAACATTCTTTCGTTCATTATTACCATCTGTGATTTTTACCATCTTATAATTTCTTATATTTCATTCTTTGTAGACCGGAGCGAACCTCCAAGACGCGATCAACCCAATTTCTGTTGGAGAATTTGATTTTTGTGTGGATATTTCAATCCTCAGAGGTTTAATGTTCTTCCTCAAAACTCCTCTTACTGGGAGCAATTGCCGGAATGTACACGCGTTGGCAAAACAAACAAGAAATGGTGATGGGCGGTATTTTCCTTGGGGATAGATGCATCTACCCAAAAAGGGTGGATATTGTCATAGAAGAGTTCTACAGTTTCTCAACTACAGTTCAGACGGAATTGGCCCAGACGTTTTTGATAGGCTATGCTGTCACCCGGAGACATCCAGGGACTTCTGGAAGATGTATTTCTACATCTAGGGTCAGCGATGCAATGATAATATAGACCACCACATTTTGGTTTATTATTTTCAATAATGAACCTTTGGAATCGACCAAAAAAAAAATTTTCTAACACCCCCTCAAAATTTGTTGGTTTACGTTTCAAGGTACTTAGAATCCAAAAATCGAATGAAAATTTGGCCGTCCGTCCGCCGTACTTTCCCCACTTAGAAATTTGGTATGAAGGCTCCATTTGGGGTCTAGTTGTGCCCCGAAGATTTTGGTTGATACTGATGATTAGGTCACTTCTAAGGGTTGAAAATTAATTTTGAAATTTTGAAAACGCCCTAACTCAAAAAATTTCGATATAAAGGTATTGTTTTTTCATCAATTTAAGATAGTATAGTGAGACCACGCGGAGCCCTGTAGGACAAACCGTTCGCTCTTTACGAGAATTCAAGGGTTGGACGTACGATAAATCAGAAACACGAGTGTGAATCGCAAAAGAGGCCTAATCTCCGTTCCAATTATAGCTGACCGAAATGCGATCGATGTTTTTCTTCATATTGGATGGTTAGTGGCTTTGCAGACGAGTGATCTATATAGAAAAATAATAAACCATTGTGTAATAATTTGCAGCTTTTTTTATACGGAGGGGAAGAAAATGAAGAGATGCGCAGGAATAAACTGCACTGTTTGAGTATGCGCCATGTGCAAGAAGTTCAATTGAGGAATGTGCATTGACTATTTCTATACATTCCACTAAACATTTTTGGGATAATATGTTGCCCTTTTTTTCATTTATTCGACAAAATTTATTGTTTTAAACTTTTTTGGCGGTTCTTTGGTTTTATATTCTTCAATAACTGTTAAAAATGATCGTTCGTGACTATGTACTACTTTCCCAGAACTACTAGTGCTGAGTGCCCAGAGGGATAATTTGGGCACACCCCTTTATACCACCTTTTCGTACGCCAAAATTGTAAACATTATTTTTCTAGTAATCCTAGACGTAATATGAGGCATTTTACCAAGTTTCATCAGAAATATTCGAAAAAAATAATTACGGTCAATAATGGGTTAACTGAAATAACTCTGTAAGTAATTTAGTAAAACAAAAGTTTTTTTGAACTTCAGCCTCTGGGAACTGCGCTAAATGTTCAATGGAAAAATTTTAGGATATCAAATTCTGAATCGAATGAGACCATTTTTTCGTTAGTAAATAATACATTTTATGATTGCTAGTAGTTAAGGCTCACGTTTTAGGTGGTACTTTGGCCAAAACACGATATATTTTGTCTTCGGGAATAGACACATAGGGTAAGTATATTCGGAATCAGCTTAAAATCAGCAAAATCGGGATATTCGTTCATAAGAAATCAATATTTTGGGAAATATGCTAGTCGATGAAATTACTGGTCCAAGGACGATAAAAAAATTGACAGTCTAGGGGCAAATTTTAAAATAAAAATCCAAAAAGACCAATAGACTTGATATATTATTTCCTCATGCAGGAGAAATTAATTAATTCAAGACAAACTGTACCCAATATGGTAAAAAAGCTCTGAACCGCCCAAGAAAACAACACTGGAATATAGTTTACATGTATCACCATTAATACCACATCGACAACAGGGCATCGACCATCTTCATTCAAGAGTACAAACCAAGACCAGAATTCGGTGCTGGAGTACTCACTCGAAGGGAAGTCGCTCGAACGACAACAATAATAAGGAAGACTAAAACAATCGCTTCGGATATCAACAACATCCAAACAAAACTAGTCTGTCTACAGACGGAAAAAACAAACAACAATACGGATACAGTAATTAACTGTAAACCTCTCCGGGTCCTTACAAAACAACTTTTTTATACACAAACGACAGAAGAATCTTTGGCAGTTTTGATGGGTAAGAGATTTTTGGCAGTTTTTCCTTGAAAAACATGGTTTTATTCTTTTTTAAATAAAAAGATCTAAAATTAGAGATCATGAAACTCATCAAACTTTCAACCCTCAACCTGAAAATCATTATCTCTCATAATTATTTCATCAGGTGACCATCATGGTGCGGTTTAAAAAGCAATTGTCAGCAAAAGTTTTCTATTTACACCAAACACCCAACATTTTCATTTTACCATTTATGTGGCGTTTACTATTCTTATTATTATTACTATTCTCCATAATAATCCATCCGTCGATTTGTTCTTTCATTCTACCATTTAAAGTGGTCATTACCATTCTTATTATAATTATCTTTATTCTTATTATTCTTAATAGGCACTCATTACCTCTTAGGAACCTATTGGTATTACTTTCTGCTTCCTAACAATGTCTTTAAATCAACTTTCTGTGTGATGTTCCTGATTCTTTTTTTTCTTTCTTTTTGGATCTCCTCAATGAAAACCTTTAAAAACAACCAACATCGCAATTATATGTGATGTTGAAGTTTGCGTCTCGTGAATTCCTTTCAAGTAGGTTTATGCGTCAATATTCCCCCGAAAAATACGAGAAAGTGGTTTGTTCTTTCCACAACAAACCACGGTACGGTCTATTGAGTTATAACTTACGGTTGGCTTCGTTTCTTGATTTATTCATGTATTTCAGTAGGTTCATGGAAAGTGAGAAGGCACATATATTTTGGTGTGTTTCGTAGAAGAAGATACCTACACCATGCTTGCGTTGTCAGGACTTTCTCCCATTCTTGCGGTTGCGGTTGATCACGGTTCAGGCATTATTGTTTCATTCTTTCTCTTATTTGTCTCGTCATAATATCGTATGCTTTTGCTAGAAACATCTGATCACTGGATGTTCCAGGAGCGGAATAACTGACCGGAGGGAGATGGGACAAGATTCCCAACGTCATATTATGATTGTTATATCGAGAGTAAAGTTCTGTTTTCATACTCTACAAATATGATTCTTGACCAAAGCTTATGTAATTTTCATTCGGCATCAGAAAAACCTAATATAATTAGTTATTAGGAACATTGAAACAATGATTTTACTGTTCGAGCACGTAAACTGGTTAACCAATAAGTGATGGGATCATCACAATTACAAAGAGCTATCAATCCGAAATTTTCCCACTGAGTTGACTAACTTTCCGAACCGAAACTAGTTAAAAAGGATAACACCTGAAAATTGATGTTTGAGGTGTTATTCTATCTCTGCTACTATCATCCAATTTATCTTCAAATTTATTCTAGACTTGACAGGACAGACTTTGTTGGTCACTAAGATAGTTAGCAGGTTATTGTGTTCATTTCAATTGTTCTATCATAAATTTTCAAAGGATTGATATCAGCTAGCCACTGTAGATTCTCTGACTAACTAGACACCTTTGTTTAGGTATTGTTCCCAGAATGAAAAGATCGGAGTACCAACAGAAGAGGCCAATCATGTCTCACTCAGAGTATCTACAGATTTAACACCATATCCATTCAAGTTGAACGGATCCCTCGATATTTCTAAGATGAACAATGCTTTGAACCAGAAAACATCCGGCAATAGAGCTCGTATAGCTTTATCGATCGATTTCGGATAATCACACTTCTTTGTTTTCAAAGAAGCAAGATTACTTTCATGGAAAATACTAAAAGTGAAGGTATTGAACAGTTTCTTGAGTAGTTTTATGTATGTCCATGGAAGCTTTTTTTCCATTTTTTGGGAATGAAACACAATTTTCTCCAATATCATGATTTCCACTCGCATTTCACGTTTTAGAGCTGAACAATTTTGTTTTGTGTTTATCCGTCAGTCGCTTTCTGTGTCCAAAAAACCTTATAATGAGCTAAACCATACAAATTTACAATCCGATTCTGATGAAGTTTTCAGGGTTAGATGGTCTCCCATGAATTTCACCACCCCGGATGAATAGCGGCCGCTACATGGAAACAAACGCGGGACACTTGTAACATGCATAATGACATTTTTTAGTAGTTGTGTGGTTGGAACTACGAGTACCTACATCCCCAAACTGGGAACACAACCCCACTGGTGGTTCATTGTGATAGGAACATCAATAGCCACTGCGCTTGTCCAAACGTGAAATTCAATTGTGACAATCGTATCTTCCGAATTCGATGAAATTTTCAGGAGTTGTGTGGTTGGGGCTACCCATGGTTCCCAAGAATGATCATGAATAGCTCTAAATATAATGTCCTCAATACTTAATCGTCAGATTTTTCTCAAACTTGATTGGTTTGGGTGGTAATACTGATAATATCCCATCGGATCATGTTATTGATATGATGAAACTATGTGCAAAATACACTTGGCATAGTTTTTGATCATTTTTGAGCAATTTCATGTACCAGGAGTACGAGTGCATTGAGAATCAACTTCCCTTGATCCGTCAAGTTAAAAACATTGCATTTAATTTTTTAGATGTAATTTTTTAGATGTAATTTTCTTAAGTTTCTGTAAATCGCAGAAATTTGGATTTTAAGCGTTAATTTAGGGAGTTTTAACGCTACAAATATTCATTCAAATCGCATATTTTGAAGCAAAATTTAATTCGATTTTGAAGGTACCAACCCATTTATTTTTTACTGTTGATAAATATGCGAAACGATTAGTTTTACAATTATCAATGATAGGAAAAGATAGAAAACTCAAAATGTTAGAAAAACACAATATTAGCGGTTTAAATGAAAATGACAACTATAAACTTCTTCTTGAAATAATCTTAAATCGATTCCGGAGTCATTCAGACCTGATTCCGGGACACTGTGCATAAGTGGAACTGTTACCACATTTTTGCATCCGTAAATGCTACGAACCCAAATGTATTCAAGTTGATGATACTAAATTCATCGGTCGTAAATCACCATATCAGTTATTGATGATTTTGAAGATTGGCAGGATTTTTTTTCGTCGACTGCCTTTTTACACAAAGAACAAGTAGTGCTGAAAATTAGGTAGGTATCTACTTGTAGCTCTTTCAGAAAGTTTTGGTATTCCTGAAAGGGTCAAAGATCACTGATATGACATGTTACAGAAACTGGATATTTAGGTAGGTACTGCATTTTTTTGAGAATTTTACCCGTCGTTTCGAAAGATCCCGGGCGATTTCTGCAGGCGGTCGTTAGGATTAAGCGACTCGAGAGTCGCAAGACGTCGCGTCTAAAATCGCGGTGGGACTGACGACGGCACCTCACTAGGAACTGACACAACGCTGCTGCGACTTGAACTGGCGACTGCTCAGTGATTCACTTTCACTGGTGAGGGGTCTCCTGGTCCCCCACCAGAGGGCGCCGGGCCGCGTGCGTCAGGTCTCAGGTCTCATCATGACTTCATGACCTGCGAGGGTGGACATGGAGGTTGATCAAGCTGGTAATTGCCAAAAGAACTCGCCTCTTTATCAACCTATTAGCTGCTGCATCTTGCATCAGCAAGCCAATCCAGCAACTATTGAAGAGCGAAGAGCTTCATAACCAAGCAGTAAGAAGGCATGTAGGCACCGAAGGAAGGCCGGTGTTACGCTTTGATAGTTTTAGGTGATGTGTAAGCTACACTCCTATAGCATTCAAAGTCGTTTGGATTTTTCAAGTTCCACACCTAAGTAAATTTGTAGGTAAGAGGTAAATCGATTCTTCAGAATTTCATGACCAAACTATCACTTTTTCATCCAAGAGTTTTTCATGGGCTACTAAGGTCGACAACACTCAAAAGTCGCTGATTTTTTCAAAAATTGCCTCCATGAAAATGAATTTTGGTTTTTTATTTTCAATTATGAACCTTTGGAATCGACCAAGAAAACAAAATGTAACACCTCCTCCAAATTTGATGGTTTAAGTTTCAAGGTCCGTAGAATCCAAAAATCGAATAAAAATTTGGCCGTCCGTACGCCGTACGCGGCACTTTCCCCACTTGGCATTGACCGATTTTGATGAAATTTGGTGTGTAGGCTGCATTTGGAGTCTAGTTGTGCCCCGAAGATTTTGGTCAATGTAGGTCACTTCTAAGGGTTCCAAAATAAATTTTGAAATTTTGAAAACGCCCTAACTCAAAAAATTTCGATATAAAGGTATTGTTTTTCCTTCAATTTAAGATTCTATAGAATTTTTAGAATGTTTTGAGACCACGCGGAGCTCTGTAGGACAAACCGTTCGCTCTCTACGAGAATTTAAGGGTTGGACGTACGATAAATCAGAAACACGAGTGCGAATCGCAAAAGAGGCCTAATCTCCGTTCAAATTAAAGCTGACCGAAATACGATCGATGTTTTTCTTCATGTTGGATGCTTGGTGGCTTTGCAGCCGAGTGACCAATATAGAAAAATAATAAACCATTGTGTAATAATTTGCAGTGTTTTTACTTATCAGTGAATATGTTTACCTGGGTAACCATGGACTTGCTTACTAAGAAAGACGACCATCACTAAGTACCAGCCCACTTGGCATTTATTATTTTGCTATTTCTCTATGAACTGAAGAATATTGCGCCACGGAATTAGAAGTATTAGTTACCTACCTACAAATGTTAACTAGACACAACCGAACCACTAAAATCAACAAAAAACGTCTGCCAAGTGGGTGTGGCACATAGCTCCCTCGTATTCATAACCCGATTGTAGATGATCCGATGCATAGCAGTTAATCTCAAAACATCAATCTCTAAGTACCTTCCATTACAATCCTGAGAAATTTCATCGAAATCGGATGAAAAATGTACAAGTAATGGCTGTTACAAGGAATTCACGTTTTCGCATGCGCAGCAACTACTATTAGTCTGAGGGAGATGATTTTTATAGGGGACCATCTACACGCCAATCTGAACAATCCTAGAAAATTTCATCAAATTCGGATGAAAAATGTAAGTGTTATGACTGTTACAATGTGTTTACGTTTGCGCATGCGCAAAGGCTACTATCAGTTCGGGAGTAATGATTTTCATAGGGGACCGTCTACACGCCAACCGGCACAATCCCTGAAAATTTCATCGAAATCGGACAATACTTCGTATAGTTATGCCTGTTAGAAGGATTTCATGACAGACACACAGACAGACAGACACGGAACCAAAATTGTTCAGAGAGGTCTGAAACGTAAAACGCAAGTGGAAATTTCGATTTTGGAGAACTTTTTTCTTCAACCTTGAAAAGTGAAAACAAAGCTTCCGCTACCTTGGTAGACTCGGAAGCAAAATCATACATCATATCACTAAAAGAATCAAAAACGACCGTTAAAGTCGATGGAAACAATCTGTTCCAAAAACACCTCAAAATAGCCTGAATACTATACTATATTTTTCTCAATGTCCACGGTTTTGACATGTGCTTCCATGTGTTCCCAAAAGTTTGACGATAGGCAACGGCTCTCAAGACCGTTAAGTCTTGAAGGAGGAGTAGTCTCTGCGCCGTTTCCTTACAATGGAGTATAATAATAGTGGGCTCCGACCTCACAAATCCATGCAAACAAATTAATCAAGTTAGGATATCTGTTTCTTATAGTATCTCATCGAATTGCTGCCGAACAATTCCGTAGATATCCACAAAATTTGGTACCAACATCATTGATTTTATTTTTTTATTTTTTTTATTTTTTTTAAGTAGGAGGACTGACGTGATACTGACCACTATACTACCGAGGAAACATCATTGAAACCAACCATTGTTTATTGTAGTAGAACGGCTATAATTTATGTTATATCTTACACCGGTTTGAATTGGACGCTCTTTCTCTCTTTCTTTCTTTCTCTCTTTCTCTCTTTCTTTTCCTCTTCCAAAGGGACTCTCCCCCCTGGAATGCATGCATTACTAAAAAAAAATATGTTCTCCTCATTTTTCCAAATTTTCCCTGACGTTTTTGACGTTTCTGGTGGATTTGCCTTTTTTACGCGAATCGGGACTTTCAGAATCGTCCATTGGCTGATCCTTTGTCAATTTATTCGACATCGGATCCATCGGCGCTTCTTGTCGACTTATGAATGATCCGCGATACTGAAGCGTTGTTTTTTTTTTCTCTCAATTTGGGCGTGCTTCTTACATTTTCAGGATCAACTTATTAATTTTTTATTGTGCTCTTCCAAAACTCAGTGTGGCAAGTTTCTGATTTAGCTCAATATTTTCTTTACGACCAACTTACAATATGAACAATTTGAAACGACTTTGATTCTAGTGAGTTTTGTGTTACTTTTCCCCATTCTGTACGGTGCTGCGTAGAACTTATCAGGAACATCAGTGAGTGGACGATCATAATTATAGCTTCACCACAGACACGGTTCTACGTTCCGTCACTTCGCAGTCCTCTTGTGATTATAGGTAAGTACATGCCTTGTAATATCGGTAGGTAAGTGAAAACGCCGGGCAATTCATCTACCTTCATTGCTCCCCTGGTTGGTAGGTAAGCATTTGTCGCGGGTTCCACCACGGCATTTTTAATTCGGCTCTGACTCACGGCAAGGACCGCTGAACCGTCAATAAAGAGGGTGAATCATGTACAAGTATCCACCTTCCAGGTGTCCGTCTAGATTGAAGGTCACTATTAATTCATCACTAACGCATCTAGATGATCGTATCCGTAAGTAACCAGGATGTTCAGGAATAGTTTTACCTCTCGCAATCCGTGTGCCGCTCCTTACAACCTTCAATCATAAAACATTAATTTATATTTTTATCAATTTAAACGTATTTTCATGTATTTGTATAAAGTGATTTTTTTCTAAAAGAACTATGATTCAATATTTGCTTGCTCAGTATCAAAGATAGAGATGCTTAGCATTTGTCTGAAGAACAATATATGGAGTATCATTATCACTCAACCATCTATGTAATGCCTGTTATTATTTCCAAACATGAGTCAGACCATTTCCCCGCACAGTCATCTTACCAGATACAAATCAAAATGTGGGGAACTACTCATAAATTACGGTTACTTGCATTGAACAGTTTCCTCTTGGAGAAAATGATCCAAGCCAAATAATTTCAAGTAATGTTTCCAGGAGATATATTCCAATTCACTACACACGTTATAAGTGGCTTAGTGAAGCAAACTGGGTGGTTTCCCGAACCCACTCAGTGGCTAATATTTTCGGAGTTAGCGACTAGTATATTATAAAAACGACCTATTCTAATTGGTATTACTCAGGTATTACTTATTGGTATTTATTATTTTGGTACTACTCATTATTATTTATTATTTTGTATTACTCGTTATTATTTATTATTTTGGTATTATTCATTATTACTATTATGTTGGTATTACTCTGGTATTACTCGTGTATTACTTATTAATATTTATTACTTATTGGTATTTATTATTTATTGGTATTACTCAGGTATTTATTATTAGTCTGGTATTATAGGGAATGACGATGCCGATACCGAAGCGAAGCGAGCTGCCTTACTACCCGAACCTAGGCCATCCCTAATATACCAGGACAGCGATCTCAAGCCATCACTCACGGCAAATATGTTGAAATGTTGGAGGAAACAACACCTCACGTGCCCATCTGGCCATCGATACAAGGCCCTCTTCCCTCCTCCCAAGAAAACATCCTGGTTTGATCAGATAATTGAAGTTAAACCTAAAACCGTTTTATAAAACCATCTGTAGATTTCGAACGGCCCACTGGAACACCAGTGTGTTCCAATTCCGCTTCTGCCAAGCATATGAGGAAACACCCGAGCACACAATCCTGGAGTGTCTCATTCATGAACGTGAACGCGAAACCTTCCTCCACACAATCCATCCGAAGATTTCCAGTCCATTCAATCCCAACTCCATCTTGGCAGAAAACAACAGAAACATGTATGTTCTGCTGTATGATTTCATACAAAAATCTAACATCCCAGTTTAGTAGTATAAATACTTAAATTTAAGTGAAATTATTTTCCATTTCATACCTTTCCACTAATGTGATCTCAGTACTTTGGTCTTGTATTATTTTATAAATATTTCGGCTGTATGAACTTTCTTTCAAAGCCAATAAAAGAAAAAAAACCTATTCTAATTCATTAAACACAACCTCTTCTCTTTTCAGTTGATAACTGAACCGGGGTGAAGTTAGCGATAGATTCTAGCAATAGAAAAAATCGATGGGGAACCTAGCAATAGATTCTGGCAATAACTTTTTTTTTTTTCATTTCGAGTGGATTGCTTTCATGAAAAACATTCTTGTTGACAACAAAATGAATCATTCCCGACCTAAAATTGAATTGCAAAGACAGAAAATTCGAGAATGATTTTTTCCCGAAAACGACCAAGTCCCTCCGCCCTCCGAGTTTAGTATGGGCGAACGGCGTTTTTATTTTATATCTCCTGAACCACTTGCTCTCTCACCTTTAAACTTGGTGAGGATGTTGGGTGTGTAGAGAGGAATGGATTCCGAATGTCAAAATTCCCCGGGCGGCCGTCATGGGCCGGGGGGGGGGGGGAATGTGTTTCGCGATTATTAGGGTTCCGGGAAAAGTGGCTAAAATGGGTCAAGGAGGGGGTCTCTCACTTTAAAACTATTTTTCCTAGATTCCTAGATAGTTTCTCTAGGGGATAGCATAGCCAGATTTGGCCGGGCGGCCGTCAGTGGGTGGGGGGGATTTTCCAAAAAAAGTTATTGCTAACTTCACTTTTGCCTGAAAAAGGGTCAAGGAGGGGGTCTCTCACCTTGAAACTCGGGCAGTATGTAAGTATGCCGAGTAGGTAGGAAGGGGTGGTGTCAAATTTGCCCGGGCGGCCGTAGGGGAGGGGGTACCGAATTTTAAAATTTGAAAATTTGAAAAAATTCAAATTCGCGTTTTTTCCACGTTTTACGTCATTCTGAACACATTTAGTCGATATGTTGAAAGAGGGGGTTTTGAACGAAATTTTTTCTAAGTCCCAGTCTATTGCTGGCTGGATCGCCGAAAAACGTGTAAGTCCCGATGCCCTCCGAATTTAGTATGGGCGAACGGCGTTTTTATTTTATATCTCCTGAACCACTTGCTCTCTCACCTTTAAACTAGGTGAGGATGTTGGGTGTGTAGAGAGGAATGGATTCCGAATGTCAAAATTCCCCGGGCGGCCGTCAGGGGCCGGGGGGAGGGGGGAATGTGTTTCGCGATTATTAGGGTTCCGGGAAAAGTGGCAAAAATGGGTCAAGGAGGGGGTCTCTCACTTTAGAACTATTTTTCCTAGATTCCTGGATAGTTTCTCTAGGGGATAGCACAGCCAGATTTGGTCGGGCGGCCGTCAGGGGGTGGGGGGGATTTTTCAAAAAAAGTTATTGCTAACTTCACTTTTGCCTGAAAAAGGGTCAAGGAGGGGGTCTCTCACCTTGAAACTCGGGCAGTATGTAAGTATGCCGAGTAGGTAGGAAGGGGTGGTGTCAAATTTGCCCGGGCGGCCGTAGGGGAGGGGGTACCGAATTTTAAAATTTGAAAATTTGAAAAAATTCAAATTCGCGTTTTTTCCACGTTTTACGTCATTCTGAACACATTTAGTCAATATGTTGAAGGAGGGATCGCCGAAAAACGTATAAGTCCCGATGCCCTCCGAATTTAGTATGGGCGAACGGCGTTTTTATTTTATATCTCCTGAACCACTTGCTCTCTCACCTTTAAACTAGGTGAGGATGTTGGGTGTGTAGAGAGGAATGGATTCCGAATGTCAAAATTCCCCGGGCGGCCGTCAGGGGCCGGGGGGAGGGGGGAATGTGTTTCGCGATTATTAGGGTTCCGGGAAAAGTGGCAAAAATGGGTCAAGGAGGGGGTCTCTCACTTTAGAACTATTTTTCCTAGATTCCTGGATAGTTTCTCTAGGGGATAGCACAGCCAGATTTGGTCGGGCGGCCGTCAGGGGGGGGGGGGGGATTTTTCAAAAAAAGTTATTGCTAACTTCACTTTTGCCTGAAAAAGGGTCAAGGAGGGGGTCTCTCACCTTGAAACTCGGGCAGTATGTAAGTATGCCGAGTAGGTAGGAAGGGGTGGTGTCAAATTTGCCCGGGCGGCCGTAGGGGAGGGGGTACCGAATTTTAAAATTTGAAAATTTGAAAAAATTCAAATTCGCGTTTTTTCCACGTTTTACGTCATTCTGAACACATTTAGTCAATATGTTGAAGGAGGGATCGCCGAAAAACGTATAAGTCCCGATGCCCTCCGAATTTAGTATGGGCGAACGGCGTTTTTATTTTATATCTCCTGAACCACTTGCTCTCTCACCTTTAAACTTGGTGAGGATGTTGGGTGTGTAGAGAGGAATGGATTCCGAATGTCAAAATTCCCCGGGCGGCCGTCAGGGGCCGGGGGGAGGGGGGAATGTGTTTCGCGATTATTAGGGTTCCGGGAAAAGTGGCTAAAATGGGTCAAAGAGGGGGTCTCTCACTTTAAAACTATTTTTCCTAGATTCCTAGATAGTTTCTCTAGGGGATAGCATAGCCAGATTTGGCCGGGCGGCCGTCAGGGGGTGAGGGGAATTTTCCAAAAAAAGTTATTGCTAACTTCACTTTTGCCTGAAAAAGGGTCAAGGAGGGGGTCTCTCACCTTGAAACTCGGGCAGTATGTAAGTATGCCGAGTAGGTAGGAAGCGGTGGTGTCGAGTTTCAAGGTGAGAGACCCCCTCCTTGACCCTTTTTCAGGCAAAAGTGAAGTTAGCAATAACTTTTTTTGAAAAATCCCCCCCACCCCCTGACGGCCGCCCGACCGAATCTGGCTTTGCTATCCCCTAGATCAACTATCCAGGAATCTAGGAAAAATAGTTCTAAAGTAAGAGACCCCCTCCTTGACCCATTTTTGCCATTTTTCCCGGAACCCTGATAATCGCGAAACACATTACCCCCTCCCCTCGGCCCCTGACGGCCGCCCGGGGAATTTTGACGCTTGGAATACATTCCTCTCTACACACCCAACATCCTCACCAAGTTTAAAGGTGAGAGAGCAAGTGGTTCAGGAGATATAAAATAAAAACGCCGTTCGCCCATACTAAATTCGGAGGGCATCGGGACTTGGTCGTTTTCGGGAAAAAATCATTCTCGAATTTTCTGTCTTTTGAATTCAATTTTAGGTCGGGAATGATTCATATTGTTGTCAACAAGAATGTTTTTCTTGAAAGCAATCCAATCGAAATGAAAAAAAAAGTTATTGCCAGAATCTATTGCTAGGTTCCCCATCGATTTTTTCTATTGCTAGAATCTATTGCTAACTTCACCCCGGTGATAACTGAAGCGAATTTTTCTAGTGACTGGTCGGTTACAGTTGCTAAGGGAGTTGTTTCATCAACAACCGAGTTGTTGAATCAATCTCTTCAGGTTTTCGAGGATTTCACTTGCTTTTTTCCACGTTAGTACTTGCATATTTACATAAGACAAGTTTTCCCAATTTTGGGGTACTTTATTATTTATCCCCACCCTAATCGTACATACTTATACTGAAAATGAATCATCAACATTAAAAACACTGTAAATTACTACACAAAGGTTTGTTATTTTTCGAGAACACAGCTTTGCAATTGTCATCACCTACCAACCATACTTTTGCTTCACTATCAGGTTTATTTTGAAGGAATAAACGGTTCACACACAATTCGAAGGAATGAAGAGTTGTGGGTGCCCTCATCAGGACATTTAATTACTGGTTGCTAAGGACGCAAATTAGTGCAACTCCAAGGAACCAACAACGATCGCATTTTGGTCAGCTAAAATTTGAACGGAGATTAGGCGTCTTTTGCGATTCACACTCGTGTGTCTGATTTATCCCAACCCTTAAAAGTCCAACCCTTAAATTCTCATAGGGAGCGAACGGTTGGTCTTACAAAGCTCTGGCTTGTCTCATTCAAATCTAAAAAGTCAATACTATTTTAAATTGAAGAAAAAACAATATGTACCATTATATTGAAAATTTTTGAGCAAAGGTGTTCTGAAAATTTCAGCTTAGGTTTTATTTTCAGCATACCTGACATACTATAAATAATAATACTAATAGTAATAATACTATCAAACTGTAACCCCTTTATCACCTTTTTCCCAAAATCTACTCACATGACTTT